>PVJH01000068.1:0-443183 GCA_004026705.1 Nesogale talazaci | reverse complement strand
TGGCTTACTCCTGTCATGATTCTTGCTTAGGCATTATCTCTGTGGGGATGTAGCAGTGGGAAGTTTTGTTTCCATTTCAATGCTGGGGGACTCCTAGCCCAGAGGATCTAAATAACATATTGAAAGATAAAAATCGGTGGCAAAAATGGAATTTGAAGTCAGACTTTGACCCGTGAGTCAATACAGTAGCATTGAGCATACATTATGAGCTAGTTAGTGTACTAAGATATATCATTTTGTTTGAAAAGTCCTACATCTTTTATTATGTTGAAACATGCATGTCATAAAGGGGCTAACTGAGATGAAGTGACATGAGAAGACTCACACATAGTCACACAGCTAGAAAGTGATGTCAATGGGATGTAAAGTTGGGTCTGACTGAAACAATGTCTGAGCATTGTCAAGGGTAGTAGAGCTAGTTGGATATTAAATAAGCAGAACAATCCATAGGTGAATTCTCTGGGTGATGTAAATGGTTAAGCATTTAATTTGCAGCCGGAAGTTGGCAGTTACAACCCACCCGAGGGGTCTCCGATGACAGGCACAGTGATCTGCTTCTGAAAGATGACAGTCTGGGAAGCCCTAGGTAACAGCTTTTTCTATCCACATGGGGATCACCATGAACTGGAATCAATTGGATGATCACTAAGAACAACTCAAAATCATTATATGTACATTACCCCCAAATCCAACAACTGAAGTATTTTTGCTCCTCTTTCCTTTATTCAACAGACACTGATTGAGCCCATACAAATGTGTTAGCCACCAGGCTGGGTTTAAACAACACATCCCATTCGGTCAGTCTGCTACACAAGAACTCTTCACAGTGTTGGAAAGCAGGGATGTTACTTTGAGGGCAAAAGTATGCCTGAATCAAGCCATGGTATCTTTAATCATTCCCAATCCACGTGAAAGTTGGGTATTCAATAAGGAAGAAAGAAGAAGAAAAAAATCAATGAATTTGAAATATGGTATTGGTGAAGATTGTTGAAAGTACAATGGATTGCCAAAATGATAAAAAAAAAAAAGAGTAGCTAGAATGCTCCTTAGAGGCAAGGAAGTGAGATTTCATCTCATATACTTTGGAATTGTTATGAGGAGACACCAGTTCCTGGAGAAAGACATCATGCTTGGTAAAGTGGAGGAGCAATGAAACAGAGGAAGTTCCTTGAGAAGAAAATGGATTGACACAGTAGCAGCAACAATGGCTTGAACAATGTAACAATTGTAAGGATGACACAAGACTGGGGGCGGGGGTTCATTTTGTTGTACATAGGGTTGCTATGGGTTGGAACTAATTTGACGGCACCTAAAAACAATAGCAAACTAATACAAACTTCTCTGACTTACTCCTTATAGCAAGAAACTGCATCAAAGGCCTGTGACCTTTTACCCCTATGATACCAGAACCTGTCAATTAGCTTGCAATGCCAGCTCCTGAGACCTTTTGCTGGAGGTCTTACTTAGCTACCCAAATTTGTTTTGCTTTGTGATTGACTGCAAGTATCAAGACATTGTTTCTGGTCAAAACAACCTTCTCTGAAGACTGATAGATGCTGATGTATAAGTAGCACAGCTCCCACCTATCTGGTGGAACAGTTCTGTGATGAATGTTCTAGAGTTTCCCATTGGGATGAAACATGAGTTGCTCTAGACAGTCACCATTTTAATGAAACTTCTTGACTTGACGATCATCTCTACCTTGTCTCACTTTTCTTCTCCCCAGGTTTCCTTTATCTCTGAAATAAACATCTTGATCAAATCTTTGTCAAATGTTTAAATTCAAGTTCTTGTATCAGGATATACTTTGGGGAATACTGAAATTGCCACATGGCTTCTAAGATTTTCCTTATTTGTCATTAGTATTCTGTCATATTTTTAATCTTAAGAAGGGTGTGAGTCTGGATTGACTAGAAAAACAAATTCATAGGCACTCATATGTGTAACAGAGAACTTTATATCACAGAGTAATTTTTTTTTTTAGGCATCACTGCCCTCAGGTGATGGGAGTAGGAGGCCCAGCTTTTGCTCCTGGGAGCTGGAATTGAACCTCCAACCCAGCGGGCTGCCATCCCGTGCACAACCACTACACCACCCGGGCTCGGTCCAAAGAGTAATTTTTATATTAAGAAAACATCCCATTCCAGTTCAGATCAAGTCTGTAAGTCTGATAATAAACAACATGTCCAACACCAGTCTATAAATTCCTCTTCAGATTCATGCAAGAATACATGCAATGATGCCGAATGCAGGAAAACCATAGGTCAGTGGGTGGAAAGTCCTGGGGATCCAGAGACAGTGGAAGTGTCTCCACTCTGACAGGGGATTCCACATGGCTCCTCCAGCTCCAGGGCTTTAACGTAGCTCCATGTCTTGTAAGCTGGAAGACAAGCAGAGAGTCCATTATCTGGCCACCAGTGAGCTATATCTCCTTGGCTCCTTTAAATGAGGTCATTCAACTGTGACCTGACAGGCTAGATTCCACCCCTTTGAAAGTTGACAGCAGATTGTATATGGTAACTACCATGAGAAGGTATTATTTTTAGGTGTAATGGATTTGGTTCTTATTCACAGCTTTCCTATGTATGCTAGAATGTAACACTGCCTATTAGGATACCATCATCATAAACATTGTTATAGTTTGGCCCATTGTTTATTCAATTTATCTCCTTGAATGTCTTCTTCTTTTTCAGTGACCTTCTACTTTGCCAAGCATGATCGCTTTTTTCTGTGTCCAAAGTACGTTAGACAAAATGTCACCTCCTCACTTACAAAAAGTATCTTGGCTTTATTTCTTTTAAGACAGATGTGCTTGTTCTTCTGGAAGTCCCAAGCACATTAAATTCTTTGTCAATACCAGAATTCACAGGTATCAACTATTTTTTGGTCTTTATTTGTGTTTAGGTTTTGTGTACAGAGAGGCAATTGAAAATGTCATTACTTGGGTCAGGTGACAGTCCTCAACGCGACATCTTTGTTTTTTCACATGTAAACAAATCTTTTGCAGTAGATATGCCCACGGGAATACATATTTTGATTTCTTGAGTGCTGTTTCTATGCATGTTGATTGTGGCTTTAAGTAAAAGCAAGTCTTGGAGAACTTCAATATTTTCTCAATGTATCATGATGTAGTTTACTGGTCCATTTGTGAGGATTTTTTTTTTTTTTTTAGGCATCACTGCCCTCAGGTGGTGGGAGTAGGAGGCCCAGCCTTTGCTCCTGGGAGCCAGAATTGAACCTCCATCCCAGTGGGCCGCAGTCCATTTGTGAGGATTTTAATTGTCTTTATGTAGAACTGTAGATCCATACTGGAGATTGCAATTTGATGTTCATCAGTAAGTGTTTCAAGTTCTCTTTGCTTTCAGCATCTATTGTTGTCTCATTTGCATAATATCGGTCAATACGTTTTCCTCTAATTTAAAAGTTGCATATGGTTTCTTTTCTGGAAATATTTGCTCAGCATACAGACTGAATAAATATAACGAAAGGATACAATCCTGATGCAGTCTTTTCTTGCCTGTGCACCACATAAAAACAACAACAACAACAATAACAACAACAACAAAAACAGCAAAACCCCTCAAATACACTGTCATGGAGTTAATTCAGGTTCTAGCGAACTGCCTCTGTGGGTTCCTAAGACTATGACTCTTGGTGAAAGCAGAAGCCTCATCTTTCTCCCACAGAGCAGCTGATGGTTTGGAACTGCTGCCCTTACAGCCCAATGCGAAACTCACTACCTCATTAAGGTTCCTCTAAACACATAGTAGCCCTTTATTGTGTTCTAATCCAGCTATGTCCAGGTTCCACACGAGCATAACCAACTGTTCTTGAATTCATATTCTTTGTAATATTACTCATACTTTATTATGATGCACCAAACTGAAGACCTTTGCACAGTTCTTAAAATATAGGTAAATATTTGCCTGGATTTCTCTGTTCCATTCAAAGTCTATCTGACACCAGCAATGGTATACCACATTGTAAATCATGTCCTAATTGCAGCTTGAATCTGAATAGACAGTTCCCTGTCACTGTATTACTATAACTATTTTAAATTATTTCCAGCAAAGTTTTAGTTGTGTGTGACATTAATTGATATCACTCAATAATTTTCACATTTCATTCAATTATCTTCATTGAAAGGGACACAAACTTAGATTCCTTCTAGTCAGTTGGCCGAGTTTTCTCCCAAATTTTTTGCTATGGATGAGGTAATACTTTCAGCAGTGCATCTATTTATTGAAACACCAATTTATACTTTATTTATTCCTATTGTTTTGTTTTTACTAAGGTATTCAATGTAGCGGAATTGCTTCCTTCAACACCATCAGTTCTTGATCAAATGACTGAATGGTGACCAATTCTTTTTGGCAGAGGGATTGTGTATTCCTTCAATTTTCTTCTGATGATTCCTGCCTTATTCAATATTTTGTCCATAGAAGTCTTCAATATTGCAATTTGAAACTTAAATTATGTCTTAACTTATTCTAGTTTAAGAAATTTGGTGTCCCTTTTTTGGTATTCTAATACAGGGTCTTTGCATGTTTCATTATAATACTTTGTCTTCTCAAGCAGCCCTTTGAAATCTGCTCAGCTCTTTTATTTAATTATTTTTTCCATTCACTTTAGCTAGTCTGTTAAAAAGCAAGTTTCAGAGTCTCTTTTGAAAGCAGGGTTTCAGACAAAATCCTATCTATTTGGTCTTTTCTTCTTTTTCTGTCTTTTTAATGATTTCTTGCTTTTTTCATATTCTGATGTCTGGCCTTTAGTCATTAATTAGACAATCCCTAAATTCTGGAGGGATGGACAGTGGGTCATACTTTGGCTCTTATGGGCTTGTTTTAACTTTCTTCAGCTTCATCTGGAACTTTTACATGAGAAAGTAATGGTCCTTTCTGCAGTTGGCCCCTGACCTTGTTCTGACAGATAATACTGAGCTTCTCTGTCATTTCTTTCCACAGATGTAGTTAATTTTATTTCTGGGTATTCTACTTGGCACTGTTTGCATATATACTTCTCACTGATGCAATTGGAAAAAAAGGTATTTGCAATGAATAAGCCATTGGTTTTGAAAGTTTTTATCACATCCCCGTGCTGGTTTCTATCACCAGGGCCATAGTTTCCAGCTACCAATCGTTCTTCATCGTGTCTCATTTTAGTTTCCAATTATCAATAATTAATGAAACTTGATCATAAAGGTTTTCAAGTTCAGGCTGCAGAAGATAGTAAAAATCTTCATATTTGGTGTTTTTTTGGGGGGGCATCACTGCCCTCTGGTGGTGGGAGTAGGCATATTTGGTTTTATTGGTTGAGGTGTGAATTTGTTTATTAGTCTTATGATAGATTATAAATGTTCTTTTTGATGATAAATACGACACTATTACTCCTCACTTTGTCATTCCTGGAATAGTAGACCATGGGGTTGTCTGATTCAAAATGGCCAACATTTTGGTCATTTCAGCTTGCTAATCTCTAGACTATCTAGCTTCTATTATTCTATTTTATTTTTGAAACCTCTTAGTTTTCCTATATTTATACTCCATATATTCCACGTTCCAATTGCTTGTGGGTGTTTGCAGCCATTTCTTTTCATGTTGAGTCATATGGTATCCCATCAGTTGACTCCATTCATGCCCTTAGTGTTGACCCTACTTTGAGGACAAATGTATGCCCCAGTCATATTTTGAGTGTCTTCCAACCTGAGGGGCACATCTTCCAGCACGGTATCAGACAATGTTCTACCACTATCCAGGAGGTGTCCACTGGATAACTTTCTTTCTTTACTCAGCCCTCCTTCTTAGTTTGTTGTATTCTGGAAGTTCTGTTAAAGCTTATTAACCAGGAATTACCTTGCTTGAATTTGAAATTATCAGTGACAGCTTCCAGTATTACAGTCACACACAAACCACTATAATCTAGTAAAATGACAGACATGAGGTGATAAAAGAAAGACAGGAAGGAGGGAGAAAAGGAAGGAAGGAAAAAAAGCACACATATACATAAGGGTGCCTTAAATTTTTGTGGAAACCAATCCATTATCTTTTTATTTGATTTCTGTATGAACTTTCTGAAATGCTTCATATATGCATGTATGCAGTCAAATTCATATATGTTAAGAGTTAATCACATATTTTAATAGTAGCTTAACTTATTTCTACTCTGGCATCTCAATTAAGTATATGGTGTTGCTGAGAACTTCTACCTGCCATATCCTGGACCCTTAATATATACTAAAAAAATAACGTATCAAATGTTCTCCTGAGAGAAAACAGATCTACTTTTTAGGATTCACTTTCTAAGACTCTCTGGGACAAAGGATATTTAGAGAAAAAGTGCTTGAATGCAGTATTATTTTTCATTTCCCGAATCTGACCATTTCAAAGGAGTGCTTATTGCTTTCATAGAGAAGGGGAGTACATACTGTACTTATGCTTTTTTTTTTTTAAAACCGGTAAAGCACAAGTCTGAGTTGGTGAATTCAGGAGCCATCCTTATCTCCTCTGAAGCATTTTTACTCTGCTGTTCAACAGAAGTTTATTGAACATTTACTTATGGGTTTGAGCCTCAGGGTAAGAACGATAAAACACACTTAGATACACAAAAATGAATAAAAGGCACGATTTTTTTTCTAGAAGATCATAGAGTTTGGGGCAGCAAGTGAAACATTCCTGTGCCAGATCCATTTGGATGAGAATACATTTAATTCTTGGGAACAGTTTGAAAATCAAAGAGACTGTCTTACATTTACTTGGTTAAAAAAAAATAATCCCAGGAAAAACATGGCCTATTTATGATGACAAATAATTACCAATCTGAAAATTGCTTTCACTTTAGTTTCACTTGCCAACAAACAGTCTTCATCTTTTGTAGTCTTAACCCAATTTCTCAGAGCTGCCTACTCTATCTTTCTCCTCTAATTTTAATGTTCTGCCTGAGTCTTTAAGGTCTCAGTTGGTTAATGTTTAATGCTCTCCATGACTAGTGTTTGATGTTTACACTTTATTGGGCTAACCAAATTTGTAGAGCAAATTAAAAGTGTGCAGGTCTTTGGCAAGCCACGTTTAGATATGTGTTGCTCAGAAACCATCTCCTTGTTCAATATTGCATGCCCCAAATAGTTTCAATTAACTGTTCTCTTTTCCTGGCAATATTTGCAGCTCTCTGCGATTGCTTTTGGGGAGCTATTACTTTCTAGATTTGCAAATGTTACAGTCTCATGCCCCTTTGCTTCCTGAAAGCAGGTCACAGCAGAAAGCACTCCTGCATTTGAAGTGAGAACCTCAGCAACAGGTCACCTATTAAACCAGATCGACTAAAGATCAGAAAAGTACCCTGGAGGGGTGACATCAAAACTGGCAGGGGACTGTTTGGCGGGTTTGTGTCAAGGAAGAATGAATGAGAATTAAAGAGTTGATCACTTTGTTTAAAAGAACAAAAACACTATACACAAACTCTATGAAAGCATATAGGTGTAATTCCACTGTTAGTTGAAGAAGCATTACTGTAATTATCTGAAGAAATGCGTTGTTTCTCATACTTCTGGGTTTTTTGGGACCAAATGGAAAGGGCTGTTCCTTGTCTCACAATGGACATGTTTTGGAAAGTCAGCACGTGGATTCCTGATGCAATTAGGTTAAGATTCCTCATATGACTTTGGTCGACAAACAGACCACCACCAGCATTATCACCACCACCACCAAGAACAAAAAAAGAAGAAGGAAAGGAAAGAATGGATCTCACACCAGTTGCCACCGAGTTAATTCCAACTCATGGCAGCCCCATTTCTCTCAGTGTAGAACAGCAACACTCCAGAGGGCTTTCACGATTATGGTCTTTTGGAAGTTGATGGCCAGAATTTTCTTCCAAGGGACCTCTGGGTGAATTATACTGACAGCCTTTTTGTCAGTAGGCAAGTACCACCAACCATTCCCTGTGACCTGGACCAAGCTGTGTGCTGCAACTCATTGGGCCCCATGCATAGAAAAAAAAGGTTGGTTGTGATCTTCCAAGTGGAACACTTGGAAATTTCATCCTATTGTTTAGACCCATCAAACACTTTCTGGATACCAGAAGGAGGGTTTACCGTAATGTTCAAGACCACAGGTTTCATCAATGACTACCTGATAGAATACAGTTTAATTTTCCTCCACAAGGGATTTGATCGAGGTTAGCTCATAGCAATCCTTTCTTCCTCTTTCTGAACCAATATTTATCTAACATTGCTTAGAGATACTCAGTTTTGAAACAGTGTGAGAAAATGTTAATACTGTTTCTGGGATTATCAAGAGATGGAAATGTGCAATTTCTGAACTGTAAGGTTGTGGATGGAGTTGCGGGCTGGGTTGCCTGGGGTTTGGGTTTTCTGGGGCTCCTCTAGGCTCCAGAGAAAGCCAGAGCCAGTCCAAAGGCAGGCTGCCTTCCTGGCACATTGGCTGTGGCTGAACACTAATGGATTTAACAGTTGAACTTATTTTTAATCTACTGTATTAGAAGTACAAATTTAATCAAGAACAAAATGTTACCAATGTTGTTTTTTTGTTCTTGCATATGCATATATCCTTAACACTGTTTTGCATTCCCTTGTGCTAGAAAGCACTCCATCTGACATCTGACTTATTTCATAAGATTCTTTTTTTTTTAAGTGCAAATATATGTAGAGGAGGGGAAAAAAAGGAAATAAGGGGAGCTGGATTTCCACTCAGTGCAACCCCCCACCCCGCCCTGCTTTTAGTAATAACTTCAGTGCAGATTTTAACAATTAACATTCCTGCAGTGAATGTCGCTATGGATGGAGCTAATAAATGTTTTCAAATACTCCAGCTCAAATACATGTTCAGCTTATTTTTTTTGTCATTTGATGGTCTGGGTGGGTTGGGGTATTCCTCTAAGCATTTTTTTCCTTCCATTTTAGTTGAAGAAAGAGATCTTATCTTCCTACCCAACTCAATCCACCTTTCTGGCCCCCCCTCCCCACCCCAACCTACTTTACTGAAACCTGACTTGCAGGTCACTAGACTGGTAACAGATTAATTTTACTCTGCAAAGAACACCGAGAATTTGGCCAGGACACATGAGAGCCCTATTATAATATTACAATTTTTCTAAATTAAATATTAGGAAAAATTAAAACAAATTGTGGTGCTTGGTGCAATGGAAAATATTTCACTTGCAAACACCCCTCTGTGATAAATGCCTGTGGTAGAAAGAAAGCACAGTAAATATGCATTAAGTTTAAAACAAAACAACAAAAAAGCACACACCAAATCTCCCACTAAAAAACTAGATTATTCAGCTTTTAAGACTTATAGCTAAAAGTGGTTTAATGTTTCATGACTAATAATAGATTACTCCTATCACATTTCTAACCTTTATTTCTCCTCCCTTTGAAGTCCAGCCATATAAAGGTTGTTTGTGGAACCACACGAACGGTAAAGCAAATATTACTTAGAGTGATTCATACCAGCAAGAATTTGCAATGAAGACAGAGGGTTTTTTTTTTTTTTTTGGTGTGTGTGTCTGAATCAAAGGAAATGAAATGTTTGTAATATTTTTTGGTTGATAAATTTATTAAAACATTTTAGAGGCTTGTAGTGGAGGCACAGCTGACATATAAACAGACTGACTGGAAATAGATTATATTCTGCACGGTGGGAGAGGCAGAATCTCAAGGGTGGGAAATTCCCTAGATTTCAAAAATTGCTACCAGGTCACAGCAATCCTTAATTAGCTGAATACATTAACAGAGGACTATAATATCAATGCTAAAAAAAAAAGCGGATGGTGGGGGGTGGGGTGGGAAGGGGGTGGGGAGAGCGAGGCACACTAGTCAAGTACATTTAATCCTCTATTCTTTGCTTACAGGTTAGTCTTTCCGAATGAGCAATTTGATTTCTTCTTCTTTTTAAAGGATCCGTTTACCTTCCAGGGCTTTTCATAGCAAAACATTTTGCATGGTTGCAAGAGAAATTAATTTGTTGCCAGTTGCTCCATACTGGCAGGAATTCTGAATAAAGAATGTAAGCAATCTATCTTTGTTTGCAAGATATAATTAATCTGGCAGTTAAAATTCTTTGGAAATATTCTGATGACTTATGTGGAAAAGTAGCTCAGCGTTTTCAAAGAAAGCTCAGAACTGTATGCACAGGAAGATAAAAGATATATGAAGTGTTTGTTCTAAGCGATACTATTCATTTAAAGATCATAATGTAACCCCACCCTAGCAATTATTGTGAAAAACAAGACAAATCTCTGTATATAGCTTTCTGACACAGTCTTGATTTGAGAAACAAAATAAGCACATTACTGTTATAGTCTAATAGACTGCAAGCTGTTTTATTAGAGTCAGCTGAATCCTGTTTTGCATAAAAAAGAACTCTGTTTGCTATCAAGAACACATTTACATTAATATGACTTTGACAAAGTAAAATAAAATCGAATTAAGATGATGTAAGTAGATAAAACAATGAAATCTCTGTGAGAGAATTTTGGCACACTAATTACAGTCAAGTCCCTGCAGGAAAAGAACATATTTTTACACCAACTATCCATGTGTTTGAAAATGTTTGAGAGCCCAAAATGCAATCCTTGGGTTAGGTATTTCCTGACTACATTGTGATTGTGTGTTTCAGAGGTAATTTTTTTTTTAAAGGAGCCTGTCTGGTAAATAAACTTCCATTTACAATAAAGCAAGCGAGTTTCTCTCTGAATACTAGCCTGTAATCATCCTGATTATTTTAAGGGACTTTCCAATATAGGGCAGCTGAAAACAAGGTTTTAGATTACATGGTAATTTAGGAATGCATGAAAAGCTAAGCAGTTACCATAATAGGGTTCTGGATAAACTTCATGGTTTTTAGAGCAAAACATAACAACATATGTTTTGTGATTTGTTTCAATGATTTTTCTATATTTTCTTGGTTCAGGTTCTATCAAACTATTTGGAGGCCTCATCTGTGTACAACGGTTTTGTAACTTTATTTTGAAAACTTTGATGTCTCTCTTTTTAGTACAGTTGTTAAAAGAAAGGCAATGATGAATGATGATAATGTCACAGATTTTATGACTAATCAGTTCTTGGCAGCGGCCATATTTCTTCCGTAGTGAAACTTTCATATTCCTTTGGCCTTGTATAGGCTGAAAAAAATTTTTTGGAACTGTGTTATACCAGCTACTTATTAAGTATTACTGAACAGTGATTGCACAAAAGTTCCTACTCTGATTTAATACCTGACAACATGAAACCATCAGGAAAGAGATTTCCGCCTCTTTTCTGACCTCTCACAGATTTTGAGTGCCTTTTGCAGGCAGGCCTCGGATTACGAACCTTCGAAGTCCCATCAGACTTGCTCTTTACTGTTAAATATATGTGCCCTCATTTAAAAAAGACTGAACCAATCCCTTATGGTAACACATCCTTCATCATAGTCACCCTCACCTGCTATACGCACAGCTTTTAAATCACTGAAGAAGCGTCAAGTCTTTTCTTGCACAAAAGTTAAGGCTAAATAAGAACTGTATGCACTTGTTCAATGTACACAATCAATTTAAAGACATTTGGAACAGATCTGGTTCATATCTTGGGAAATGTCTTTAATTGTCTTTAACTCCAGGTTTTAGAGGCAAGAATCTGGAGAAAGATCTAAGATGGTGGAAAATCTGAGAAGGAAAAAGGAGACTCAGAGGATGAGATTGCTCTCACTCACGTTTCCTTTTCTCAATTGTCTTCAGGATGATGCAATTTTTATTAGGAGCCTTTGACGTACATTGTTCTTGAAGTTGCAACAACAAACACCAGATGTCTCCACTTAGCTGAGCTAAAGGTTTGGGAAGGGAAGGTCCCTTTGCTAGGAATCGTTGAAGTTGTCTTCTCTGTCCATCATGTTTCTGGACACTGTCAGTATCAGCCTAGATTCTAGGAATGGCTGGGGTCAGATGAAGGAAGTTATTCTTTTATGAGATTCAAAGCAAGAGCCACAAAGCCAGACCCTTGTGGGAATCATACTTGTGTGAGTCAACCATGAAGCCTAGTATGGTGGAGATGTAGGTGTTTGGGAGGAATATTGGTTGACTAGGCAGCTGAGGTCCAGACCGTGCACCTGGTCTGCCCTAACGATGTCTTCCCAGCCTAGAAGGCAAGAGACCAGACCTGGTATATGACCATCTTAGTCCTCTTTATTTGGGAGAGTGACTTCATTTGGAGTGTTTTCTGTTCACGCATACCAGACTGAAGATATAGCACATGTGTTTCTGGCATTAGATGGATTCTCTATCATTGGCCAATGCCTCAAATTCTAAGTTGTAAGCACCATTAAGATTTAGTCATTTCATTAAAAAAATAAAGATAAGAAATAAAGTCAAGGATGGCATTTTAAACTTATTCCTTTAATAAATAATTGAGTATCTCTTACTATTTACTAGATAATCTCTTAAGAACAGTGAAAAACATAAAAATCTCAAAAAAACAAAACTAGTTAAAAACTTCACTCTCAGAAATTGTATACTAAAATATACCTTTTTTACTTGAAGTCAGGTGTAACACTCAACACCAGTGTTGCTGAAATTGACTTTTGTGGTATTCTAGAGAGGGGATAAGACTAATGGTTAAAAAAAAAGTTTCCTCATATTTAATTATGCCCTGGAATGACTGGGATGAATAAAAGTTGAACAGGTATACAGATGCATAACCTTTCAATAGCTTCTATATGCTAATATGCATTGTTCCTTTTCAAAAGATGTACTAGTTCCCAAATGTATTTGGCCAAGGGATTTTTTTTTTTGGTGGGCATCACTGCCTCTGGTGGTCGTGGGCGCTACCCAGTGCTGCTCCTGAGAGCTGCCGGGCCAAGGGATTTTTTAAATCTATTTTTAGAAACATCTTTTTTGGAATAATTGCTTTAGCTGGTAGATACACAAAATCTATTTCAATGAAATAGACATGAAGTATGATTTGGATGGAAGAAGGCTAAAAACAAAACAAAAACCAAAAGCCTAGGTCATGGCCAGGGCTCAGGCTAGTGGACAACTTGTCAGAGAAGATAGAGGTTTAGTCTGGAGTGGGTGACTCTGAAACGACAATGTTCTCGTAAGGGTAAAGTATGTGAGTGTGTGTGTTTCCTCCTTCTACCTTTTTGCTCTATCATACACTTTTTCATTTCTAATAATAGTTTTATCGACATATCTTACACACTCCAATATATCCATTCACACACAATTCTGTTGTTCAGTCCCACTGAATGGAGCTATACAATCATCAATGTTAATAGCTCCCTCTTCCCTCTCACCCTTCCCCCTTCTCTTCAAGGGGAGAGTTTTTTTTTTTAAGGGGAAAGTTTTAACCTCCAATTAAGTTCTGGGTATTCATTAAACAATATGAAAGAGGCTGAGCCCTGGTAGTATAGTGGTTTAACGTGGGACTGCGGCCAAGTGGCTTGTCAGTTCAAATCCAGCAGCAGCAGCAGACTGGGCCTACAACTCCTACCAGAGGGCAGTGATGCCTAAAATAAATAAATAAATAAATAAATTAATTAATTAATTAATACCAATATGAAAGAGAAGAAAATCAAGGGTTCCAGGCTCAGCTTTGTGCCCTTAGCTAGGTATGAAATGTTGGGGAAATGGCTTATCTTGTTGGTTTCATTTCCTCATTCTTAATAATAAATGTGGAATATACATTATCACTTGATCATAAAAAACAGCCCTCTGGGGTTACTCTAATTTTACAGATGAGGAATCTGAGTAAGAGAAAGGTTAAGAAATTTGCCCAATTTCTTACAACCAGAAAGTGATGGATCCAAAAATAGCATATAACAAGAGTGATAGTTAAGATTATGTTTCAATTTGACTGCATCATGATTCTCAGTAGCTTAACAATTGTGCTGCAGTCATTTCTCATAGTGAGACCTGATGTAATAGAAAATCATCTTCATATTGATATCTGAAATGAGCAATTGGTTAATTTAAAGGGTGTATCCTTGAGATGTAGCCTGCTTCCAGTATTCATCCATGCATGTGCTTGTGCATGTACTAATACACATTGTGGAAATGCTATCCTGGATTTTTGCACCTTGTTTTCCATCACCTCACCTCTGGTTCTTTGAATTTGTTCCAGGGATCTGCTATATTACCTGCTGACCCTGGAGATAGTCTGCAGCCTCGAGTCAGTAGCTTGCTATCTGATCTGTCAATCTTGGGTTGATCAGTCTCTGAGCTCCGTGAATCAGGCTAAGTCTCCAGCATAACATTTGACCCATAGACTTGGGAGTTGTCACCCTCTACAACCCCATCAGCTAAATCTCTCTCTACAAAAGAAAGCTCAGTTTTGTGCCCCTTACCATTATATCCACAATAGTACTGAGCCATGTGCTTTATATTGTAGGTGGTGAGTAGGGGTTTAACTTAACCTTGGAATAATATGCCTGGTCTTATCTATTTTTATATGAGTAACAACTTTTTATTATGGTGCAATTCTAAAATTTTTTGGGAAAATCTCATTTTTATAAGTTTTTCCCCAACAGTTTTATTGGTATATGATTCACACATCATAAAATTCAATAGTTCAGTCACATCAAGAAGAATTGTACAATCATCACCACAGCCAAGTTTAGAGTATTTTCTTCATTCTTTTGACTCATTGTCATTAGCTTCTCATTTCCCCCCACCTCCCTTGTTATACCCCTCAAGAAATCATTAAACCAGATACTGGATCTGTAGGTTGACCTATCCTGGATTTCATATACAGAAAACCTTATAAAAACAAATTTAAAAAGCAAAATAATTTTAGCAAGAATGTTGAATAAATAAAAATATCAATTGAAAAGCAGAAAACATTGAAAACTAGAGCAAATTTAAATGGATCACAAGGTAGATCAAATGATAGGGTGCTAAATTTGAACCTAATTGCATTTGTAAGCATCCACTTTCCAATGCTTTCTGAATGTTACTAAGGCTACTCACATCCCTTGTCTGTGGCCAGAGAGGACTCACCAGGGATTTAATCCGTGTGTATGTCCCTTTCATTTTTTAAACGGAAACAGGTTGAAATGGGTCAAAAGGGAGATCAAATGTTTTGACCTACCTACGTCTGCCATTGTCCATCCCACAATGCTGCCTGTTTGACTGGCCTACTTTCATCCCTCAATTGTGATCAATGAAGATTCACCAGAAAGAAGCCTAATCCAAATGTGGACCCTGCAAATTGACTTTAGGAGTCATTATCTTTTAATCCTATTTTACCGTAAACTTAAAATCCCTTGCATATTCATATATATATATATCCATATATTTGTATATATTATATCTTTGGGTTTCTTTCTCTAGTGAACCCAGTCTAAGACAACTATATTAGACCAGCTGATGTGTAAGGTTCT
Organism: Nesogale talazaci; assembly: GCA_004026705.1. NCBI lineage: Eukaryota > Metazoa > Chordata > Mammalia > Afrosoricida > Tenrecidae > Nesogale > Nesogale talazaci. The sequence continues at coordinate 427,815 of PVJH01000068.1, read as the reverse complement.
TTTAAGATGTACTATTCAATCATTTTAAGAGAACAAAGTTTGCTATAATTCATAACTGTTGTGAGTGAGCAGTTGATTCTCTAGTTAACAGATTTATTGAGCATGTGCTCTGTCTGTGCTTGATACAAGTCAAGACCTTATTGGTCCAAAGTTCCTGCCTTCAGGAACTTATAGTCTAACTGGGAATGGAAGGGAACAAATGAACAGTTTACCCATGTAATAATAATCACTAGAATAATAATTATGACCACAGTAATTAGTATTATTATGATATAATGATAAGTTACTCATAATAACCCAAAGGGGAAAACAAGCAAAATTGCAATATTTGATGAATGGGTTAAAAAATATGGTATATTCATACAGTTGAATATTATTCAGCCACAATATTTGATGAATGGGTTAAAAAATATGGTATATTCATACAGTGGAATATTATGCAGCCATGAAAAAGGACCCCATACTGAGGCACAGTACAACTTGCCTGGAATTTGAAAACATATTATGTAGTGAAAGAAATCAGACTCAAAAGACCACATATAGGACATATTCACAATAGGCAAATCTATAGAGGAAGAAAGCATAAAACTGGATGCCAGTGGCTGGTGCTGAGTCCTTGGGACGGCGGGGGGTGGGGGGGGGTGGGGGACAACTCCGTGAGTAGGGACTTTAATTTTTTTGGTTTGTTTTTTGGGTATCACTGCCCTCTGGTGGTCGTGGGAGCTACCCAGTGCTGCTCCTGAGAGCCACCGCTGGATTTGAACTGCCAAACTCGTGGGCCGCAGTCCTGCACTCAACCACTTATGCCACTGGGACTCAGCCCTGGGGCTTTAATTTTTAAGGTGGTGAATTCTTCTGGTACTAGATAGTTGTGATGGTCAACATTGTAAATGTACTAGACACTAAGGGCGATCTTTCTGTAATGTGTATTTTGCCATCATAAAAGTAGTTAAAATATACAGATAAGGCCAGGCTTATTATTCTAGTATCAAATTAAGTCACCTACAGTCTGATAAAGTAGGCTCAGTAGTGCTATGGGTAAGCAAACTCATTGCCAGTGAGTTGATTCTGACTTACAGCAACCGTATTGGGCTGGTTGAAAGTGCCCTTGTTATACAGTTTCTGAGATTGTAGCTCTTTTAGGAACAGAAAGCCCTTTATTTCTCCCTCAGAGGGCCTGGTGGTTTTAAACTGCTGACTCTGAAATCACAAAGCAATGAATAGCTAAACGATTTCACCATCAGGGCTCCTTGTGGGTATAAAGGTGAATAAAATTCAACCTTTGTCCTTAGAGATCTTATATTCTACTAACTGGGGAAGACAGAAAATATGAAAATGGCACAAAGAACATATCTGAATTCCGGTGACTTCACAGGGAGAAGGAGGATCCAACGTTAACAAACAGAAAGCCAATTGTCAAGAGGCAGAGATCAAGCAAGCCTCCACCTTCCAACTTTCTTTTATGCTAGTCTGATACCAACTGCTCTTCCCATAAACTCCACTTCCTGGCTAGCTTTGATAATTCATTGCAATGGCCACAGAACTCACAGACAACACTCAAGATTGATTGGCTTATTGAGGCAGTTAACAAGCTACCTTCAACCATGATCAGAACATATTGAAGATACTGGTTCATAGCAATCCCTCTCTGCAGCCCAAACACAGTCTCTTCTTTGACCCTCAGCCTCTCAGCCCCAAGGTGATCTCTGTGAGCCAGGGAGCTCACTTGTTGCTTTGCCTCACAATGTCATAATCCCTGTTAACTTCCTTAATCATGAAAGCTGTGAGTTCTTGGTCATTGAGATGAATTATGAAACACAGCATAAAAGTGGAATGTTATGGGAAGAACAGTTGGTGTCAAATAGAGGAAAAGAGAGTTGAAAGATGAAAGCATGCCTGATCTCTGCCTTATGAAAATTGACCAGCAACTGTGGTCTCCATGTCTTGACCTCTGGTCGTACCATGCCATGATGTCTGTTGCCTCTGACACTTCAGACAGGAGTTTCAAACCTGTTCTCTTGGTGACTCTTCTTTGATGATGTTGGAAAGTTTCTCTATGATGGCTCTTAAATACAGAGGAAGGACTTCAATGAAGGTGTCATTTTTTCCCTCTTTTTCTTTCAGCAGCCCATTTTCCTAAGGAGATGAAGAGTGGCGATTTGGTTCAAACCCGCTAGTAAATTGGAAATTCAGAATATATCCTACCTTAAACTTGTCTGCCCATTAGCATAGCAGAAAACTTCCTCCAAAGTCGGACCATAAGCACAGACATAAAGACTAGAATTTATAATGTATCACATAAGGGATTATGGTTAGGAGACCATATTAATTGACTACATCTCAGAAGATAAACAATGAATTATAATAAGACTACTAAATTGGTATTTTAACTGTAGAGTAGGCAAAAGCTGAGTGGTATTTTTGGAAAAACAATTCATTTTCAAGAGTTATTTGGAAAACTCTCTTGGAGAAGTTGATAATTCATTTGTCTTAAAGGTTAAGAAGAAATCTAATAGAAAGAAAAGAGGAAAGTAATAATCAGAGAGTTTAAATAATTTGCTGAATGTCACATAACAGTGGCAGAGAGGAAATGAAGTCCTGAGCACTTCATCTTAGTTGAATATGCTTCTCATTATTGACTACATCCAAATTTGGGATTATGAAATACCTTCTCCATTCATCGTCACTCCTGATTCATTGCCACTCCTCTCACTGCCAACACACACACACACACACACACACACACACACACCTACCCACCCATCCACTCACCCACCCACGTATACACATGTGCAACTTCAGAAGCGGGGAAATGGAGAGAAAACCCAGGACCATTGGAGGTGGAGTGTGTTTGAGATCTCTGTTTGATATGGTTGAGGCTGAGATCAGAGGCACTAGAAGCTGTGGATTGGAAACCATGAAATAGAGCAGAGGAGCAGTGTGGGAACGGAGACTGTGACACACAGCTGAGAAGGGGCTTCCTGGCCATGAATGCAGAATTCACGGGATCACATGGCTGAGGACTAGAGATAGACTTGGCTGCTGGCTGAGCAGAGGTGCTAACATGGACCAGCAACTGTTTATTCCCTCTTTACTGATCCTGATTTGTGTTAATCTGTTAATTTCCCTAAAAAAAAAACAACCCTCTTAATTATGGGTATTTTCCATGAGTTCTGTAAGTTGCAACAAAATATGTAACCCAGGTCAGCAGTAGACTGTGTTGGGAGGAATAGTTCGTATTAGAATAGGTCAATAAAAATGGAGGGTGGCAAAGGAAAGACAGATATGGCCACCCACCTCCCACAGTTTAGAAAACCCATGCACATACAGACTAAGGTCCCTGATAAGATTATTCAATATCCTTTAAATCTAACCGATACAACTATTATTTAAATGTATGCATCAACCACAAAAATTAGCAATAAAGAAATTGAAGAATTCTACCAAGGCTTCAGTCTGCAATTTATCAAACATGCAATCAAGATGCAATTGGTATGAAGAAATTGGAAACAAGGAGGAATTAACTGTGGTTAGAAAATATGTTCTTGGTGATGGAAATGAACCTTGAGATCACATGATAGAATTTTGTAAGATCTAAAACTTCTTCATCGCAAGTACTTTTTTGTCCTAACACAAATGGTGATGATATTGTGGATTTCTTCAGAGGGAATACATAGAAATCAAATTGATTACATCTTTGGAAGGGATGATGGAGAAGCTCTAGATTAGCAGCTAAAATCAGGCCACGGGTCGACGGTGTAAAAGACCATCAATTGCTCATATGTAAGTTCAGGTTGGAGTTGAAAAAACATAAAAGAAAATCCATGAGAGCCAAAATACAACCTTGAGTTTATCCCACTTGAATTTCAAGACCATCTCAAGAATAGATTTGCTTCATTGAACACTAATGACAGAAGCCCTGATGAGCTATGGGTTGACATGAAGAACAACTTTCATGAAGAAAGCAAAAAGGTCATTAAAATGTAAGCAATAAATAAAAGATCAGTGTGGATGTCATAAGAGACTCTGAAACTTACTCTTAGTCATAAGACAGCAAAGGCACGTGAAAGAAAAAAAGTCAAAGGCCAACATAAAATTTCAAAGGGCAGCTTGAGAAGATAAAGGGAAATATAAATGAAATGTGAACAGCTGTAGAGATAGAAAAATAAAAGGAAGACTCTGCTAAGTATATCTTAAATTGAAAGAACTTAAAAAATAAATCAAGCTTATATTGCAACATTGAAAGATTCTATGGGAAAATATTGAATGATGAGAAAGCATGAAAAAAAGAAAAGATGAAAGAGTACACAATCACTGTACCAAAAAGACCATTTCACCATTTCAGGAGACAGCATATGAGCAAGAACCAGTAGTACTGAAGGAAGAAGTCTATGCTGCACTGAAAGCATTCATCAAAAACAAGGTTCCCAAAATTGACATATTACCAATTGAAAGGTTCCAAAGAGCTGATGAAGCACCAGGAATACTCATTTGTCTGCTAGGAAATTTGGGAGATAGCTTTTGCCCAACTTATAGGAAGAGATTCATATTTATACTCATCCCAAAGACAGGTGATTCAAGCAGGTACTCAAAAGACAGAATAATATCATTGATATAACACATAAGATAAATTTTGCTGAAGATCCTACAACAGTTGCAGCAGTACATTCCTAGGGAGCTGCCAGAGGTTCAGGTAAGTGCAAAGAAGGCCAAAATCCTCACAACTGAACTGAGGTAACAGCATGATAAACAGAGAAAAGAGAAAGGAGATGGGTGTCACAGCAGAGACCCAAAGCTCATCTGTAGACAAAGGAACTTCCCCTCACACAGAGGTCTCAGGGAAGGGATGAGTCAAGCAGAGTGTAGTAAAGCACCGAAGAAACACATAATACTCCTCTGGTTCCTTGAGGCTTCCTCACCCCCCACTATCATGACCTTTTACTGTGGGTTAGACTGGAACATGTGCAGAGATAATGATAAGACATAAGAGCTCATGACACATGGAATCCAGGATCAGAAATTGGAATAGTAATACCAGAAGTGTGGGAGGAAGGTGGGGAGAAGAGTGGAGGAAGGAGGGATCAATCATGATACATTAACACATAACACCTCCTCCCTCGGGGGAGGGATAACAGAAATAATGGGGGAAAGGAGACAGTGGTCAGTGTAAGATATGAATATAATAATAATTTGCAATTTATGAAGGGGCCATGAGGAGTAGGGTGGGGAAGGGTGGGGGAAGAGGAGCTGGCATCAAGGGCTCAATAAAAAACAGATATCTAGAAAAGAATGATGACAACATATGTACAAATGTGCTTGAAACAATTGATATATGGATTGTTTTTTTTTTTAATTTTGTTTTGAGGCATCACTGCCCTCTGGTGGTGGGAGTAGGACACCCAGATATGTAGATTGTTATAAATGCTGTAAGAGCCCTCAATAAAATGTTTTTTTTTTTTAAAGACATGTTTCATTGGGTAAATCCACTGCATAAGACCTCTTCAGAGTGTGCCCGACCCACACCTGGGCATTCGCCATCCCCTCATAGGCACAAGAAAGCTGGAAATTGAATAGGAAGACTGAAGAAGAATCGATGCATTTGAATTGTGGTGCTGGTGGAGATTATTGAAAGTACCATGGACTGCTAACAGGACAAGCAAGTCCATCTTAGAAGAAGGATGGTCAAAAGGCTTCTTAGAGGCAAGAATGTTGGGATTTCAGTTCATGTACTTTGGACTTATTGTCAGAACAGACAAGTTCCTGGAAGAGGCCACCCCCAGAGGAAGGTCCTCAATGAGACAGACTAACAGTGGTTGCAACAATAGGCTAAAGCAGAGGAGCAGTTGTGAGGATGGTTGAGGACCTGGCTGGGTTTTGTTTTGTACTTAGTGGAGCTCTGGGTCAGAACTGACTCCATGGTATCTAACAATAGCAACCTACACACATATGCAGAATATGCATGCATGCAGATACATACATTTGAATATATATACATATACATGCCCAAGTACACATGCATATATACACAGTTTGTTACATAATTTCCAGGGTTCAGAAGAAAATGAAAATTGGGTACCCCTTGTTCAAAACATTATTTCTTGAAAATGGTGATAGAAGAACACTAAACCACAAGAGGGCCCGCGGCACAGGTTGCAAGTCTCTGTAGTTGACCCCCATTATTTTCTCTACCTCATCAGTCATGTCCTGTGTAAGGGCTGTGTTTCTTTTTCTCTGGGACCAAGAAAATCTGAAAGCTGTTTATCCTAGGTCATTTGAGATAGGAAGCTTACCAAGCTAGTCAGGCTTGTCTGTGACCCTGTGGCAGAAAGACTGGCTTGACCTTTGGCCTCCTGGAGTCAAGTGACCAGGAAGGAGTTTCATTTTCTTGTTGACAATCAGCCAGATTCACGTGGGTTTGCAGCATTTTGCTTCTCATAAGTCCCCTGGGTTACACTCTCTGAAAGAAATCTTCTTAATGATTTGATAGGTCCCAATTTAGCCTCCTTGAAGTTCCTGGGCCAGGCAGTCTTGGCAGGCCATTTCAGGCAGCATTCATTCAAGGACTGTGGCCTCTCCAGATAGTGGTGGAGACTTCCAGGACAGAAGCAGAGGCAGGGTGTGTCACTAGACTTTTAAAGAAGACTTGCTTGGCTCAGAGTCTACCCTTTTTACAGACATTTTGACTTAAATCTTGAGTGAGGAGAGCAAGGGAGAGGAAAGTGTAGATATTGAACAACAGATCACTGAAGGCAGTTCCCCGGAGTAGCATTTTGCTTCTGGTGGCTTTCTTCATTTCTGCTTTCCCTCTGACAAAGTGGGAGTCAGATGACATTGGGGAAAGCCTTATAGACTCATAAGGAAGCAGCCTTGATTCTTTTTGGAAAGGCAGTGAGAGGGGTAGCTGCAGGCTTTACCAATGTTTCTTTGCAGCTTGCAACTATCTTCTTGTGGATGTGCTCTGGTGCCAATTTGATTAAGAGTGTAGGGGTAGAGCCTAGCCTGTCAATATGGAGATAGCCAAATGAGACCTCTGTGTGGGCATGACTTTCTCTGAGAAATATGGGAAATCTCGCGATATTTCCCCTGTGGAAGTGAGAAATTATCGATTCAGTCACTTGGAGACGCTCTACTGACAAGACACAAAACTCAGTCCCTTGGGACGCTTGACTGATAAGTCAAGATGACAGCTGATAGACCCTGTGTCCTGGAGCAGAAGCCACATGGGCTTACCCTGATGGAACCAGACCTTTGGGGCTGGGGAAGCCATGTGGAGACTCCTGCCAGTGTTGAGGCTACAGGGAAATCCCTGCCAGCACTGACGTGCTTCTACTGCCACTGGCTGCACAATATTCTGCACCCACTGGTCTATGATTGTTCTGGCATCATTGCATGTGCTTCATGAGTCTGAAGAGGACTAATGGATTGGTATCCGACATATGGGCTAACATCAGACTTATGGACTTGGACTGGACTGGGTTAGAATGCTTTCTCAATGTTCCATTCCTCTTGTATATAAACCTCTCCCTTATATACATATGTGTGTTTATGAATTTGTTTCTCTAGTCTACCTGGACTAGACTTCTAGAAAGTCTTCTGAACCTTGGCCAGGCAAGAGGGTTTTGCAAGAATGAAGAACAGTGGGGATGCTTAGCAAGGTGATGCTAATGGAGATAGGCTAGACCTAGGTACATGGTGCAGAATGGAAAAAGGCAGGACTTGAAGCTATCCATGTACTGTTGACCCAGACTGTGGACTTATTTGAAAGCAAGGAAGAGGAAATTCAAACTCAGTGTGGATGAAAAAGGAAGGCAAATAGGAGATAGTATAAATGTTTGAATGGAGCTGTGTTACTGTGAAAATGGCAGGGTAGACTAATGACTCAGACAGTCACTCAGTGATTGATGCCTGACATACACAGAGGCAAAATGATCTAATTGGTGCCCAGGCTAGAGTGGGAGTAGACTAGAAGGAACAAAGAGGGTTTGAATATTTAATTGGTTTCAAAATGTGAAAATAAGGGAACATTGAGGACTGGGATATGGATTTATAGTGAAATTGAAAAGAAAAATAGGTGTGTGTGTGAGTATGGGAACATATATGTTCATGTAAATATATGTGTATATGGGTATGTACATTCAGATAAAAATTTTAATTTGACATGCAATGAGTTTGAAATACTACTTTATAACCTAAAGGACATGACTCTATTAGAAAGTTGACAAACTTTTTTTCTGTAAATGACCAGATAGTAAATATTTTAAGTTTTATGTGCCACATTTTCATTTCTAAGAGTCCTTGCGTTGAAGAGTTGGGCTGCTAACCTAATGTTGGGAGATCCAAATCTAACCCGTCACTTCACTCGTTACAACAACAGATAGCCTCATCATTGTCCCAAGAAATAACCAATGGGTTTGAACCATCTATCTTGCAGTAAGGAGCAGTTAGCAGTCCAATCCTTACCTGATAGATCCATGCATGAGACAATGTCGAATTTAACATCTGCTTATAAAACCAAAAACTCCTTGCCATCAAGTTGATTTTGCCTCATAGCAATTCTAGGCCAGAGTAGAATTGTCTGGTGGGTTTCTGAGCCTGTAAATCTCCACAGGAGCAACATGTGTCAGCTTTCGCCCAAAGAGTAACACCTTGAATTGAGCACCTTGGGTTAGCAGAGCAGCACCTAAGTCACAACATCATCAGAGCTTCCTTCTACTTTGTAAAAATACTAATTCTGCACTTGGAAGATTTTTTAGAATAATTGTATTCTATGTTCTTGCTAGAAGGTAAGGAATTATTTAATATCTACTTCAAGAAGTACCTTGAAAGAAAAAAAAGAGCTTATTTAAGGCTCATGTCATTTTCTTAGATCACCTATTTTCCTCCTTCCCTTTGGTCAAGTTGTTTTCTTGGTTCCTTATAAAATATTCCTTATGGAATTATGTATCGGTATAAAATTTCCATTTCTTAGTTAAAATTGCTTTAAAATTACATGCCTTGCTAATTTTTGCTATTGAAAATGCTATTATGTCCACATCTATATTTTAGCTTGTAAAAATTATTTAAGAATTTTAAATAAAAAGTCTTCTTCTGAGAAAATGTTTGTTATCTAAGAAAGACATGCAATCAGTGATTGTGTTTCACTGTTCACTAAGGCAGTATACTAGTGCTATTTGCAGACAACCTGATTCTGTATATTGAAAATCCAGAAAGCTCCACCATAGAGGTACTGGATGCAATAGAAAAATATGGAAGAGTGGCTGGAAACAAAGATCAATAAACAGAAGTTTCTTGGTTTACTATATACATAAGCCAAGACCACAAAAGAGATCAAGAAGGCAGTACACTTTAAAATAGTCAAGGCCAAAAGAAATATTTAGGGATATATCTAACAAACAAACAAACAACAACAACAAAAAAACACCCAAAATTTTATTCAAAGAAAACTGTACTATTAGAAAGCAAAAGCAATCTTCACAATGAAGAACATCCCATGCTTATGGATCAGAAGACTAAATATATTAAAGGTGTCGATCTTACCCAAGGCACTATATATATTTAATGCTATCCTGATTCAAATACCAACAGTCTTCTTCAAAGTATTGGAAAAACTGACCATCAGTGTCATATGGCGAGGAAAGAAGCCTAAAATTAGTAGGTAACTCCTCAAAAAGAAGGACTAAGTTGAGGGCTCACTTTACTTGATTTTATCATCTACTATACAACCACATTGGTCAATACAGTGTGGTGTTGAAATAATTACAGAAACTCAGACCAATGGAAAAGAACAGAAAACCCAGAAATAAAACCACCAGCATGTAGACATTTGATCTTTAACTAGGGCCCCAAAGCATCAAGTGGGAGGTGGATGCCCTCTTTAACAAGTGGTGCTGGAAACAATGGCTATCCACCTGTACAGAAAGATGAAACAAGACCCTTACCTCACCCATGCACAAGAACAAACTTAAGGTGGATCATAGATATAGAACTAGAACTCCAAACTATCAGGACCATCAACAAAGGAATTAGGACAAGCCTAAGAATCTTGGCATAGGGAATAGACATAGACTAACTATAATAGGAAAGGATATATACCCAGATGAAGCTGAAATCATCAAGTGGGTTATACTAAAGATAAAACTTCTGTGTGCATTGACTCAATCAATAGAGTAGCAAGAGAACCCGCAGACTGGGAGAGGAATTTTAGCAATGATACAACAGATGAAGGGCTTATTACTGAAATCTATAATATTCTCCTAGCTTGCAAAAAGAAGGAAACAAGTAACCCTCTGAGGAAGTGGGCACAGAACTGAACAGAAGTTTCACTAGGGAGGAGACTTGAATGGCCAATAAGTATATGAGAAAATACTTATCATTAGCCATCAGACAAATGCAACCTAAAACAACCATGAGACCACCTAACACCCTTGAGGATAGCTCAATCACAAAATCAGGAAGGAGCAAATGTTGGAGGCATGTGGCAAGCTAGGAAATCTCCACTGCTGGTGGTCATGTAGATACATACAGACAGCCTCTGTGGAAAAGAGCCAGGTGGTATATAAGGCAAATGGAAATTGAGTTACCTTATGACTTAGCAAGCCCTATACTGAGCATCAATTCAGAAGAAGTAAGAAATAGACCATGACCAGTTGCTGTGCTCCAATGTTTAATGTGGCACAATTCACAATCACAAAGGATTCAAAACAATTTAAAATTCCACCCATAGACAGGGGATTGGAAAGTGGTGACATATGCACACAATGGAGTCCTATACATCACTGAAAAATACTGATGATCACATGAAGCACATTGTTTCAATGGAAGAGTTGGAGGAAATTATGCTAAGTGAAGACAGCTGAACACAAAAGGACAGGTACAACATGAGTCCATTGAGGTAAATATAATCACCATAGCAATATAGAAGAAATTATCTTATCTCACACTATACAGGTTGAGACAAAGGCTATTAGGTGAGGGACAGGCCAAACCCCAGGATGTACATACAAGTAGTTCCATCATAAAGAAGGGGAAAGGGGGGTATGGTTTGTTGAAAAGATGGGGCGGGGGTGGGGGGGGGAGATAATGGCCCCTGGGGAGGAGGGCACTAATCCACCTAAGGGAAGGTGTCTATGTCTCCACAGAAATGTGAGTGTGAGTCTAGACCTTACCCCAATGGCTTGCCAAAAGTTGAGGGTAAGGTAACCATATGGAGCAACTCATAAATTGAGAGGCCTACAGGGCCACCCCCCAATCAGAGCCAATCTGACCCCTTTCCTAGATGCATGTGTTACAGAAGACAACACTAAACTTACAGTTTGGGAAGAGGGGACATTTAGAAGTACCCACACAGAAACAAACCAAGAAGGAAAAAGAGAGAGCTCAGGACGAGACCCCATATTGGCCCTGAGGAAGATGTTCTTCCATGGAGCTGTTAAGGAACAATAACAACTCAAGACGTGGTATCCCCTCCCTGGAACGTACTGCTACAGAGGACAATACCAGGGATAAAGGGTGGGGAGTGAGTCCAGACTGACACCGCGACCCCATAGTGGGGTGAACCAAGAAGGGAATATAACAGATCAGCAATGGTAGCAAAGCCAAACCACAAAGCCCCCAAGGAACCCCCAAATTAGACTTTAGACTAGGAGGGATAGTTCTTGGAATGCCCCAGGACCAGTGAGTAGATAGTCATAAAGATCAGTGGACATAGAATTATGTATGCTTTTTTTTTTGGCTAGTTATATTTCTCTCTCTTTTATTCAATTTGTCTTCTTTTTATTTTGTTGTAGTTGTTGTTCTTTTACCTATGCATACAAGACAGGCATGGGAAACAAACCTGAGGAGTAACAAAGAGACTGAGGTTTCTGGAGGAGCTGTGGAGAAGAGGTGTGGGGAAAAGGAGTGGCGAGCAAACAACGCCATAGAAAGGGGAACAACTAGGGAATTAAAAGCAACAATGAGGAGGACATAGAGTTCCTGGGGGTTTGGAACAACAGCAATCTGATTTAGAGGAATTACTAAAAGGCAGAAGAAGGGTGAAAGAGAAGGTGGGACAGGAAGAAGGTAAAGGAAACAAATGATCTTGGAAGCAAAGCTATGAACTGAGGTATGGATGTAGGTATGTACATATGTAAATATGTTAATTAATAAAAATAGAGACATTGAAAAAAATAGAGGTATTGGCCTATGTACACTTATATAGCAATCCAGTGAGAAAGTGAATGGGCTTTGGACCTCTGCTTAAGCCCACCCTTAATGCAAGAACACTTTGTTCTAACAACCTGGCATTCTATGATGCTCACTCTCCTGACAGGATTGCTGAAGACAAAATGAGTACATAAACAAACATAGTGAAGAAAGCTGATGTTGCCCAGCAATCAAGAGATGTAGCATCTGGGATCTTGGTAGCTTTAAGTTAAACAAGCAGTCATCTAGCAACAAGAGAAGCAACAAGCCCACATAGAAGAAGCACACTAGCCTGTGCAATCATGAGGTATTGATGGGATCACGTAATAGGCAGCATATGATGCCCTTCCCAAACAAACAAACCCTCCATATTGTTTTGAATGAGGAGGATCAGAGCAGAGACTTCAAATTCATCCTTAGACAGTAGGTCATAAAAGGGTCACAAGAAAGGGATGAGTCAACTAGGGTGCAGTATAGCACTGATGAAACGCACAGCATACCTCTGGTTCTTTGAGGCCTCTTCACTCCCCGCTATCATGACCCCAGTCCTGACTTTCAGTTCTGGCTTTACTGGAACATGTAGACTGTTACAGATAAGAGCTCAAGACACAAGAAATCCAGGTCAGATAAACACCTTAGGAACAGAAATTGGAGTAGAAATAACAGGAAGGTAGAGGGAACATGGGGGGAGGAGAGGATGTAGGGCAAACAGTTCGCAGTGATTGATGCATAACTCACCCTCCCCACCAGGGGGATAAGCAACAGAAACATGGATGAAGAGAGACAGCGATCCCTGTAAGATATGAAAACAATAATAATTTATAATTTATCAAGGGGACAGGAGGGGTAGAGTGTAAAAAGAGGAGCTGATACCAAGGGCTCAAATAGAAAGTAAATGTTTAGAAAATGATGATTGCAACATATGTACAAATATGCTCAAAATAATTGAAGCATGAATTGTTATAAAAGCTGTAAGAGCTCCCAATAAAATGATCTTTAAAAATAATAATTGTGTTTCCTATTTTGACTGTGGTATTCCAGGAAATTCAAAGTTAAGCTAATGGTGCCAAGAAAACAAATATTATCACTTATCAATTTACTTTTATGTTTCTTCAAGACTTGTCTCATTACTTCTTTTCATTCATATTTTATTTGTTTTACTCATTGCTCAGCCCCCTTCCCAAACCCCAAACTAGCAAACCAACTACTTCTTGGATACAAATGAGTATTTAATGAATGAGTAGATATAAGTAAAATTGATACCCCCATCACAATATGAGTTAATCAAAACACTAAGCTAAGTTCCATTAGATAGGAAAATTTATCAAAAGTGCCATAGTTATAAGAAGACTGGTTATTTACTTGGCCAACTCTTAGAAGCCACATAGTGTTTGTTTGCTCTATGATGACAAATTACTTCATAATCACTGAGTGAACAGGTGACAACATATATGTGCCCTAACTCTAGGTATTGGGTGAGACACTTTGCTGAGGGAAATCATATGGCTTGAAGTTAGTGAAAATTTGTTTGGCTCTGCCATTATTGATGCATGTGGCCTCAACTGGGTGAAGTTGATGTCACTTCAAGTATAACCTTCTAGAAATATTGAATATCTGCTGCTCCTTGGTAGCCCCTTGATTATAAAAATGTTCTAAAACTAAGTTTTATTTTACTAAGAAAGCTACCATTATCTAGGGATTCAGAGCTATATTTGGGTTAGACCATATATTTATGGCAGGTTTATCTACTGATATCTATATCTATATACTCAGTAAGTTATTGATAAATCATTGTTATGGATTAAATTGCATCCCTCTAAAATATGTGCTGGAATCCTTGCACTTATACCTGCAGATACAGTTTTGTTTAGATGTTGGCTTTGCTTGGTATGTTAATCAGAATATACTCAATAGGATGCGTTCTAAATCTCATAATTTCTGAGTTATAAAAAGATCAGACACAGTGATAACCCTACACAGGAGCAGGAGTGTGTGTGTGCGGGGGCCGGAGGGGGGCGGTCGGCAAGGTGGGATATGGAGGCTGATTGATGCTAATCTACAAGTCAAGGAAGAAATGTTTGTGCTTGCTGAGGAAAGGGTTAACCAGCTGAGACCCCGATTTAGAGAAATTGTGAGAAATTGTTTTTTAAAGGCAACTGCTTATGTTATTTCTGTGATAACAGTATCTTGTGTTTTTTGGTGATAGCAATATTAACTAAGTAATTAATTAGTAAACTAAGACCCTCCTACCTTATTTCCAAATTTTTAAAGGTGGCTTTAGAAAGCATGCCACAAAATAAGATACATTTAAACAAATGAAAAACGATGACCCAGAGGAAGGCCAAGACTGAGATTAGAAGCATGAGACGGTAGATGGATAAGTAAGGTAGGCATGCTTGTAAGTAGGTAGACCTGTAGTTTGACACCTGTGGAATCAAGCAACCAGTAATCATCTGCCTTCAGAGGACACATTTGGTTTCTATACAAACACAAATTGTCTTGGAAACTGAAGAAAAATTGAATAAGTGTGAAGAAATATCTTTGTCTTAAATTAAATTCAGCCATCACAAGAAACAGTATATATTGATTGAGTGTTAGAAGTCAGTTGCTGCATCATTGATCTATAAAGGAAGTGGTAAATGAAAATTCCCTCAGTTAAAAAAGGGCACCATGGAAGTTCAGGAGATATTGGCTTCAGCGGGACAAGAAGAAAAGAAAGTTCAATACAGAAGGAATGTGTTTCACACTTTTGGCTGATGTTGACTTTGGTGCCCTCTGAATGAAGGTAGGGGCAATGTGGAGGACAGAAGCTAAAGTGAAAAACAGAAAGGAAGTGGTTTAGGGGAATTCAGCAAACATTACTTCATGTGAAATTAGTAAGTAATACAGTAATATAAGGATCACTCCTTTTTATGGGAGTATTCTCAAGTGAGCTTTTCAAATGGAAAATTCTCAAATACTGTAATGCACTGATATGAAAGATTTATGTAGCAAGCTACTTTAAAAGGCAGCAGAAGAGATTTGAAGCTATGAAGGGTTGACAGTCTTGCCATTAATACTTCATTCATTTAACAAATATTTATAGAGCCCTTACTGTGTACTGGGTGCTATGCCAATCATTTGAGAAGATAGGGGTAAGGCAACCAATGATGAAGAATGCACCATATCTTTCTTTCACAAACTGACATTCTAATAGGGAAGCTGGTATGGAATAGTGTTCATTGATTAAAAATATCTCTTGAGCATGTATTAAGTCCAAAAGCTAATGTATGGTTATATTGTGGGAATGGAAATAAACAGGATCTTTTTTGAAATGTTAAATTCAAGCTTTGTAAATCAGGAGTTAGAAGGTTTTTGTTTTTTGTTTTGCTTTCTTTCTCAATAAGGCAGTGACACATAACAGCATGAGCTCTGAATGGTGACACTGAATAAAGGAGACTGAACAGAATTAGAGTGGGTCCAAGTAGAGCTATAGCAAAGGAATAGATAGAGAAATAGGTTAGAACTTTGCGATTGCTTTTGTCTCCTTGGCTATTTCTTGATATACTTATTCTGAATGACTATTTTTAAACATTAAAATAGTAAGATTAAAAAAACTTTTGAAGATTGAAGCAATTTGCTACCTACAAAATGACCTTGCAAAATGTCTTATCATAGAACTTGGAAAAATGGCTTGGCTTCTCTTCTGAGAGATAACAGATATATATATTCCAACCACTAACTACTGGCTCATGTCCAGGACAGACATTACCAGTAGATCACAGTACTTTTTCCAGCAAAAACTTGATGCAGTCTCAGTATCCTCATAGTATACCATGTGGCCAGAACTCATCTTGGCACAGAAGATCCTTTTGCCCTTTGTAAGCTCTTCAACTCTTTCAATATCTATTCCAACCTTTCTACACTATGATAAATGGCTGAATATTCGAAGTTTCTTTTGGGGATTTTCTTTTGTGGTTTTATATCTCTGACACATTTTTTTCCTTAAAACTTTTGTTGTAATTGTTACCTGGGAATTTGTGAAAGTTGATGTCAATATGCTATAATCATCAATCAGAATCAGTACTTTTATAGCTTTAAAAAATAGGAATTTTATTGCAATTATCTTTACTTACTAATATTACTACATTAATGAACACAATATACATACAAGGATACCTTAACTCATTGTATATTAAGCATGCATAATTTCCCATGTGTTTTCATATTATGTGTTTTCATGTATATTTATTATTTGGAAAGGGTTCATTGTTTTAAAAACTTTTTATTGTGAATTAAGTGAGGGTTTACAGAGCAAATCATCAGTTTTTCAAAATTCCTATACATTTTTGTTTCAATTTATCCTATTCAGTTTCCTCAATGTACCATCATTTATCCCACATCTTCCTGGTGTTTTCTATTTCCATTCCTCCCTTTCTAGTCCCCTGAACTTTTGTTCTTGGAAAATGCTGTCCTTTTGATATTAAATAATTGACTCTTCTAGTGCAGGGTGAGCGGATTTCTAGACCTGAAGGGGTACTAAAGGTTATAGGCTTGTGGGTTTCACCGGTCTCTAATTTAACACTACACAGAGTTTCTTACACATTTTGAATTCTGTTCCACATTTTCCTCCCATCCTGCTAGAATCTTCTAATTTGATCCCTTTCAGAGTAGTTTGCAGTGGTACCAAGGCACCGTCCAGTTCTTATGGTCTTAGGATGGTGGAGACAGATGTTTATATGGCTCATTCATTCATTGGACTACTTGTTTCTGTGTGTCTTTCCATTTTCCTCCAGACAGGAAGAGACCAGTGGTTGAAACTCAGATGGTGGTAATTACATAATTTCTTGTCAACTTGAAGATATCTAAAAGTGTCGGGGCAGAGTCTAGCATATCAATCATGTCCTAGCCTGATGGTGCCTCCCTGTGTGTATGGTCTTCTTATGAGGAGGTCTGTCCTCATATGAGGAACCAACCCCTCTCACCACCAGAGTCCTGGCATTGTGTCTACCACCATAGGATGCATAAGACATTGCACCAACCAGTCTGTGATATGTCTGCATTCTGCATCATTGCTTGTGACTGCATGAGTCTGAAGAAGAATTTATGGACTAGTATTAGACTTATGGACTGGAGTTGGACTGGGCTGGGGTGTTTCCCTAATGTATAAAACTTCCTTATATAAAGTTTTTTCTTACACATATGTGTCACTGAATTTGTTTCTCTAGTCAACTTAACATGTTGATTTTTAAGATCTTAGTCACTGCTCACCAATTTTGAGTAAATTATGTCGATTGACCTTGGTTACCCCTAAAGTGAGACTAGGATCATGAGTTCTCCAACCCTGTGATTCATTTCCTCAAGACATTTGATTTTGTTGAAGACATGCTTATAGCTATGCTCACTGCATGCCCCACCACAGGGATGGATCTATTTGCAACAAGGGTAAATATACCATACAAATATTCTGTGTCAAACTTTCAAATCCAAGGACATAATCTCATTCCCATTTCCACACCTGTTCAGCCTGTGTTGTCTATCCAAGCAGTTCTTTGTAGATCACCACTATTACATGCATCTGTATATGTATTTGAGCCATACAATAATACTCAGAAGTTGTTGCTGTTGTCCCTTGAAACTGACTCACTTATGGTCCCACCAGCAGTATGGGAACCTGAATTAAAAATCCACACTAAATAAATCTGACCCCAGACCTACAGTTGTTCCCTGCCTGCAAAGTCCCTCAATCCTCAGGAAGAAAGGTTGTTCTTCTCAGTTAAAATTGCAACCCCTTCTTTCTTTCTTTTTTTTGTACAGATGTCTCTTTAGTTCTCCAGCCTCACGGCGGACCGGGTGTCAGCAAGGCAGCAACCCCTTATTTCTAAACTTGAAGAACTCACCTATATTTCCATGAAAAAACAGAACAGACAGATCTAGCTGTGCAAGACCTTTAAAGGTTTACTTCATTCTCTTAATCTGACATAGACAAGTTGTAGAAGCCCAAGAAGTCTAACTTCAAGGCAATTGGGGGGAATGGAGTCCAGCACCAAGAACCCTGCTGCCTTTTTATCTCCTCAGGTCTTTCCGGTGACAGTGACCGTTGCTGGGAGCTAACTGCTGATACAGATCAGCTGGCCTGGAGAAGGAACATTAATGCTTCAATCACAAGTACTTTTTTCTCTTTCATGAAGGCTATTAATAGACTGATTTGAATTCCACTTCTGGTTCCTGCCCCATAGTCATTTTTGGGAAATACAGGTAATAGGTCAATGTAAGCATGAGAAAAGAAACAAGAAACAGGATTTTTTTTTTTTTTTTTTTAGGCATCACTGCCCTTAGGTGGTGGGAGTAGGAGGCCCAGCCTTTGCTCCTGGGAGCCGGAATTGAACCTCCATCCCAGTGGGCCGCAGTCCCGCGCACAACCACTATGCCACCGGGGCTCAGCCAGAAACAGGATTTAGAGACTCAGAATTCCCAAATAATCAAGACTTGACCCTGAGAAGGAAAAGCTGCATATTCTCAGTTGACAATATTGTCTAGTTAGCTATTACTATGTGCAAACATGTTACATGGATTGTAAAGAATTTTGTGTAAGTATAGGGGAGGTGGATTGATTTTTTTAAAATTCTGTTTTATAATTGGGGAAACTGAGGCTCCTAAAAGTTTAGCTATTTCATCAAGATGCTTGACCATTGGGGATCTTAACTAATTTGAGAAACTTCACCCAAGTAAGCATGGTCTATAATCTATCAAGCTCCAAAGACTGAATTTATCATGAAGGTAAGTCCGTAAAAACTCATTGTCATGAAGTCAACTTCGACTCATAGAGACTGTGATTGGTAGGCTTATTGTGTCAACCTGGCCAATAGGAACTGTGGGATTAATCAGGTCACAGTTTGATTGGAGGGCAAAGGGATAAATGGCTCGAGAAGGCCTACGTCACCCTCCTCCCCCTTGCTCTCTGGTGATCAGAGCAGCGTGCATCTACTTTAGCTAGTTCCCTGCATCAACTTGTGAGCTACATTACCTGTGGGACAAGTCACATGGAGACACACTGATGGAACCAGAGCCCTGTTGCTGGAGGAGCCACATGGAAACCCACGCCAACGCTGAGATGTTTATACCACCACTGGGTTCACAAGACTTTCCACCCACTGGCTTGTAATCGTCCTGCATTTCGCATCATTGCATGGGTAGCATGAGTCTGAAGAACAATTTATAGACTGGTGTCAGGCATATGGGCTAATATGGGACTTATGGGATGGATGCTTTCTTAATATACAATTACTCTTGTACATAAATCTCTGTTTTATATACATTATGAGTCTTCCTGGATTTGTTTCTCTAGTTCACCTGGAATAACACAGAGACCCTAAAAGACAATTAAGCTTAAGTTTCATAGACCTACACTTTCCAGGGTTCTTGCTAACATGCCCAAGAGGGTCCCTACTATTTTTTTATTCATAACTGTATGTTCTTTTTTTTTAAAGAACCAAAAATCTCACTGCCATAGAGTTGATTCCAACTCATAGATCCCTGTTATAACTTTAATCTTTATGAAACAGACTGCCACATTATCTCCTATGGAGTAGCTGGTAAACTCAACCTATTGCTAGGTTAGCAGCCAATCATTTAACCATGCACCACCATGTCTCTTCTCAGGCACTGTATTAGTTACCCCAACCCCCCAAAGTTTACTTTATCTGAAAGACCTCACATCATAGTGGTTACACATTGGGCTGTGATCCATAACTTCGGCATTTCAAAACCACCCGCTGCTTGGTGGGAGAAAGACAGGGATTTTTACTTGTGTAAAGTGACAGACTCAGAAACCCTCAGGGGCAATTATAACCTGTCCTAGAGAGATAGCGTCAATATGAGTGAGCACTGACTCAATGGAAGTGAGTTTAGTTTTTTGAGTTTCTTTCTCTGGAATCTGGGTTGTTTTTTTTTTCCCTCTAGTTTTCTTCTGAGTTAGTCTGGGTAGACTAGAGAAAGAAATCCATAGATACTTATATGTGTACAAGAGAGTTTTATATTAAGGTTAATTGTACATTTAAAAAGCATCACAACCCATTCCAGACTGAGCCCATAAGTCTGTTATTGGCCCATCTGTCCAATACCAACTATAAGGTTATCCACAGATGCACTAAACACATGCCATGATGGCAAATGTAGGATGATCACAGGCCGGTTAGTAGAAAGACTTTGGGTCCAGTGGTGGTGCAAGCACCTCAGCACTGCCAGAAGGTCTCTCCATGACTTCTTTCACTTGAGAGTTCTGGTTGCATCAGGGTAGGTCCATGTGGTTTCTCCATGTAGCACTAGCACAGTTCCATGTGTCTTGTCAGTTGCAATGTCTTGCAGGAAGTGAGCCAAGAGAGGTGTCTTCTGTCTTCAAGGAAGAAATACCGATTTTTCCAGAATACCCAGGAGAAGGCCTTATCCATGCAGAAGCCTCATTGACGATGATATGATTGACAGGCTCGACTCTACCCTTACACTCTTAATCCTCAAATTGACAAACGATGATATAACTATCCCACCTTCTTCACAAAATATTAACCAGCAAGTTGTGTTGGGTGCTCACAGCTCCTAGCCACTCAACAAAAGCCCCACACCAGGAAGTAGATACTTCTCCCAAATGTCTTGTCTAAAGAAGCCTGGTGGTATAGCGGGTTACATGTAGAACTGCTAATCATAAGATCGGTTGTTCTAACCAACTGTCACTCTATGGAAAAATGAGTAGCTTTTGTGTTCATAAGAAGATTTAAGGTTTCCGGCACTCAGAGGGATAGTTCTTCTCTGTCCTAGAGGGTCACAGAGTCAACTTGATGGCCTTGAGTTGCAGGTTGAAATCTAAAAACTGATATCACTAACGTAGTGATTGCAACCCATTGTGTAAATGGTCAGTTTTCTAATTATAGAAAATACTGCCAAGGAAATAGGAGAGATTTTAAACAACTATGAATTCTGTATTTGCCTGTCATGCCTCAAGCTCATTTTTCTGAATTGCTGATTATTCATTAACATCAAACCACAAAGAGCATTGTGTTTTGTTCCTTTGGGGCCTTTGGAAAGGGTAGGAAAAACTGTAGTCAACTATCCAAAGAGAGCCTGTACTTTTCAAAGTAAAACATCTTGGTAAACAATAATAGTTTTTGAGTGACTACAAGTTAGGACAAGAATGTATTCATGTTAAGTGAATTGAGTTTCCAAAAGTATGAAAATATAGAATGTGCAATTATTGTTTGCTTCAATGAGCATTTTAAAACACCAAATTGGTACCAAATTTGATTTAAAGAATAATTTAAAGAATAATAGAGTTATTGACACAAGACTTATAAAATACTCATTTCTTACTTTCCAGAGTATGTTTGTGTGTGTAAGAGACTCATAGTTTAAATAAGAACTGTAAGCTGTGTTACCTTAGGTAGTGATGAAAATAAATGATGATGAAGAGGGAAATTAATATTTACCGTGTGCTAACTATGTCAGATAGTCCAGAGCATGTTATATCCATGGTCTTCTTTAATCCTTACAACTCTATCATTGTCCCTGTTTTTCAGATGAAGATACCAAAGCCCAGAGAGCTTCATTGACTTGATAGAGTTACTCTGTAAGCTGTGGACATGGGACTGAACTAGGCCTGCCTGATAACAGAGCTGAAGTGCTTTTGCCTTGGTGGGGCTCCGTTTTCTCATCTACAATAAGATGAGGGGCTTGGCTTTTGTTTCATCTCTTCTGCTTCTGCTCAAGAGCTCTAGGATGCTATGGTTTCAAATTATAGCCCCCTGGCAGCAAAAGAGCTCTTGGTTTTTTACTAATTTGTTTGTTTTTCAAATTGATCTCTGCTAGATCAGGGTAATTAAAGCCCTACAGTTGTTACATTTTCCAAATAAACAGAGACATGTATACTCACCACCCCTCACAGCACAGTTCACATGACTGTTATGCATGGCACCTAAGATAAAAACCAAATCTATGGGGCGAAGTAGCAAGGTCTGTGTGAACCAAGGCATAAATATTTGTAAGGTTCTGCTTATTTACTGATGGCACTATGTGTTGACCTGATCAAGGGCTCCCATAAACAATCTCTGATGTTCAGTGGGTAAATAGCACTTTATATTCACAGTAAATATGCAGGGGGAGGAATTGTGAGCTTAGAGAAGGCAGAATATCATTCAGCAGCCTGTGATATAGGTAACCATTTATTATAGCCCTGATAACAGGATTAAAAATGTAAAACAATGTTCCACCTTTCTGGATGAATATACTATTGTGGTCAAATTCTTCATGCACAGCCGTAGTTACCATGGGAATCAGGATGTAGCCAGCGCTAAGTTCTTGGCATCTCTGAATGGTGTGTGTGTTTATTTACCTTTTGTGTAAGGATGTCTTGCCTGAATGAAGGCAGAAACAAAACTAGATTACCCGAGGAGCCTGGTTGAGGCATCTATCTCACCAGGTAGCAATGGCTCTTTAAGTACAACTGGTCAGGACGTTGTTCCTTTCATAGATAGTTAACTTACTACACCTATTCCTCCCTTATTGATCATCTCATTATCTGACATTTTGTATTTATAATAGTGAATAGTATATTATCTGACTACTAATGTTGTCTTGTATTAGGAAGACAGTGGGCATGGGAACAGTGGCTGTGGAGCATCCTCTCTCTCTAGGAGGGTCTCCAGGAAGCTGGGACTTAATGGCCCATGCCCTCTGCTCCCTTTTGCCCTGAAACCTTGTTCAGCTGCTTCATGGATGCACCTTCTCCAGGGCGCCATGCAGGTAGCACCAAGCCTGTAAGTACCTGTTCTGGGTTCCCAGCTCCTCTGTGGCGGTCATGCACCTATGTTAATTTCATGATTGAGATGTGGGGGTGGAGTCTAGCCTGTTAATCTGGAGATAGCCAATGAGGCCACTGTGTGAGCAAGACTTTCTCCTGAGAATTCTGGGAAGTCTCGCGGTATTTCCCAATTGGAGAAGAGAGACTTGATTCAGTCTCCAAGATGATGAACCACTGACACGACAAGACGACAGTGTCCAAGGAACTGGAGGAGCTGGAGGAGAAGCCACATGGCCTTACCCTGAGGGAACCAGACCTCTGAAGCTGGAGAAGTCACGTGGAGACCCCTGCCAGTGCTGAGTTGCTTCTACCACCACTGGATGCTGTTGATGTACCCTGAGCCCTGGAAATGAGGAGCCATGGGGAGACCCCTGCCAGCACCAGGATGCTTCAACTGCACATGCTTTGTGAGTCAGAAGGAGACTTTATGGACTGGTATCAGACATATGGACTAATATTGGACTTATGACTTTGGAATGGACTGGGTCTGGATGCTTTTTCAATGTCCCATTCTTCTTTTTTTTTTTTGGGGGGGGGTCATCACTGCTCTCCGGTGGTGGGAGTAGGAGGCCCAGCCCCACTGCTGGAATTGAACCTCCGTCCCAGTGGGCCGCAGTCCCGCGCACAACCACTATGCCACCGGGGCTCAGCCCCCCATTCCTCTTGTATATAAACCTTTCCCTTATATCCATATGCATGCCTATGAATTTGTTTCTTTAGTCTACCCAGACTAACACATCCTGTTCAGGCTGAGGCCCTGTAGCCCAAAATTGTTCTTGGGTGGGAAGGGATGAAAGAAGGAGGAAAAGAAAAGGGATTGGGAAGAATTCCATGTTAGTTTAGTGCTATCTTGCAGTGAGTTGAACCGAAAGTCTTTGCCTCCCTGAGGTCAGGTGATAGGGAGACTCCTAGCTCCCTCCTAGGAAATGCCTAGCTGTCAAGTCCCTATGGGTAAATCAGGTTTTGAGATAATCAATCCAGGAATTTCAGGGGTGGAAGTAGAATCCTGGAAGTGGCTCACTGAAGAAATCTCTGACCCAGCACAATAGGAAGGTGAAGTGTCTAAGGCTCATTTTTTCCTTACAGAACCAATTGGTGGGTTTGAATCACCGGCTTTGTGATTAGCAATTCAATTATTTCGATTGCCATATTTTCTAAATAACAAAATTAGACAAGTCGATGGTCTGAGAACAGCAATAATAGGACAATTGGAAAACAGCAAAAACAACAAAAAACCCTTCCTTTTCAGATCATGTGGATTTTCACATAACAACCTAGTCTTTGGAACCTAATCATGTTCATAAATGATAAATGGGTGTATCCCTTTCCCTTGCTTTGGGGTTTTTAGAAATTTTATAGAAAAATGGAGAAAAGAGAGAATGGAATTTCCCCCATGAACTTATTGAAGCTCCTTCCTATAATGGTAGACTGAATGTGTACAAAAGCTTTATGCATGTGGTTACTAGGATAGTTGAACTTTGTGTCAACTGGACTGGGAGAAGATTATCAGTGGTTTGGTATTTGAGGACCAGTTCCATCCCAAGATGTGACCTAAAAAAGTGTAATCAGCTCAATGATGGAATCTGCTCTAATCAGCCTAGTAATTATAATATTAGGGTAGAGGGCAATCCCCTGATGTCATTGAAAGGAGGTTTCCTCAGGGTTGTGGACTTCTTATATAAACAAGTACTGTGGAAAAGTGCTTGCTTTCTGCTGGGTCTGAATTCTACCTATAGTTTTATGATCATTTGTTGTTTGGACTTGAGTCATTGGTCTGCCATATTGACTGCTGCTTCTGGGAGCTATCAATTGCTTCCCATTTGGTCTGCTATCTGATCTACCAACTTTGGGATCATTTGCCTCTCCAGTAACAAACATGACATTGGTTTAGGATTCGAATGTCATTTCAGCCTGAGGTATTCTTCCTATACTGAGTCATCAGCTCCTGAAGACACACACATCAGGAGAAGCTTCTAAATTAACATCTAACCCACAAACTTTAGACTGACTAGACGTAACCACTTTTATAGCTGTGTCATTCTCTTGACATAAATTTCTTACTTATATGTATGTCAACATAACTGGTTTTACTTCTTTTTAGAATTCAGTCCATGTGGATACCATTCTTCTTCTAGTTTGTATTATCAGGTACTATGAGCATAGAGGAATCCTCATATGGAGCAAATGACTAATATATTTGGCTGGTAACCCAAATGTTAGTAGTTCAAATCCACCCAGAGGCATGACAGGAAAAAAAACCCAGCCATCAACTTCTAGGAAACCACCCAGTGAAAGCTCTAGTATAAAGTGAGCAGACATCCCTCTTTTTAATGATTTGACAATGTCCCATGGTGTTTTTAAATTAAAATAAATATATTACAATACTATTTTTGCATTCTATGAACATTTTTGTGGCTACATATAGACCAAATTTTTAATCAAGAACCCCCACCCCCCAGTCAATGGTGTCCTGTTTAAAATCTGGTCACTTTCCCTAGTATCACAATTCTACCCTGACACATATGAAGTCACCATGACTTGGAGTCCATTTGGCAGCGACAGTACTTTTGTTTTTACCCACAAGAAAACAGATGGATGGAAAGGTCAAGGAAGATTTATGGAGATGCTAACATTGGAATTAGTCCTTCAAGAGTAGACATTTAAACATTTATTAATTGGGATAGAGATGGAGGGGGGCAAAAGCTGGGAAGAGGTTTAGGTGAGGCACGATAAGGAGGTGTGAGAGGAGTCTGCACCACAAAGTCAGTGGTTCAAATTTACAGTTATTCTGCAAGCAAAATATGAGGCTAGCACCTCTGGTAGAGGTTTACAGTCTCAGAGACTCTATGTAAGAAGGTTGTATGAGTAAGAATCAATTCAATGTCTGTATTTTTCTGTAGTAGCAATAGTGTAGTTTTCACTGGTTGTGTTGTTACTGGCTTATCTATCATCTTCCCTGGAGAATTGTAAGCTACAAGAGTAAAGGTTAGGATTCATTATTGTATCCAAATGACCATACTGAGTACATAGGCAGTCATATGCATCATATAAAGAGAGAAAGAAAGCATTTGGAACAGGATTGGCTGAGGTGGTTATGGTGCAAGAGGGCAAAATACTAACCCTGGGATCAAAGTTACATAGTGGTTTAGAGAACCCAAGGGTTACATCTTTTTAAAAAAATAAAGTTTGAAATGATCATATTGCTGTGTAGAAAGAAAGAAAAAAATTAGTAAATATAGACATTACTATGAAGCAACAGAGGTCACAATAACTTAAATCAATTCAGCAAATATGTACCAACTATCCCAGGGATTATGGGGAGGCAAGGATACCAAGGTCAAGATCAACTTCAGTGAGATTTCAAAGAAGAAAGATAGTATCCTTTGGATAATTAATAGTTTCACAAAAGGAGGAGTACTTCAAGTAGATATGGGTAGTGGGTAAGATTTTTCTCGAATTGGATTGGAGGAGAGTAGGCCAATTCAAGGTTGAAAAAAAACCATTGCAAAAAGCCTAATCCTTTGCTAGATGTTTAGAATGTGCTTCATTTAAATTATCTCATTTATTCTTTGCAGACACAATGGGACATGATTATAGATAAGGAAATTGACCTGTCCAGTGGAGATGTAACTTGAAGTCAGGCCTCTCTGACTCAAGTCTGGTAAAAAATTATGATAATATTAGGTAAAATTTATTGAGTTACCTTCTTACTTATCCATTTGAGGACTATTATATTACAGACACCAACTATGATAGGTAGGTTTATCATGCTAACCTGGCCAATAAACACATGTGAGATTAATAAGGTTGTGGTTTAAATGAAGGGCAAAGAGATAAATGGCTTGATGAGTCTCACCTGTCTGTCCCTTAACCTCTTATGATCAGACCAGTGTGTGACTGCCTTAGATAGTTCTCTGCCTCAACTTGCTAGCTAAAGTAACTGTGGGACACCCAACCCATGGAGTGTGTCATTAGTTTGAGGTTCCCTTGAGACCTGCTTTGCTATACTGCTGGTGTGTACATCAATTGAGCTGGGGACTATTGGACCCTGTTATCTGACTGACTGTTGGTGACCTGCCTTGCAGTTTGCTGCCTGTAGCCAGACTGTCTCTTGCTTTACAGAGCATTCAGCTGTCTGATTCCTTGTACCCAACAGCCCTTGTGAGTTGAAAGACTGCCAATATATTAACTATCTCACCGAAGTGTGTTGAACTGAGCTCTCTATACTGCTTTGTGGATTAATTAGCTGTTTTATTTCATTGTAAGAATACATATATCATATTTTTTCTCTAGAGAACCCTGCCTAACACACCAAATCAAGAAAAATTTCCTGATAACTTTCCTATAAATATACATTAAGTATCTTAGAGTAGTTATGATGCTATATTGCAATTTCTCAAGGAAACCTGTTGAGACTACATTAGATCATGCCCTTGATGAAGAGAAGACCTGGAGGTCTTTGCTACCTTACATATGATAATGAACTCTAGGATAAAGTGACCAGATTTTAAGTGGGACATCACTGACTGGTGGGGGTTGGGGGTGGGGGTATCCTTGATTAATAATTTGGTCTATATGGAACAACACAAATTTTTATAGAATGCAAAAATAGGATTGTAATATATTTATTTTAATTTTAAAATTCTGCAGGACAATGTTAAATTGTTAAAAAGCGGGACATCTGGTCAGTTTACTCTGGAGGCACTTTGTTCTTCTTATAACCAAGTCTGAAATTCAAAGACTCAAATGACATCATCAGAGTCTGGATTAAATGACTGTGCCTTAGCCATTAAATGCAAGGGAGGCCAGTAAATGGTTTTTTGGGGGGCATCGATTTTGTAATGAGGTGAACCAATACTTGGGGAAATCTCCATATATGGGAATAGTGATCAGAAGAGTGGAACATCCAAAATGAAAGCAAAAGTTCTCTAAAAAGGGGAAACTTGTTATTCTCCAAAGCACTCCTTAGTAAAACATAGACTCTGATTTTTGAGTATTTTTGTTGCTGTTCAGTGATATCGAATTGGTTCTCACTCATAGCTATCCTATGCACAGCAGAACAAAACACTTTTTAGTACTGTGCCATCCTTATGATTGTTCTTAGGTTAAATTCATCCATGCACCCACTATGGAAATTCATCTTCTCAAATTTCTTCCTCTTTTTCCCTGTGCTGGTACTTCACCAAATATCCCATCCTTCTCCATGGACCAGTCTCTCTTGACAACATGTCCAAAATACATGAAACTAAGCCTTTCGACTCTTGTCTCTGGGAGTATTTCTTCCAAGACAGATCTGTTTGTTTGTTGCGGGGGGCGGGGCATTCCATGGTCCTTTCAATATTCTTCATTAGATCCATAATTCAGATACATTGACTCTTCTTCAGTCTTCTTTGTTCAATAGCCAACTTTCACATGCATTTTTGGTGATTGAAAATACCATGGGGCTGAGCCCCAGAGGTGTAGTGGTTGAGTGCTGGATTGCGGCCCACTGCCTTGGCAGTTCAAATCCAGCAGCAGCAAGGCTGGGTAGCTCCCATGAGAGCAGTGATGCCACCCCCCCCCCCAAACAAAACAAAACAAAACAAAATCTCCCCATGAAAATACCATGGTTTGGCTTCCTCAAAGCAACATCTTTGTTTTTCAACATTTTAAAGAGGTCTTTGGCAGTAGATTTACCCACTGGAATATATCTTTTGATCTCATAACTGCTGCTTCCATGGGCATTGATTATGAATCTGAGCAGGACAAAATCATTGATAACTTGAATCTTTTTTCCATTATCATGATGTTACCTCTTTGTCCAGTTGTGAGTATTTTGGTATTCTTCACATTGAGTTCTTAAATACCAAAGACTGCAATCCTTAATCTTCATCAGCAAGTGCTTCACGTCTTCCTCACTTTCAGCAAGCAAAGTTGAGTCATCTGCATATCTCAGGTTGTTAATAACCTTCCTCCAGTCCTGATGCCACATTCTTCTTCATAGAAGCCAGCTTCTCTGATTATTTGTTGTGGTAGATTAAGTAATCAGGTAACAGTTTGAGAGGATTAAGAGTAAAGGGGTGGGGTCTAGCCGGTCAATCAGGTTATAGCTTGATGACCTTATTTGAAAGGGCTAAGGAGATAAATAGCTTGCTGACTGATTCCCTGGGAGACATTGTAGCTGACAAGACACATGAAGCTACACTGGTGCCCTGAGCTGAGGGAGTCATGGGAAGACCCCTGCCAGCACAGAGATGCTTACAATGCCTCTGGATCCACAAGACTTCCCTCCCCTGGCCTGTGATCAGACTACATTTGGCATCATTGCATGTGTTTTGTGAGTCTAAGGGGAGCTTCATAGACTGGTATTGGATATATGGGCTAATACCAATCTTACAGACTTGGTCTGGACGGGGCTAGGATGTTTTCTCAATATTCAATTGTTCTTGTATATAAACCTCTTCTTCATACACATATAAGTGTCTATGAATTTGTTTCTCTAGTATACCCAGGCTAACATACCATGTATTTTGTATTGATTAAAAAAGATATTTGAGATTAAGAAGTTGTTGGTTTTTAAGATACTATCACACAATATATAGCTTCATTTCTATTATCAAGACCATAGTTTTTAGCTACTGTTTCTTCCTCTTTGTCTCCAACTTTTGCATTCCAATCACCAATAATTATCAAGACATCTTGATTTCACTATTGATCAATTTCAGACTGAAGACTTTGGTTTCATTCATGAATTTCTTCATCACTAACTCTTTTGGATGGTGTATAAATGTGAATAACCATTGTATTGATTGGATTTACTTGAATGGGATAGCTATAAATTTATCACAGACAACATTGTACTGCAATATAGTTCTTGAAATATCCTTTTGACCATGAATTCAATGCCCTTCCTATGGACTGTTTAATTTTAATTCCAAGCATAGTAAAGCATATGATTTTCTGATTCGAAATGACTAATACCAGTCCAGCTCACTAATCCCTGAATATATATTTTTATGACATCCATTTCATATTTTAAAACTTTAATTTTCCCTCGATTCATACTCCTTATATTCCAACACACAATTTTTAGTTGATGTTTGCAATTGTTTCTTCTCATTTCCAGTTGTGACCCATCAGGAATGAAGGTCCTGAAGTCTTTACTCCCACTGGGTTTACTTTGTTTACATCATTATGGTTTACTATTTGTGAGAAGGCAGCTCTTCCTTGGCCATAATTTGAGTACCTTCTGACCCGAGAGGCTCATCTGTGGCACAATCTCCAACAATTCTCTTCTTTTCATGATCAGCATCTGACAATATTTTGATTCTCTCCAAACTGCTTTTCATGGCTAATTCCTGAGACGTGGACAGCTTATTCCTCCTTCATAGCCTGTTCTTAGTCAGAAAGGTCTGCTGAAAGCTGCTCACTCTTGGTGATTGTGCTGGCACTTGAAATACCAGTGACTTAGCTCCCAGCATCACAGCCACATCTAAGTCTCCACAGTATGACAAGCAAGTGGTGGGATTATATAGTATGTAGGTTATGGCTAAAGTAAGACTACAAGAAAGGACAAAGTAATAACTTCCATTGCAAGGATTCAGGTGAATCAAATGAAGGGGAAGCAGTAAGTTGCAAAGTTTATCTCTCCAAGATCAGTATGTGCAGTCCTGGCAGTACATAGTATGATTTTAGGGGGCTGTAAACACATTTAAAATACCTTAACAGTTATGCAATTGTACCCTTTAATGTGCACCAGAAAAAAATATAACAATCACCTCAAATCTGTGAGTTCACAATTGTTGTTTGGGAAAAGGTTAAGTTCTACTTTTTAAAAAGTAATTTAATATTTAAAGCATTGTGGAAATAGTATAGGAAATGGCACCTGGATCTGTCATGGTTTATGTAAGTAGCCAGGAATGGCACTAGTTCGCAAAAGCTCATACAGTGATTAAGATCATTGACTAGGGGAAACTGAAGAAGAATTGATGCATCTGTGCTGTGATAATGGAGAATAACTTCATTCAGTACCATGGAGTGCTGGAAGTACAAGTCTTGGAAGAAGTATGGCCTAAATGCTCCCTAAAGGTAAGGATGGTCAGACTTCGTCTTACATATTTTGGACTTATTGTCAGGAGAGACCTGTACTTGGAGAACGATATCTTGCTTGGTACAATGGAGGGGCAGTGAAAATGACGAAGGTCCTCAACTAAATGGATTGACACAGCAGTGATTATAACAAGGCAGTCAGGCACAGGAACCAGAGTGAGGGTGGAACAGGATGGGGCAGTGCTTACTTCTATTGTGCATAGGGTCACGATGGGCTGGAACCAGCTTGTTGGCACCTAACAACAACAGCATTCGTTGAAGTAGAAGACTGAGAAATGCACTGCCATAGGGCAGATATCAACTTGGATCTTTCCCTCGAGGTGCTGCCTATTGTCTATACATTCTGAACTGATTGAGATGTTTGATATATGTAGAAACAAATTCCCTGAGAGCAAACATTGTTCTATTTTTTGTAAACTCAACCTGAGGAAATAGTATGAATTGCATTAACTTTTCCCTACAGGACAGGGTAGAACTGCTCCTGTGAGGTACTCAGACTGTAACTTTTTATTGGGCATTGAAAGTCCCATATTTCTCTTGTGTAATGGCTGCTAGTTTCAAACTGCTGACCCTGTGGAATGCAGGTCAATGCAATTCCAATTAGCCACCAGTGCTCCTAGCTCATCATTAGTGTGTCTTTATCTCCAACTAAAGTCAAGGTTCTTCATTGCTACCAAGTTGATTCTGACAGACTGAGATCCTATAGAACAGAGCAGAAGAGCCCAATAGGGATTCCCAGGCTGTGATCTTTATGGAACAAAACTGATACATTTTTCTTCCATTATGTGTCTACTGGTAGGGTCACCCTATGGATTTTTTTTATTAGTAGCAAAGTATCTAAGCATTGCATAACCAGATTCCCTTCCCACACACCCCTGGGCCTCAATTTCCTGGATAAGTTGTGTGCTATGCTGAGCTGACTAGAGGAACAAATTCATAGATATGCATGTGAATAAGAAATAACTTTATATACAAAAGCAATGGGATATTGAGAAAGCATCCCAGTCTGATCCAGATCAAGTCCCTAAGTCCAATATTAGCCCATATGTCCTATACAGATCTATGAAGTCCTCTTCAAACACACAAAAGACATGCAATTACACCAAATGCAGGAAGACCATAGGCCAGTGGGTGTGAAGTCTTTTGATCCAGTGGCATTGTAAGCATCTCAGTGCTGGCAAGGGTGTCCATGTGATTTCTCCAGCTTCCAGTGCTCTGGCTGCATGAAGGTAGTTTCATGAGGCCTCTCATCAGAAGTATCTCACAGGGAGTGACTATCTCACCTCCAGTGAGTTATTTATCTCCTTAGCATCTCTAAATGCGGTCATCAAGCTGCCACCTGGTTGATAGGTTATAGTCCACCCTTCCCTATTAATCCTCCCAAATTGACAACAGATTATGTAACTACTACAAGTGGTGAACAAGAAAATTTCAGGTTCTTAAAGACAGGGTCAGGTTTAGACTTTTTGCTCTGTCAAGGCATCACCTCAGGTGTTTACCATACTTTCCAAGACTTCTTGCCAATTTGGGGACTTGTGCTAGTCATCTCCTCATTCACCTGTGCCTAGGAAACACCAAAACTCTTAAGTTATCAGTAATTCAATGTAGGTCTGCCTCTGAGTGCCCTTTGAGGAAGGGGTTGGCAGAAGTAAGTATGTTTCTCCATTTGATAATGAAGGTCAAGTTTTGATTTGATCTTGATTTAGGTCTTCTCTCTAGTTCAATTTGGCCTTTTCCTGTTTTCCCATACACAAATCCTCCTTTGCATTGCTGGCTACTGTCTGAATATTCTAAACTGACTGAGATGCTGGATGGATGTAGAAACAAATTCCCTGAGAGTAGAAATTGTTCTATTTTTGTAAATTCAACTTGAGGAAGCAGTATGAATTGTATTAACTTTTCTTAATTTTCTCAAGAATCATTTGGTTACTTACTTCTTGAGGATATTGACAATTCAGCAACATCTGTTTTTTTCAGAAAGCAAGAGGAGAACAGAACAGGAATGGGAAGAACCATATAGGTTAAGTGTAGCAGAAAAACATGCATTGATTCAAATGTTGAACTAGCTTGGAAATGGAGAGAACGTCATTGAAAATGAAATCCTAGCAGCAAGGAAAATCTGAACTGACTGAATGCTTGTGAAATGTTAGCTAAAGGATATATCATATTGGAATCTGTGACTACAAAAGAAACATGACTCATAGCTGTTAATATACTTCTATTAGGACTATTTTTGTCTAGGTTATCTAGTGCTGCTACAATGAAGTAGCACAAGAATATGAATTTAAACAGATATCAATTCTCTTACAGTTTAAGAGGCTAGACATCTGAATCTAGTGTCCAGATCTAGAGGAATGCTTTTTTTCTTTGATGACTCAGGGGAAAGGTCCTTGTCTCAACCTCTGTGGGCTCAGTATTACTTGACAATCCCCATGTGTTTGGCATAAAAGTTTCACTGGATCTAGGAGATTCTCAGCACAAGGGCCCCTGGTTCCAAACAGGTTCCTTCTTCTCAGCTCACTTCTCTTTCTTTATATCTCTTATAAAATAAAAGGTGAAGCAGGCCAAATCTCAGGAAACTCTCTTACATAAATTCAGGACTTTGATCTGATTAAAGCGGTTGCATAGTATCCTACTTCCCTAGAATTGATTTAGTGATCACATCAGATCACATTGTGGGGGATAATTGCATCATTGTGTAATTGCCCACTTACATCATTACATAACTGCCAAACCACGGAGAATCATAACCCAGCCAAGTTGACACATATTTTTTGAGGCCACAATTCAATCCATGACAATTTTAAACCATGGTTTGGATTGCATTGGCAGGGACTTTTGATCTTGTTAGTTAAGCTGTGTCCATTCCAAGTCTAAAGAAAATGAGACTAAAGATTATTTCCTTGGGAAGAAAACCCCGAACATC
The DNA here is from genome assembly GCA_004026705.1 of Nesogale talazaci. Lineage (NCBI taxonomy): Eukaryota > Metazoa > Chordata > Mammalia > Afrosoricida > Tenrecidae > Nesogale > Nesogale talazaci. Next base: position 393,790 of record PVJH01000068.1, on the reverse strand, counting down.
ATTCCTTTTCCCTCATGGTTCTATGAATAAGCCATGGATAAATTCTTAGATAAGTTAGCTGTCTAATTTTTAAGTATGGTTTAGTTAGGACTGCTCATCCACCAACTATTCGGGTTTCTTTGTGGTATCTTTTCTGCAGAAGCATTATACATTCCTACCTCATTAAATTTATGAGTGGTTGTCTGATTTTCTTTAGTTAGTGACATGTAGACAGAAGAGAGGCATAACTCCTGTACAAGAGCATTAAAAATCAGTAGCTCTCCTCCCTTTGCCCCCAATGATTCAGCTTTTGCCCCAGAGCAAAGACAACTTGGGAAAGCCACAGATAACCCACAATGGATATGCAGTGAATTCAAAACTAATACTTTGTTGTTGCAACCTACTAAAAATAAAATCTAGGCATGTGTTATGGATTAAGTCTCTGGTGAATCTCCGGTGACCATAGTTGAAGGATATGAATAGCTCTATTATCAGACAGACAGAGAGCATTGAAAAGTCAATCATGGAAGATGTAGTTAGGTTTAAATGTACTATCTTATCATTTGATTTCTGTTTTCACCCATTTAAAAGTTGTTTCAGTTAAAAAAGAACATGAAGGGCCAATACACTTGGATTAAGCTTTGGGTGAATAACCTCTGACCATAGACCAGAAGTTGTGATTAGCCTGACTATCATGAAGAATTCATTGGAAAGTGGGCTATTGCTTTCTTTTCAATTGATGTTTTCTCTCTATTTTACTTTATCATTATTAATTTAAAATGTTTTTCTGTATATGGACTCCAGGAATAATAAATCTATAGAGGCAATAGCTGGATTAATGGTTTCTTGGGGTATGGCAGGGGTAGTCAGTGAGGAAGCTAATAACAATGATTACAAGAACAAAAAATATTATAAAGTTGACTGTAGTGATTATTGTACAGCTCTTCTTAAAAGGTTGAACTATTGAATTGCATGATTTGTGAAAAATATGCCAGTGCAAATTTTGAAAAGTAAAGAATTAGCCATTGAGGTAGCAAAAAAAACTTTTTTAAAGAGGAGGTATTGTTTGTTAAGACAGCATGAGCTTGTTCATCTGACTGACACAATAGGAAGACTAATAACTCTAGCAATAAAAATATTGACATTTATTGAACACATTATATGATGTGCTCTTTCGGTGTTAAGCAGATTACATTTTCTGTCTTATTTATTCTGGTAAGAACTTTGGGAGATGCATTTTCCTTCCAATTTATACATCAGAGTTCAAACTCAAAGAAGTTGAAAAGTGTCTCATGGCCACATTGTTCACTGATTCACATTATTGGACACCCCATTCCCAAAAATGCTTACGAAATTGTCATCCCACACACTTGATGTCCACATTCTCTGATTCCTGAGATATGGATCCTTGTGTGGTGCAAACTTCAAAACCATGGATTCCCATAATCTGGGAAACAGAGTAAGAAAATGCAGATAAAGTATTGCTCACAACCTATAAAAACCTTTTATTTGTCACATGATCTCTTATATTCAATTCCATACACCACCAAAAATTATCCAATAATGGTATTATACTAAGTTGATATTATATTGGAAGCAATATAGAAAGTCCAGTAATTTGGGGTGCAATATAATATTACTTATATAAACATTTATGAATATGTTTATATACACACATAGATAATCTAGAAAATACATGGATATATGTGTCATGTGTGCATATGTAATATATGCATACATTTAAACATGCATTTTGAAATATTAGTTTTGATGAAATATAGTTGAACCACTATATATATGTATATATATATGTATCCTCAAGTCTAGTAATTGGAAAATTAGATGCTGAAAATACCCCTGATGCTAATATGCTCCATTGCACACAGTAGGATTCATGAAACAACCCACAACAAACTGAATTAATAAGGATGTAACAAAACCACAGTATTTTGTAATTAAAAAATAAGAATAGGAGCCATTTAAAAACCACAACCAGCCAACCCAAGAAAATGCTGATAATAATCGGACAACAAAGGATTCTTCCTGAATCTTGTGGGATTTCAGGCTTTGTGTGTGTGAGCTTGAGTTGGAGTCTGCTCTTTTGTCAAGCATTATGTGGGTACCAGAAATGCTGGCAGAGTGATGAAGGGGCATTCTCAATGAAAAAGTAATGCACAAACTTGAATTTGTGAACCCTAAAACTGTGAGCCCCTCATTGCTCAATTAGCAGTAAGTAGTCCTATGTCTACAAATTGAGCCAGGGTCTGGCTTCATCCATTCAAATGGGATCTCAGGATGACTTTCCAAAGGATATACAAAAATGAACTCCAGGTCTCACACTCCTCTTCCCCAATGCCAATAAAATGTTTGTTTTTCCCAGTACTGTATATGTCACAGCCCATGTTAACTGATCTTTTCAGGCTCCAAACCTGAAAATAAACTCTAATTCAGACATCATATTCAAATAATCAATAGGAAGTGTCCTTCAAAAAGAAAACAATCTATCAATTCTCCCACCTTCACCACATGTCCTTTGGCTGAAGTCACCATTCTTCCCAACTTGACTTTTTCTTTCTTTCTTTCTTTTCTTTTTTTTTTTTTTGTGTGGCATCATTACCCTGGTGGGAGTGAAACCTACATCCTGGAGAACTGCTGCTGGATTTGAACTGTCAATCCTGTGGGCTGCAGTCCCACACACAACCATTAGGCTACCAAGGCTCAGCCCGACATGACTTTTTCAATAGTCTCCAGCTGCCTTTTACCTTTCTGTCCTAGTGACATCACAATCTTACCAAGTATCCCGACAGATGATGGATCCTTTTTTTAAACAACAGCTTGATTGAGATGTATAATTAGCATACTATACATCTCATCCATTAAACATGCATTGTTTTTAGTGTATTTAGAGAATTGTGTGATTTTAGAATTCATTCCATGGAAGACAGACTTGGTGATCTGTTTTTGTGAAAATTACAGCCAATAAATCCCGATGAAGCAGAGTTTCTCTGTAGCCACAGGGTCATCTGGAGTTGAAAATGACTGTCAGCAATGAGTTCATCACTGTCCCAAAGAACAGACAACTCCTCAGCAAGTACTTCTCATTTCCCATGGTCTTTCCCATAAGATCCCTAAAACAAAGCAAAAACACATGTCAAGAAACACTGTCATCGAGCACTGCTGTCTCATGATGACACTGTGGGGCTGAGTGGACCTGCTCTGTGGTATTTCTAAGATTTAAAGAAGCAGAAATGTCTCATCTTTCTTCTAGGGAGCAATCGACAGGCTTGAACTGCTGACTTTGTGACGAGTCACCCAATGCTTAATCCCCACTATGACACCCCTATGATTTGGGAGCCCTATGCAGCTACCAATCTATTTCTATCACTATAGATTTCCTATTCTCAACATTCCCTTTAAGTGGAAATGTTGTTTTTTTATAATTGTCTTTCTTTTATTTAGTACAATGTTTTCAATGTTTATCCAAGTTATATCATGTATTAGTTTTAAAATTCCTTTTAATTGCTGAATAATCATTCATTTTAAGAATATACGGTATTTTGCTTATTCATTTATCCGTTGACACAGATTTGGATTTTTCCATTGGCCATTATGAATAATGCTTCTATGAAATTTTATGGAGAAAATTTTGTCTGGGCATTTTTTAAAGCATGCTTTAAAGCATGGCTCTGTACTAACATTTTGAAGATTTGCCAGATTATTTTCCAGTGCAGTGGCATCATTTTACATTTCCACCCATAAGGTCCGAAGGTTCCCATTTTCTTCATTGTCACTAACATTTGCCTTTTAGGGGCAGCCATCCTAAACACCAAACTAAATTCTTTGTTGCCAAGTTGGTCTGGACTCATAAAGACCCTTGCAGACAGAGCAGGACTATAAATGTTTATAGGCACAGACAGCCATGTCTTTGTCCTATAAAATGGCTGCCTGGCTTGAACTTCAGACCTTTCTGATAACAGTTGAGCCCTGTAACCACTGTACCATCAGAGGTCCTTCATGGCTATTCTAGAGAGTGTGAATGCTATCTCATTTTGTAGACTGATCCTCTTAACAGGTAATCAAATGAAACTTCGCTTTCTCTAAATGTGCCAGTGTAAAACCTTTGTAACAGTTTGTAAGGTCTTATATGATCTACTTTTGACCCCTGTCACCTCCCTCTTGACTTCAGACCCAGCACTATTACATCATTTCCTACCACTTTCCCAGTTTCTCTCTGCTCAGTTTGACCTCATCACCTTCACAGTTACTGTGGTTTCTGCTTAGAATATGTTACGTCAAATAACCACTCAGCGTTCTCCCTTACCTCTGTGGGATCTCTGTTCAATTGGCACCTTGTACTTAGTATCCCTTAGATCCTAGCCTTCCCTGACACCTTCCCTCAATTTGCTGGCCACCACAACTCTTAACACGCCAGATTCACTCTGATTTGCTTGTTTATTGGCAATCTCTCACTCATAGATTTAAGTTCTAGGAAAGCAGAGTTTGTGACTTCTTTTCCCCCATTCCTATTACTATAAACTGTAACAGTTCAATAAAAAATTAAATGCATAAGTAAATATATCGCAGAAAAGGACCATGCAAACTTTTTGTTTGGAGCCTAAAGAACTATACTTGTAGTGGTGATTTAGACACCACACAGCTGGCAGGTGGAAATATTTGGGGTCAGGGTGAACTTCATATAGGCACCCCAACATCCATGAATCAGTAGTTTACACGTCCTTCTTATAATGTCTACACTGTCTATGGCCTTGACTGCAGTTGATATGCAAATCTTAAATAATAAGTCTGTTTTGTGATTAGGTTCCTTTGACACAGACACAACTTTTCTGCAGAGGCAATGACTCTTGGGGATGCAATCAATATTTCTGCCAGAGAGAGAGTGACCCATCTAGTTTCATATGTTCCTCGGTGATGCTAGGTGTCATGGAGCCAGCGTTGACCCATAGTGACCTTAGGCACAACATAATAAAGCACTGCTTGATCCTTTGTCATCCTCACAATTGTTCCCATGCTTGAGCCCACGACAGCCATGGTGTGAATCTCTCTGCTTTAGACGCTTCCTTGTTTTAATTGCTTCTGCTATACTCAACATGATGTCCTTCTCCTAGACCCTTATTACTATACAGAAAAACAATGATGGTCACATGGGGAGAGGGGTTTGCTGAGGTGAGGAGGGAGGGGAGAGGAACTAGGGAAGAGATTGTGGGAGAATGTATCTATTAGGCAAGAATTCTAGACACTACCATGTGACTAATTTGCTGTGTGACTCTGAGTAAATTCCTTAACCTTCCTGAGCCTATTTTCCCTATTTGTAAAACTAAGTGATCTTTGAGGACCTCTCGAGCCCTGGCATTTTATAGTCCATCATACTTTTTACCTAAAGAGATATTAACTCTGACTTGATTTTAGGCCTTTAGGTCCTGGGAATTGGCAGCTATCAGCAAAAAAATCTCCAAATGCAATTTGAACACAGTGGAGCTTAATGTATTTTTGTATCTGGGCTTTGAGAGATCAAGCTTTGAGTTGGCAATAGGGGGAATTCAGTTACTATTTCTGACACGCGGTTAGACTTACTGAATGAGACATTGCATCTGGCAGCCTTACTGATGAATCAGGGAACAAGGACAGAGTTAAAAATTTCAAAATAGTTGAAGAGCCTTAAAAGATTGACCCTAATGAGGACACTGTATTCTTTTAAGAACCACAGGGTTGGGCTTGCAAAATCCTTATTAAGCAGAATGAACTACTTAAAGGCGGAGAAGTGAGGTGACAGAAGGACTGCGGAGAGCTTGGGAGACGTAAAGGAGCGTGGGGAGGCTCAGGGGCTACAGTGGACGACAAGGCAAAAAGACTAACTCTTATGTAATATATCAGTTGACTTTTTGCTAGTTTTATATTTGTTGAGAAGGGAGGAAAGCAGCATTCGTGTGAGGGCTGGGCAGGCTGGGGGTGATGGTGGAGCTTTTTTGATACTTGTGGAAATAACTGAGTGTTTAATCCCAGTAACATGAAAAGACTAATGAATGTAGATCTCTAATACTTGGTCTAAAAAGTTGATCTAAGAATTTGCCTTAGGACCATGTCAACTCTGAGTTTTCTTATTGAGCTAGGTTGAACATGAAAGGGCTAGGGATAAGGCTTAAGATGGAACCACCAGCCATAAAGTAAAGAAGGTGAGGGACATTAGAAAAAGTAGAAGGGGGCTGAGCCCCGGTGGCGTAGTGGTTGTGTGCGGGACTGCGGCCCACTGGGATGGAGGTTCCATTCCGGCTCCCAGGAGCAAAGGCTGGGCCTCCTACTCCCACCACCTAAGGGCAGTGATGCCTAAAATAAAAAAAATAATTAAAAAAAAAAAAAAGAAAACTTCAAATGTTACACTCCCATAGAAGTATGTGAATAATCCTGGCAATTAACACGTTTTTAAAATTTTCTTTTCAATTCAGTTAACAGACTTTTTAAAAACAAATTAATGGGGCTGAGCCCCAGTGGCGTAGTGGTTGTGTGCGGGATTGCGGCCCACTGGGATGGAGGTTCAATTCCGGCTCCCAGGAGCAAAGGCTGGGCCTCCTACTCCCACCACCTGAGGGCAGTGATGCCTAAAAAAAAAAAAAAAGAAAGAAAAGAAAAAGTAGAAGGTAGGGGCACACAAGCTGGAATCTCGTCCTTAGCAGCTGGGCGCCCTGATATATCATGATATATATAGTCACACTGATGATATCATGTGCTTCTTGGACATCTAGCTGCTGGAGTCCCTCAAGGCTGCCGTGGCTTGTGATTCTCCATACAGTTGTGAGCAATCACGATCTGTGGATGTACAAAGGAACTTTATTTCAGAATGGTGTGTAGGGTTCATATTCAATATCAATGCTGATTAATTATGAATAATTTCTTGCGGCACTGTGTTGAGAAAGATTCTAACTTTCTTACCTAGGTTCAGCAGGAAGCATATCTTCATAAATTAATGATGTCTCCAATGATTGAGAAAGCAGGTCTGTCCAAGTTATGCATAGGCAACACCTATCTTAGCCCATTCTGCCTCATTCCATGAGGGAAAATTGAGACTCAAAGAGAAGTGATGCACTCAAGGTCACACAGCTAGGTAGCAGGTTTGGAATGAATCTAGATTTTTTTCTAATGAGAAGTATTTTCTGTTTGTCATGCTAGAAGCTCTTTGTATATAGTTCTCTCCATGAGGATATTCACAAAACTCCAAGGAACACATGAAGCCCAGAATGATTGGGCATGGAACATAAACACTTTGGTTTAAGCTACTGCACAAACTCTCCTTTTGTTTTGGGCTCAACAAAGGCCCCAAATAGCACATGTCTCTTCGCTTTGTCTGTGAAAGGTGTACGAGTATGGAGGCCACAGAAACATGGTTCTTTGAGCAATTAACCTTTTTAAAGGAGAGTTCATTATTTTATAGAGAGACATCAAGTATTTAAATTCCTTTCAAATATTTTACCTTCATAATTTATGATTTTAGACCTCTAGCATTCTCGGTATCTGCTTTTCTCCTCAAGGTGAAATTGTTAGCTTAGGTTCTAAAGATTTTAATTTTATTTTAAAGATTTATAGCTGAACGGGCTTTGTAGGAGATGATGATTCCCATTTCGGGACCAATGCGCTCATGCCCCCAGTTACGGGGTGGGTGAGATTTCCTGGAATTGCTAGTCCTCCCCATTGGACCAGGACCCCCGCAGGCCTCTGTTGCAAGTGTAGGAAACTCCTCCCTTTGCTTCATTTTGCTTCCCTCTCCTTTTCACAGGAGTTGTTCCCGAGAGCATGGTCCGGTAAACATCCTGTGTGTAAATCTGTGTCTGAGACTAGTTTAGTCTATTTTATAGGGAATGTGTCCTAAGATCCAAAGACAGACTGGAGGGTGCTGAATCAAGAGAGATGAAATATAAACTTGCCTAAAGAAAAGTTTACTGATAAGAGACCACTCTCTTTAAACATGGGATTTTTTTAAGTTAATAATATATATATAGTTATTCATTTTTTACACTTTTACTAATACACTTATTAAAAACAATATCCAGACACTGAGAACATTAACTGACTTTGGAAGAAGATCTCACAGCTTTCTGCTTACCTGTGTTTAGGATTGAACATATCATTGAGGATATCAGGAAATATATTGTGATGCTTTTTTGTAACCCTGGACAAAGCAATGGGCTTCATCACATATAGCAGAGAGGTACAAACTATTTGGAAGATTGTGGAGGAAGTGATCAAAAGGTTTAGAAAAGTGGACCTGTTAGAATGGATATATATAGAGAGGAAGCTCAATAAATCCATTATCTGATAAGTTTCAATGAATGAATCAATTTTATCAAGTCACTGTTTTATCAAAACAATAAAGAACATCCTAATAAGGAAAGTGCAGATACTCCTGGGAAGCTTAATACTGTCTATCTTCTATAGCTAGGGAAAAAGGAAGAGCAGCAATTAAAGGAAAGAGCTCCCTTATAGTAACAGGAAGAAACTCTGGCAGGTTAGCTTTAGTCTGCTAACTGCTAGGTCAGTGGTTTGAAATCACCAGGTGCTCCTTGGGAGAAAGATAGGGCTTTATGTTCCTGTAGAGACTTACAGTCTGTCTCAGAAACTCACAGGGATAGTTCTATCCTGTCCTCAAGAGTCCCTTTAAGTTGGCACAGACTTGGCAGCAGTGAATTCAGTTGTTTGAATTATAGTAATGGGGATGGCAGAGTCTCCAAATAATACCACGTGGCCACTTAATCACCAGAAGCAAGGCAGGTGTCAATGTAATGCGTGGCAGGACAGAACAGCAGCCAGAAGACTTGACTTGAAGAACACTTAGGAGATGTTTAATAGAATATTGTATTCTTAGTGACAAGATAAATAGGCAGTTAGTAAGAGTATTGCTAATGTATACAAGTAATAAATAAAGATGTCATGATTTTTTTACACATTCTCTGGACTTCTTTGTCTTCTTTAATTAATTTTATTGGGGTGCTATTACAACTCTTATATCACTCCCTCTATCAATTGTATCAAGCATATTTGTACGTATATTGCCATCATCAATTCTAAGTGTTTACATTCTGTTTGAGACCTTGGTATCCGCTCCACCTCAGCACCCCCTACAACCTCCATGACCCCTTGATAAATTATTATTATTTTTTATAATTTACACAAACATCTGTCTCCCTTAACTCATGTTTCCATTGTTCATCCCGGTGGCAGGGGTGTGGGTGTGTAGATCATTGTGCGCCATTCCCTCTTCCTCTCTTCCTTCACCCACCTTCCCTCTACCCTCCTGGTGGGTATTGCTACTCCCTTTTCAGTTCCTGAGGGGTTTAATCTTACCTGGATCCCTCGTGTCATGAGCTCTTATCTGTACAATTTTCTGGACTTTAGCTATTGTTGGATCTGAAGCCGGTGACTCACTCAAGGAGAGATTGGGTCCCCATGAAAAAGAAGGCTTTGAGAGGCCTTTCCCTAAATCACCTTAATGGCCATTTGCTTTGGATATTATAGGGTTAGGAATGCCTAGACTTTCAAGAAAAATTGGGTCCGGGATTTGAATTAACATTACATAATATCCCCAGACATCATCATGGTGCTCTTATTCGAGTGGGATGGTTATGGACCAGGTAGTAAATGGACTCCCTTTTCTACATCGTTCATATAAGTTCACGGAATCACCTAGTGGTTAGTTCTCGGGTTTCCAGATAATTAGGATGTACTTGGTGGTTGACAGAACTATAACGTTGGTTTCTTGTTTTGTATGATAAGGGGTCTCTTAGACCAGAAGTTCAAGTTAAACCTTTGGAATTTCCTTCCTCATCTCCTCTAAGGTTATAACACCCCCATCCCTCACTAAAGCAACAACGATTGCACACTGGGGAAATGGCAAAGTTTAGATGAAGCAGGAAGTGTCCTTCTTTAGGCCTGAGGATACTCGTAGCCCACTGACCATGGCTGTTATCTCAGACCACTTACATATTTCCTCAAACATACGCACATAAACAATGAACAAAACACTTGGGAGCCTTCATGTGGTGTTGACTCCAGGTTCATTTTGACTCTTGTCACCAAGTGGTGATATGCCCACCGGGGAGCCCACCTGAGACAGAATTAATGGCAGTTTCCCTGTGACCTTTGACCTCCTCACTTGGACAATTGATATCTGATTGCAGAGGAACTTGTGTATTGATTGGTTCAGGCAGACTTAAGGACCCCGGTCTGTGTGATTGAAGAAAATTTGTGGCAGTATATCATGAAAGCATAATTTGGGGTGAATTGCATTTAACTTTGTGAAGTGGTTTGTGCCCAAACGACTGAATATGACAGTGCATACAGAATCCATATTTTCTGCAGGATTTAATGTAAATGATGCTGTTTGGGTAAAACATTTTTTGTCCTCCAGGCCCACTTTGCTTGGTCTGCATTTCTTTCAGCAGGGAATGTTAGTTACACAGGCTGCTAATATTAGGAATACAGCCCCTTATCTTGGGGACATGTGTAAAAATACTCTTAGCCAACAATTTATTTGGCTCCACACCCCCGCCCCCTGTCACTCCCAATCATACTGCCTGCTTTTCCTTTGCTCTTGGGCTGTGATCTGCCTGTTTGGCAGTTCAAACCACCAGCAGCTCTGAAGGAGCAATGTTGAGCTCTCTACTCCCATAGACAGTCCATCTTGGAAACCCACAGGCAGTTGCTACAAGTCCACATTGACTGCATGGTAGTGAGTTGGGTATTTGCTTTGCCTTCAGAGGATTAAATGTTATTTTAATAGTATGTGTATATTATGACCATCAGTACTAGTATAATGTTTTCTCAGTGAGACATAATCTCTGATAGATGAAAATGAATATCTCCATTCTTCTTGAATATTTTCTGAAGCTTTGTTCGTGATGACATATGGTCTCTAGTCACCTCATTCTGCTGAGAACAATTTCCATTTTACATCTTAATCATCAATTTATTTTATTTTTCCTTCTGCTTAATAAATGAATTAAATCAGTAGAAATAGATACAACAACCATTTTTTAGATTGTTAAGACACTCTTCTGGCTGCTAAAGCCCACGGTTGCATTTTTCTTAAATTTTTCTTCTTCTTTTCCTTTTTTTTTTAACATTACCAATTAGCATCTCAAAGTGATTTTTGTGTCTGGCATGCATGGAGTGTGAACTATAAAAATTCTAGTTTCAAAGCTTCTCTTGCTTGGTTCTGTGAAACATTTCCCTTTATCAAGAAATTGCTCAGGCACAAGGGATATGAGTTTAAGATGTATCACCAACAGTATCAGCCCAGACGGTCAAAGAAATTTTAGAAAGTGTATGGGTCTGATAAAAGCTCATCTGATTGATCCACAGAAAGACTAAATTAGCATTGAGCAAGCATCTACTATATGTCAGCTATCACATTTACTTTATATAATTTCATTTTCTCAACCAACCAGGCAACTTCAATAATTTCTTGGTACATTCACTAATTTAGACATTCATTCTTTCACCAAAATATTAGTAATCAATAGACATTGTGATGGGTACTGGGAGTAGTATGGTGGATGTGATAGACTTGGTCCTCTTGGAGTTTGCAATATAAGTGAAAGAGTGGCCCAAAGATCACAAAAGCATAGATCAGCTAAAAAGAAATGATAGTAAGTGCTACATAGACAGAAACTAGTGTGTTGAGACAGAGAATAATTGGGATTCAGGGTATGATCGCCTTCTTTGACCAAACCTGAGGCCACATTGCAGATAGGAACTGGAGTCCTGATTCAAATCAAAGTTAGTCTGGCCTTCAAATCTTTCAACCCATTACATATGTGCCAATGAGACAACTTTGATTTCAGTTTTGATAATGACTATTATATTGTCTTAATATTCTCTATTTAACTTCTCTGCCATCAATCCATTGCAATGGCAACACAGAACTCACAGGCACAATTGATGATTAATGGGCTTATTAGGTAAGATAATAAGTTGTAATGCCAGTGAGAAATGCTCAGGGTTGGATTGTTTGTCAGGACAGTTTCCAAAGTTCTGTCAAGTCTGTTAATACACGTCCAAAGGGCACACCACTCTGCATAAACGTTACCCCAAAGGCATTCATTTTAAACTCTGTGTTGTCCAACAAACCCAGCTCCTTGAATTTAGTACTCAAAGGCACCCCATTTCAGTATGCCTCAACCTCAGGCTGAAGGCACCCAGCTCCACTTCTGTTGGCCAGCAAGTCCTACTTCCTGAATTAAGAGCGCAGAGACACCCACCTTTGCCTCAGCTCAGTGCTACTTCCATAGACCAACAAGTCTGACTTCCCCAATAAAGTTGGAGGCACCTAAGGCACCCTAATTCACAAGCTAGCCTCCTATACAAAAGTCCTCATCCTAACTTGCTAGCTGGGTTGGGAAGTCCATCACTTTGTTTCATTCTTTGTCAAGGAAAGGTCATTTGGTGGGAGTTAGAGACTTTGCCTAAAGGGTCAGATTAAATGATTGATTGCCCCTGCAACTATGATGGCTACTTCCAGAGTCTCTACTATGTACACACTGCCCTTGTGTCAATTACAGTTCATAGTGATCCTCTAAGGTTTCTGAGACTGTAAGCAGACTCACTCAAAGCCATTACCATTGAGTTGATGCTAACTCACAACAACCTTACAGGTCAGGGCGGAACTGCTCCTGTAGGTTTTCCAGACTGTAACTGTGCATGGGAGTGGAAACCCTCATCTTTCTTCTGGAAGTAGATAGGCTCATCTTTTCCCTTCTGCCAAGTTGGTGAGTTTGAACGACTGACCTTCTGCCTAGGAAGCCAAAGCTTACCTTACAGCACCATCAGATTTATTTTATATACTAGGCCTGTGCTTCTTCAGGGGGTCTTGGTGTACTATGGGTTAGAGATTGCACTGCTAAATAGAAAGTTCCAACATTAGTTTTTCAGTAGAAAGATGAAGCTGTCTGCTTCTGTAAAAATTAACTGACTCAGATGCCTGTTTTTATAACCAACCTGCTGTAAGTGTGATTAACTTAATTCCGACTCATGGTCACCCCATGGGTGCAGTGTCCTCAGGTTGTACTATTTCAGAAATAGATTGACAGGTCTTTCTTCTGAGGTGCCTTTGGGTGGGCCTCAAATTTCAGTTAATAGTCTAGTGCTTAACTCTTTGTGCCACTAAAGGATTCCTCCAAGTACCTTATGAGAAAAGAGTTTTTGTTTTCTGTTTCACAGATGAGGATATTCATATTTAAGAGACATTTTCAGTCTCTCGAAGGTGGGGTGGGGCCATTTTCATTTTGACACCAATGATTTTGTTTCTAACAGGTAGATATTATAGCTACCATTTATTCCCTGAGAGCAAGGGATTGTGTTCCTTGGGAACAGAGACTTAGGGAGCATGATCCAGTCCAGGCCTGAGCATTGTGGAGTTAAGAAGTGTCAATAAAATTTTCACAGAGTTTTACTTCTTTAGAAACACACACTTATTCTGATTAAAAAAGTAAAACAATGATATTGTAGTCATATATATATGTCCATATATTTGTCAAAACCAATAAGACTAGATAACACAAAAAAATAAACCCTAATGTAAACTAAGGACTTTCCTTAAAAGAAAACTGACCTGTTTTGCAAAGCTTCATCTAATTCACAGTAAACCTTTAAGAAAAGCTCAATATTGGTTGGCTATTTGGAACAAATATGCTGTGGAAATGTAGGATATTAATAATAAAAGCAACTGCAGAAAGAAGACAGTCATGTGAGAATTCTTTATATTTTCTGCACATTTTCCCCCTGTAATTCTAAAATTGCTCTAAAGAATAAAATCTTTTTTAATAAACTGGGCACAATTACAGATCTTCCACCAGTTCAGAGGGTAGCATATGAGGGTGATGAGGGAAGAAGTTCAAGCTAAACTGAAAGCATTAGCCAAAAACAAGGCTTCAGGAATTGATGCTACCAATTGAAACGTTTCAACAAGTTCATAAAGAACTTGAAGCCCTCATTCACTTATGTTAGGAAATTTGGAAGCCAGTTACTTGGTCAACTGACTGGAGGAGATCCGTATTTTACCAACTCCAAAGAAAGATGATCCAAGAGAATGCTCAAAATATCAAGCAATGTTTGCAGCAGTACATTGACAGGGAGCTGTTGGAGGTTCAGGCTGGATTAAAAAGAGGACTTGGAATGAATACAGGATATCATTGATGACGTTAGAGGATATTGGCTGAAAACAGAATACTAGATAGATAATTACTTGTGTTTATTAACCGTGTAAAGGCATTTGACTATGTGGATTACAAAAAACTATGGATAGAGTTGAGAAGAATGGGAATTTCAGAATACTTCAATGTGCTCCTGTGAAACTTGGACGTGGGTCAAGAGAGTTTTTGAAACAAGACAAAGGAACACTGCATAATTTAAAAGGTATGAATGAGCCAGGGTATCCTCTCACCATTCTTATTAAATCTGTATACTGAGTGAATCTTCAAAGGAACTGGATTATGTGAAGGCTGTAATATCAGTGTGGGAAACAGAATTGGGAAGAGGATGCATGGGGACAAATTCTGCCAATTTTTAAGATGTTTGTTGCTCACTATTACTTGGCAGTTATTTGCTTGGAGGTTGTCTGCCTTCATGAGCAATCAGACCCTATTGTCTGTCCCACCCTAAATACAGCCCACTCCCTTCTGACCCTGATCATAGATTTTTTTTCCCTGGAGAAGAATGAAGGGACACCTAAGGTCAAGCCGCCTTACGGATGACTAAGGTTAAGCTGCCTTCTTAACTCTAGGACCTACCATCCTGCTATATATCTGCCTCCCTGTCATGTGAATGCTCCTAGTTCCTACCCTTTCTATTGTGTGTATGCCTTGACTATGTACCCTTCCAGTTGTGTATGTCTGTGATGTGGCTTGCGTGTTCCATGATATAAGCCTGTTGGAGAATATATTCTCTCTCTCTCTTGTTCCTGTTTTCACAGAAGAGGTGAGCCCTTGCATGCCTTGTCTGTTGTCTCATTATTTTACCTTTCAATTACACAACTGCTACTTAGGATCCTCATGCATTGTGGAGGTTGGTTCCCTATATATCAGCATTTGGGGAAGGCTTATTAACCTGCAATATGCAGATGATACAACCTTACTTCCTGAAAGTAGGACTTGAAGCACTTGCTGATGAATATCAAGGCTTTCAGTCTTTCAATATTGATTATAACTCAATGTAAGGAAGACTGAAGTCCTCACAATTGTAAACGAAGTAGCATCATAATAAATGGAGAAAAATTTGGAGTTGTCCAATATTTTGTCTTGCTGAATCCACAATCAATGCTCATGAAAGCAACAGTTAAGCAATAAAAGACATGTTTTTTATGTACAAGACCTCTTTAGAGTATTGAAAAGCAAGGATGCTACTATAAAGACTAAGGTGTACCCCTGACAAAAGCCATAGTATTTTAAATAGCCTCATATACATGGGAAAATTGGATATTAAATAGGGAAGGCTGAAGAAGAATAGAGACATTTGAATTGTGGTGCTGGAGAAGAACGTGCCCTGGATTGATAAAAGGAAAAATTGATCATCTTGGAAGAATGATCAGAGAGCTCTTTAGAGGTCAGGATGACAAGACTTCATCTTACATGCTTTGTTTGAGGTGGCTAGTATGCTGAGAAGGACATCACACTTGATCAAGTGAAGAGGCAGTGAAAAAGAGGAAGGCCCATGGCAAGATGGATTGGCACAATGGCTATACCAGTGGGTTCAGGCAGAGGAATCCTTGTGAGGATGGTGCAGGACTGCGCAGTGTTTAGTTCTGTTGTCTAGAAGGTTGCTGAGCATCAGAAACGATCTGATGTGCCTGACAACCATCACCACCACCACCACAGCAACAACATTGTAAAAACTGACAGTCTCATTGAGGACAATTTTGGGGGGAAAATGAAATGTAGATAAGAATCAACAGCATTTGGATTCTTTGCCCCTAAATTGGCAATATTTCCATTAATTCTCATGTTTTTTTTCTGTCTAGAGAGACTGGGCTTTCTACTTCCATTAGCAGTTACAGACTCAGAAACTGACAGTGGATTGTTGTTAGTATAGACTCTATGGCAGTGATTTTGTTTTTTGTTTTTTGTTTTTGGCTTGAATAACAGAGATGATTGGCATTGATTATGTGCCTCATACTCATTTTTAGGCTCTCTACATATGTGGAGTCATTTAATCTACACAATAATCCTATATGGAAGATACCCCATTGTTGCCCCCATTATATAGATGAGAAAGCTGAGGTAAAGAACAGCTATGTATCATTCCCAAGGTCACAGGATCAAACCTACCAGGAACCTGGATTCCATGCGACCTCATTTCTACATTAAAAAAAAATCTTATATATACCTGGGATCACATTTTACATATAATTTTGATTCTCCTCTTTTTTAATCCCCCTTTTTAACTAAACATAATTTCATGGATATTTTATCACATCCTTAAATAGTCTTCAGACATTCTTACTCGACCTTATTTTATAGAGCCACCTCTTACTGTTGCACAGTGAAGTTCTTTTCACTTTTTGTTGTTATCACAAAAGTGATGAATAAGTGTTTGTGTACATAAATCTCTGATCAGATTTCCATTTCTTTCTTTAAGTCAGAATCCTGGAAGAGATCAACTTGCTTGGTCCTCTCAGAACTTGAGGCACTTCTTCAAATTTCATGTGGAGCAGAAGAAGAAAGGAAAAGGAGGATGAGACATGAGGCACAGATCTAAACAGCATAAACGCTCAAGAAAGCTAGAGATCTGTGAAGGCTGAGGGAAAAAAAATCAGGAGAGACTTTGTTTCAGATGGTGGAGTTCAGTGCACTGGACCTGTCTTGAAAAATAAGGGTTGGAGTCTGGTGACAAAGAAGGGAAGAGGACAGGTTCTGTGAGCGTCTGGAAACCTTCCTTTTCACAAGTCAGTTGCCTCAGGTGAGGAATACTGGTGAAAGAAGACTTTATGGAACAGACCTTAAAAGGCAAAAGGGCATCTCAAGGCAGGCAGGGGTGGTGAAGAGAGGAGGTATGTGTTGGTGGGAGGTGGGAGGCATCACATAGGTAGGATCAGAGGTGTGAAGAGAACTTCGTTTAGAACCTAACATGATAGATGCAGGGAAGGTTTGGGGTATGAGCTTTGTACATCATATTACGGAAAATGACTTTTCTTATGAAGACAATGGGGGAGGGGAGGTTTACTGAGGAGGTTGACCTTGATCAGAGATATAGCCATGTCTGCATTTTTGAAAAACTATTGTGGTGCTTGGGTTCAAGGAGCAAAAAGAATGAAGGCAGAAGATGACCCACCTGGGAGGTAATTTGTGGGGGAGGGGCAAGGGAATGTCCCGCCCCCGCCCTCCCATTTCTTGTAGCTTTGCCTCCTCGCCACACCACACATCTTGTTGAATAGTCCTAAACCCCTGGCGTGGTCCTGACCACGCTGCTGAAATGTGAAATGAAGGGCACAAACCCATTCTGTAACATCCATAAGAAACACACATGTATGTCAGAGCAGAAAATAATAAGACAATATATATTCTTAACCAGATTCGGTTCATCATTGCTGGGGACCCGGCAAGGGGGAGGTGGGATGGAGGGGCGCCTTCTCTTGTCAGCTCAGGCTGCATGCTTTCTGATAGGTCACTCCAGTGCCTACTTTCAGGCAATTATTTTCAGGATGACTGGAGATTTCAATCAACCAATCAAGCTTTTCTAGAAGCCACTTTCCTTGATTATGTCCTAGATCTTTAACTCATGGAGAGATTTCCTCAGTCTGCCTTGACAGTCTCAAGTTTTCAATTAATTTCTCTCTCCCCATCTCCTGCATGTTGCATTTGCTTCTGGTTGAGGTGCAGCACTGCTCATAGACTCGCACAAGCTTCTGACACAGTTCGTATGTGAGTGCTTAAAAGCCATCTGAAGCCTCTCTCTGACCTCCCGTCAATGGAGAATGCCCCGTGTAAAAGCGGAAAGACTTATAAGCATCAAAGTTGAATGAACATGGGGGTGGCAGTGGGGAGAGGAATCTGGTCCCTGGGGTGCCTGGATTCAGAATTAGTTCTAGGAGCCTGGAGATGAGTGTGACAGTGTGGATTAATGCTTCCATAATGTTTCCTGTGTTCACAAAATGCTGATCAATATTTTGAATCTTTATGGGTACCTATATAATTCAGTATAATTTAGTTTTATGGAAACCATTTTTAATATAATGCTTTTCTCACAGGGAATATAGGACAGATAAACTCCTCAGTACCAATATTGAGAGTAACCATACCAGGAGGGTAAGGGGAAGGTGGGAAGAGAAAAGGGGAACTGATCAAAATGACCTATCCATAACCCCCTCCCAGGGGATGTACAACAGATAAAGGGGTAAAGAGAGACATTGGACAGTGCAAGGCATGAAAAAATAATTTTCAATTATCAAGGACTCATGTGGGAGGGTGGGGGAGGGAAGCAGATAGTAAAGCAGTAGAGAGTGGTTGTTGGAGTCCCTTGAGTCTCTATTATAATAAAGCCAGACATTCCAGGAGGCATCATCAGGCGGTGACCTTAGACTCCGCCCCTAGCCAAGAGTGTCTAGTTGACTTAATCCCTAACCATCACGCTGCCAAACAAAAATGACAGAATGAAAAACTCAATTGAAAACAAAGCAGAAAATATTAAAAGTTTGAAAACTGGTAGATTGGATCAAGAGAAAGATCAAATGATCTAGTGTTAAAATTTGACCTAACTCCAATAACAGCAGTCTGCCCTACAATGTACTCTGTCTAATAACAAGGCCTTTCTCATCCCTGGTCCATAGATAGAGGTAATTCACAAGAGGCTTAATCCACTTTGGGGTGAGGACTATTGTGAATGACTTTTGGACAGTCACCATTATCCAGAGCCTTCTTCAAATTTAGGCTCTAATACTATCCCTCACTTTGATTTTAGTTTTTTTTTATTCACAATTCTTGGATCACATAAGCTGATGTGCTTTTTCTGTGTAGAGTTAGTGGAATTTACATTCCTGATGAAGAAATGACAATCTAGTCGATTCATTGTTTACTATATGCCAGACATAATTCCAAATTTTTAAATGCAGCAGTTTTGAAAACAAAATTATCTGATCAATGATTAATCATATTTTACAGATGAGGACACTGAGGTACAAAGAGAATTATTACCTCACAAGTTTAAAAGAAAGCATAATGAAATAAATGTGCTATTCTTGAGATTCAAAGTGCAGTAAAAATGTAGAGCAAACACTGCTCCCCCCTCCAAAGCATGACATTTAATCACAAAGGAAATGAGGGGTGCAGCCACTTCCATACCATCCCTACTAATCTTCAATGCTGGGCACATATGTTCCCTCTGTTCTTTAGTTGCTTCACCCATGAAATGGGATCAATAGAGTTATACTCATAGATGATTGTGAAGATTTGATGAGATTATGATGTATGTCTGCAAAGAGCCTGGCATACAAGGTGGTACCCAGAAAAATCTGGGATTTTTCCCCCAAAGTTCTATATTCAATTTTTTTTCCTACAAAACAACCATATCATCTTCTAAGTACTCTCCATTACACCTAAAATATTTGTAAAATCTGCAATTCCATTCTTGGAAACATTTTTCAAAGTCATCTGTTTCGATGGCTGACAGCACCTCTCGGTTTTTTCTTCATCTCTTCTAAGTTGTCAAATTTCTGTCCTTTCATATCCCTTTTCACCTACAAAAATAAAAGAGGTCACATGGAGTAAGTTCAGGTGAGTCACTGTGGGGGCCAAGGGAGGCAGGCTTATCTCCCTCAAAATCAAATCACTGGGATGGCCATGTGAGCAGGTGCATTGTCATAGTGGCAAACCCAGTTTCGATCTGCCGCAAATCAGGCTTTTTTTGGTCAAACACTATTATACTATCTTTTCAAAACCTCTAAACAAAAAGCTTGATTAACAGTCTGATGTGGTGGAATAAACTCCAAATGTACTATGTGTCAACATTTTCCTTCATTTGAGAAGTTGAAAGATGTCCAGAACAAAGTTTGTTATCAATCAACATTTTACTATTTTTCAAATGAGAAGGCAACTCGTAGAGTTGAGTTTTTCCCATAGCACTGTCCTAATCAGGACAGTTAACACCACAACAGCTTCTGTGGTAGGAAAAATAATTTCTCAGCTGCACACAGTCTCTCCAATCAGCCATCATAAAAAAATGAGGTCGGAGAAACTGCTTTTCCAAAAAGATTCACTGTGACCAGAGAGAAACTTCCCAGGTGATGGCACTGGGTGCACTACCTCAAAGCAAGTTGTTCTATGCTTGCCTAATGGGGAAAATGGGTGCTATGAAAGCTCTGTCCAGTGGAGTTATATTCTGTTTTTTTTTTTTTTTTTTTTTAGTGAGGTGGTATCCTCTCATATAACAAAATTATCTCAAGTTTTAGAAATATCTATGCAAAGGACTAAGAAAGTCTCCATTGAGCTGGTCACCCTGGACCTGGGTTTTGGGGCATGGGGGAGTCTTTGATAATAAGCCAAAGTAGAGAAGTCAATTTTAGGTTGATGAAGAAAATCTTAGTAAAGTAACAGTGCTTTGAATATTGTACGGTATGACTGAAGTGTAGAATGAATGACAGGTGAGCGTGTTACGGACATTTGTGACATTGAGGAGACCTTAACTGCCATAGGTAGGGGAATGAACTTTTTTATATGCCACAGGGAGGCTTTGCTTGTTTCAGCATGGGGAAGTCTATTATCTGACTGTGCTTTCATAGATGTGTCCAGCTTCAGTGTGAAGAAACTACTGGGCCACTCCAGATGATGAAAGCTGAAAGTTGGGCCACACAGTCGGTTGTGGGAGAGAGGAGAGATACGAGACAGACCGTGGAGCCTGATTTCTCAAACACTTGGAGCCATGTGAAAAGAATGTGAGAGAAATCCAGATTTTCCCCACCCCAGCTTTTGTGTCCCCCTGGGAGGAGTCTACTTATAGCTCCTTAGTTTTCCCATCTGCTAAGTGGGAAAAAGAAAAGCAATGCTTTAGGGCTCCCAACGGGATCTAGTCATATGTTACTTTAGCACTGAGAATCCTTTGGAATGACAAACTGGTTTCATCTTTCTTGCTAATAATAATAAAAAAACTGTCATTCTACCAAAATATAGTACCAAAAATCTTGCATTTTCTTAGATATCAGAAAGCAATGGCTTAGGTTTGAGTTATTCACTCTCTTATGATCTGAGATTATTCTAAAAAGACTTTGTAGCTTAGTCTAATTGGGTAATTGGGATGTTTCCAGATGAAATTCGACTTGTGTTTTTTTTTTTAAACAAAACTCTTTGAAGAACTGGTTGCCATGGTGCTGTTCTGCTGACAAGATCCTTCACTGCTCCCACTAGGCAATAATAATGGGCTTCTGTTTATTCTAAGTTTCAGGTTACCCCACTGGAACATCCTTCTGTGAGGAAGTAAGGTATGGACTTGGAGGAATCAGTGAAGTTCTTTCCTAGCTTTTCTGGAGGGGGATGGTCATAGCAAGCTAGGGAAGTTTGTCATTGCAGGGGCCAGGGGGCCATTGCCTAAGTAGAAGGACCTCCCAAATAACTTTGCTTTTGGGCACAGGGAGTTCAGAAGGAGCCAGTGTATATTTGCCACACTGTAAACTAGACAGCTGTTTCAGGAGATGAGTCCTAATCCTCTCCTATTTGTGGGCAATAGTTTCCTGGCTGAGAGAAGTGCTTTTATTTTAAAGAAATAACATGGTTTAAAAATTTAATACCAATGAATTTAAAGAATATAATAGTGCTGTTTTAAATCTGAGAACGCTTTAGTCTGAAGTTAATTTTCATATTTAAGGGACTTTCCCCCCCTTTCTCCTATCATACTTAAACTTCATGTACATGAGTATTTATTATAAAATGTGAAACATCTTCCCTAGATGCAGTATTTTTGGCTTCATTAAAAGTTTTTCTGGTTCCTCTTCAGTCCTGTCAATATTTACCTTGGCCAATTCTTTGTATCCTTTTGTTTATAATTCCAGAATTCTCCAAGACAAACTAATTATTCATGACTCTCTGGCCTGGGTTACAACTTAAACATACCTTATGTTGACATTTGGAGAGTAAGACTCCCCCAAACGATTTGTTCTTCTCCTACATTCATAATTCATAAGCTTTCATACACACTTCATGCCCCGTAATTTTTCTGCTTGTAGGTATTTCCCAGGCAGGTTTTTGTTGTGGTGGCTGATTATATTCTTAGAATATTAAAACTCAAACAGTTTCTTCCTTTGCTTTTCAAACCATGGAATCCCTCTGCTAAGAATGCTTCTAAAACACTATTCTTTGTACTTCTATTCTTTGAATACTCCCATGGTTTTCCTAGAGAGCACATGCTTGCTTGCTGTCCACTCCAGTTTAGTAATCTCTGACTGCAGATGCAGAGGACATGACCTCTGTCTTTCCCCATCTATGGACAACAGTTTAAACTCTCAAATAAGAAAGGGGAGGCCTTTGTTGAATGTATCAGTCCAAGTTCTCCAGAGAAGCAGAATGCGTATGTATATATGGAGTCTCAGGGGACAAATGTTCAAGCCCACTCAGAGCTCTCTGGGAAAACCGTGCTCTGCAGTTAAGCCATTTCCAACTAAGAATGGTTCCGCAAAGAGTTTCAGAGGCTACAAATTTTTGTGGGAACAGAAAGTCCTATCTTGCACCCACTGAGTGACTGGTGGGTTACCCAATATCACAATCAGGGTTTTCTTGGAAGAAAGCCCTGGTGATCGACTCTAAAAGGCACAGCCATTGAAATCTATTGATCAGTTCTACTCAGATACACATGAAGTGACCAACAGTTGGACACAACAGTAATGGGCTCTGTGTATATAGATATATGCATATATACATATATAATTAAGACAAAAGAAATTGAAACACAATTCGATTGTGGGAGCTGACAAGTATGAAATATAAATGGAAAACTGGATTTCAGTGCTACAATCTTGAGACAGAATCCTTTTGTCCTGGGAGGACCTTAAATTTTATTCTTTAACTGTTCAATTGATTAGATAAGATCCACATGCATTATCAAGATTAATCTTCTTTTCTTAAAGTTAACTTATTTAAATGTTAACCTACAAAGCATCTTCAAAGAGATATCTTGATCAGACGTTGACCTACTTCTATTTACACATAAAATTGATCACTACAGTGACCATCTAGACATAATAAAGCTAAACCATACCATTCATAGGAAGGTCACTTATTCAGAACTGGACAGCTTTCCAAAATCACTGATGATTTTAATAATCTGAATATGCCTTTTTCTATACATATGTTCCATTGGTAACTAACTTTAAACTTACCAAGTATTTCACATACATTATTGGACTTGATCCTTAGCACAACTTTGTGAGGGAGATTTTGAGAATTAAAGTGATCTGTTCAGGATCACAAAGCAAGCAAAATATGAAACAGTTCTTGCCCTCAAGGATATTTATATTAATAAATGATATTGGTTTATACAAGTCTCTCCGTTTCTCTGAAACAGTGTACTTTTCCTTTTATTTGGAGACATTGCACGTTTTCCTGTGCTTGAAGGACTCAACTTCTTTCTTTGATTAGTTAAGCCCCTACTTATTTGTCAAACCTTAGCTTCAATTTCACTTCAAGGAAACATTCTCTGGACACCCAAATCAGTGAGTTTTTCCTTTGTGCTCCCAGAAAGCCCTTTAAAAATGTGTAAACAGCTTTATCACAGTTATCTGTCTACTAATGAACACTCAACTAGCAAAGTTGTTCTTATCACCCAGGTTTATCTCTCACCACATCATATTTAAATAGCTTACCATAGTGCTCTACTACCTTCTCAATAAAGAGTTACTGAATAAATAAATGGCACACATTGCACCTTTGGTTAATGTAGTCTTGGATCTTTTAAGAGCAGAGAGGCCACCAAAAGGGCCAAACTATTCTGGATTTTTTCAACTCCAATTTACAGGACACCATCTGCATGTTGGTATTTTAAGTGGATATTTGTTGTTTGCCTAAGAACCTTTTGTTTTTACTTTGCTACCCCTTTTCTAAGTTTCCATTGGGGAACTGCTTCCTTCCCCACTTTTAATCAATGATTTTCAGAGGGGGACCTACCTACACTAAAGGTCCAGGTGAAGTTTACACAGCATATTCTATCCCTGAGTTTCAGTGACAGATTTAGAATGAGTATTGAACCCAAGCTTGACTGATGAGTGTAATCCAGGACTACTATATTGCTCTAGATGGCACTAACAGTTGGCAATGGACTTTTAACCTAAAAGTTGATGGTTCAAACTCACCTAGCGGCACCACTGAGACAAAGCCTCATGCTCTGCTGCTTTGAAGATTGCAGCTAGGTAATCCTTCATGAACTCTGAATACTTGGAGTTGCCATGAGTCGGAATCAACATGATTATAATATGAAAACTTCAATGAGGGACAGTGTCTTTTCCTTTGAAGGTTGTGAGCAGTTAGAAGCATTCCAAACATTCCCGGTTCCTCAAGCTCTGGTGGTATGAGTGATGAAGCCAACACAGAACTCACCACAGCGCACAATCAGAGACTCCTGTCTGTCAGTGCTTATGAACGGATAGGTTTCCTTGCTCATGGCAGAGCTACATTTCCAGCCTTCACCCACAACTAATAGGCGTCTGACTAATTGAACAGGAAACAAAGTACTGTAGTGTTTTTATTGTTGATGTTAGTGTTGCTGTTCCTCTGTGGCTTTGACTTATGTTTACACTTTTTCAAATATGCTTCTCATTCATATAATTTGTGTTGGGGGGTTTGTAGAGTATTTAATTTATTTTTTCCCAAACCCAGTAGGTGCCACAGATCATATCTAAGCCCAGCCCATGTTGAGATATTTCCTCCCGGGAATAGTAATGACTTTTACCTGAATTCTTTCTACTCCCATATCCTGTGCCGTGGTCACCTGGACTAGAAAAGACTGTGGGAAGAAAAGGACTCTGGGATCGGAGAGGAATGCTCCGTGATCACAGAGAAAGCCATAACTTTGGTGCCTGTGACATCACGGGCTTGGAATGCAACTAGCTGAGCTTGCCCAGCTCTCAGCAGACCTAGCCTTTAGACCATCTTTGGAGACAACTTCTTGTACTCTCAGGAGGTTGGGACATCAAAAAGAATGGCAGGCTCTTCAGATTTTATAATTGAAAGACACTAGGCACTACAACAGGAGCTCTGGTGGCATAGTGGGTTGCAAGTTAGGTTTCTAAATGCAAGATCAGAAATCCAAACCCAAACAGTTTCTCAGTTGAAGAAAGATGAGACTTTTTGCTCCTGTAAAGCTTTTATTTTATTTTTTTTGCACCACTGCCCTGGTGGGAGTAAGAAGCCCAGCCTTGCTCCTGGAGAGCTGCTGCTGGATTTGAACCATCAACCCTGTGGGTCGCAGTCCCACACACAACCACTGCGCCACTGGGGCTCAGCTTGCTCCTGTAAAGTTTACAGCCTTAGAGGCCCAAAGGAGCAGTTCTACTCCGTTCTATAGGGTCATAATGAGTGGGAAAGCGTGAGATAGTAGTGAGTTTGAGTCTTCTGAGTTTGGCTACTAAAGGGTATAGGGATTCCATAGTATGGCCCTTTTTGTCCTGGAGGATCACATCAAGGGAAACATCTCTTTCTTAGTAACAGACCCCTCCCAAAGTACCAGTGAAAACTTTGATGGTACCTTAATTTTTAAACCAGAACCAATAGACCTATCAATTGCATGCTACACCTGTTTTATGGAAGTGAGACAGGAGTTTTATTAGGAGAAATTTGGCCCTCGCTTCTTGCCAAAGTACATTTCTACAATTCTTTAGATGTATGATCAATGGATATAACTACTCCATTCAACCAGCGTGTTATATCTGGAAGTCATGTCCTAAGTGGTCTTTGTCAAGATTCTCTAGAGCAGTAGGTCTCAATATTTGGGTCATTACAGGGAGTGTCCAACTTTTTCATATAGTCTAAGAGTTGCATCTATTTGTTAAAACATTTCAATTAGTATTTCATCAATTCTCAGAAACTTGTTTGCACCAATGCTTTCAGTAAATTTTGGAATTATTCCTCAGACTATCAATTTTTATTTATATGCTAGCTTTTGAAATGGTGAAGAAATGGTCAACATTGGCTTTTTTCTTTTTTTCAGTATGGTGACTGTGTATTCCTTTCCCCTTCTTTTGATGCTTACTATGTTCTTTGGTATTTTTCTTACTGAATACCTCAATAGCCAACCCTATTCTCCCCTCTTGGTTTTTAAACTCAAGGTCTTTGCACATTTCTGTATAATATTTTACTGTCGTTTTGAGTTCCCACTTGAAACGATTTGTTCAGCTCTTTAGCTTCATTATTTCATCCCTACATTTAAGAGCAAATTTTAGAGTTTTTTTAGTGTCGATGGATTTAGCTTTTTCTTTTCTGTCTTCTTAATGACCTTTTGTTTTCTTCATGCATGATGCTCTTGATGCATCCCACAGCTGTTCTTTGGTTATTAATATTATGTGTCACATTTAAAAAAATGAAATGGTCTCTAAGTTCAGGTGGGATATTCTTAGAGTTATACTTTGGTTCTAATGGAATTGTCTCCGTTGTTTCCCCCAACCTTGAACATGTATATAAGCAATTGCTGATCTTTTCTGCATTTGCCTTGATCTTGCTTAGACTTACAATATTGGGCTTCTCCACTGCCTGTGTCCACAGATTTGAGTCTTGTGTATTTTACCCAGTGAGGTTCACATGTGTTATCATTCATCTTGCAAAATTTTATCATGAAATCCCTAGCATGATTTTTATCACCAAGTCAATATTCTTCAATTACTGATTCTTTTTTGTTTCTAATTTCCACATATCAATCACCATTAATTCATCCTGATGAAATGCTTCATCAATTTCAGATACAGACATTGAGAAATATCTTTAGTTTCTTCATCTTTGACACGTGTGCATAACTTTGAATAACACTTGCATTAACTGGTCTTACTTGTAGGGGTATGGCTATTATTCTATCACTGAAACATTACATTTCAGAGTCGGTTTTGAAATATCCTTTTTTGCTGATGAATGTGCCTCCATCCCTCTTCAATTTATCATTACTAGCACACAATTTCATGACATGATGGTCATATGATGGTCATCAACGTGACCAAACCAATACCATTTCAGCTCACTAATGGCAGAATATCAGTCTTCAAGGTTTCTATTTTGTTTTTGATAAGTTTCAATTTTCCCAGATACATATCTTGTACGTTTCATATTCTGATCATTGACAGATGGTTGCATTGCGTCCTTTTCTTCTTTTTATTCTTTTTTTTTGTGGGGGAGCATCACTGCCTTTGGTAGTCATGGGAGCTACCCAGCGCTATTCCTGAGAGCTACCCCTAGATTTGAACCGCCAAGCCTGCAGGCTGCAGTCCCGCACTCAACCACTTATGCCACCGGAGCTCAGCCCCTTTTCTTTTTATTTTAAGTCAAATCCCATCATCAAATGCAAGTCCAGAAAACTTTCCTGTATCCCCATCATGTAGGGCAGCTCTAATCTGAGGAGGCAGCTCTTCCTCAGTCCTATATTGGTTTCCTTCAGACCGGTAGGGCTTATCTTCTTCCATGATATCAGACAATGTTCAACTGCTTCCCATAGCATCTTCTCTGCTCATGTTTTTTTTCAGATGATATGGTCAGGACTAACTTCTTTGTTTGCCTTAGTCTAAGATCTCTGCTGAAATCTGACTCTGGGTAACCCTGCTGGCTTAAAAAAATATTGGTGGCATAATTTCCACCATCACAGCACCATGCAAGACCCTACGGTACAGGAAACTCTCATATCACAAATGAGGAGATTTCAAAAACTTTGTGGAAAAAGGAAATAAAAAGATAATGGAATTTTCCCATGAACATTTTGAAGCTCCTCACTACACAGATATTTAAAGCTTATTGATTTCATGTAACTATTTCATAACAGCATCTAGACTAGCGTGAGACTAATTGACTATCATACCCCATCCAAATTGACAAATAAGCTTAGCCATCAAACTCTCATTTACATTTCACCTACAGTAAACATGGATGTGGTAGTCTATTTCCATGATCTACTAGGTTTAAACATATTTGAATATGAAGGTGACTATGCTAATGGGGTGACATATTACTTGTACTTGCTAAAGCACAGGGAATGGACATGCAAGTTGTCATATGTATATATTTCTATTATTGTAGGTGCTATTAACTTGACTCAACTCATAGGGACTCTATGTACAAGAAGATAAAATACTGTCTGGGCCTACAGCATCCTCGCAATCTGTACTTAGCAAATGTGAAATCAACAAAATGTGTCCAGTTGTCCATTTAGTGAAATCCACTTTTACTGTAAGATACATTTATGATGAAGAAGTAAAATATTTTTGAGGCAGAAGCAGGCAAAGTGTAGGATTCATAGGTATGTGGAGCATTGGACTGTCATCTGTGCTGTCGTATTACTGTTCATCTAATTCTTTGTTTTGCTGTTCCCTGATATCTTGATGATAAGATAGGTATTTATACTCATGGGCAGAGAGAGGATCCATTGGTTCTGACTGAGGCATCACCTTCAGTTCTTACTTTCAGAGAGCTATTTCTACAGACTTAGGTTCCTGGATCTCCAGGACAAAAATCATCTTTATTCCATCAATAACTAATACTGATTCTCAACAGAATTAAGAAAGAAAACTTTTTTTTTCTCGTTAGCTCTCAGTTAACCTGAAAATTCAATTAAACAGCATCCTTCAAACACCACAGTTCATTGAAGTTTAACTATGCAACATTCCTGGAAAGGCCAAACTAAATGAAACTGACATTTTGAGAGCTGTATTTTGCATCAAGATGGAAATTGAAATAGGAACATATTTTTGTCTGCTTGTTTTGATAGCATTTTACTGATAGGAAGTTTAAGGAGTAGGGCTCAAGGGAGCAAATAGCTAGTGTTTGGTTTATTACCAGTGAGCATTTCCCCAAGCTGTACTCTGTTACTTTATTTGCAAATGGTGCTTCACAAAATTGTACTTTTGTTATAGAATCCATTGCTGCTCTCTTACTTTGCTAGAAGATCTTTGGCTATTTGAGGGTGGCAGAGACTGAGATTGGTGTTGATTTCTGCACTAACGGATTTTTCTTTAACTTTATCCCAGAATTAATGAGCACACCAAACAGCTGTGATCATGGATCCATTCTATTGGTGACACAATCTTACCACTATCATTGGCAGATGGTCTGTCTTGCAGAGAGAGGATTGCAATGGAATGCTTGTAGGAGAATGGATCTAGCCTCTTGGAAGCCATTTCCTGCTGAGTACTTATTGTCCACAGGGACTCTCATGGCACAGTATTTAAACTCTCCATTGCCACCTGAAAGATCAGAGATTTGAACCTAACATCTACATTTGGGGGAAAGACACTCCCACAAAATCTTTTAGCTTTGGAAACCCTGTGGGGCAGGGATACTTTGCCACATGGAATCACTATGAGTCCGACTCAGCTTGACAGCAATGGGTTATACGTTTGGGTTTTTATTTAGCATTCTGGCTCATTTATCTCCCTCCCAAATTAGCTGAACAGGCCCTCTCTGCAATTTACACATTGGTTGCATTACTGATTTAATTCCAAGATTTTTATTCCTGAGAGTGCAACTTTAAGTCTTGGATGTGTGTCTGGGGGTGTTAGTCCTTAAGTCTACAGCTTGATTCAATCTTATAAAATTATAGCTGGAAAAGAGCAAAGTGAATAAAAGGAGACAAGAGGCGCTAACTGGGTGACAAAGATAATCTTGTCGCAGTAGAGCTATTCAAAGTGAGGCAGACTGGACACAGAGCATGGGCCTAGTCTAAGATGGGTGCAGTGGTTTTTTTATTTTATTTCTGCTTCCATGCTTTTACTTCATGCAGTTTTCTGTTGTATACTTTACATTCCACAAGGAATATGTTCTAGGAAACTTAATAGGTTCCAAGTGTCTGGAGGACCGTGTATGCTTTCTTGGTTATTTTAATGAATTAAATTTTGTTTAAAAAATGTACTTGAAGGAAAAGAAAGGAAGCTTCCATTTGTTTCTTAAAAAGTTTTTTTAAAAAGTCCCTACCACCAAATAGTTACTGGATAGCTAGAGACAGTTGTGAGTATGTCTGAGTATCCCAGCTTAGATTTTTATACTGGAGTTGCTTGGTTTTCTCTATTGAGAACTTTTTTACAGTTATTAATGATCACAGAGGTAAACATTCACTCAGTGGCTAAAACAAGGGACTCAGAAATAACAATAATCGTGAGGATGACACAGGATTGGGCAATGTAAAATACACATCAAAAGACTCCAGGATATCGAAACGACCATTTCACTGACTTTTAAAGAGTAATCTCTGAGTTCTGGCAGAGTAAGTTCACACTTGTAAACCTGGAAAACCAGTGTATTGTGGGAAAATGAGAACGGGAGATCAGGTATGAAGACAAATTCTGCACACTTCTATTTAAAGTGAGTGGGAGACAGACTCTGGTGGAGGAAGGTCTTCACAGTCATGAGTTGGAAATGAATCCCGGTCACATTCTCAACTAAAAGTTATTCCCCACAATGTCCCCATGCTAATGTCAATGTTAAGATGCTTCTAAAAGTCCATAGTTGCTTACCGTACACCTGACAATGATCTGTCAGAAGGTTGAGAGCAATCAGAACCTATTGTCCGCCCCACTCTAAGTATGGCCCATTCCCTTCTGATAAGAATCATACGAGGGGTACTCTCCACCCCCAAACTGGAATTGCATGGGGCAGAGCAGAGCTTTTGTTGTATGCACCCCTCTGCCTACCCCTCACCTCGACTTCCCCCCCTCCTCACTCCTACCCCTGGGCCTTACTCGGGTAGGTTCCCTCTGGTCATTGTGAATATTTTTGGTAAAGTCATTTCACTCGAACCTTGTTGTGGCCAATTTACAAGAACAGTGTGGGGCTGTGAAATTCTGTTTGCTGCTCAGGAAAAAATGCCATGGAAATTATTGTGATGCTGAACCCAGCTTACAAAGACAGCATTATGGGAAAAACTAAAGTGTGGGAGTTGTTTTCTTGTTTGAAAGAAGGTGAAATATCAATCGATGACAAACCTCATTCTGGATAGCCATCAACTTCCCAAGCAGATGAAAATGTCATAGTACATTTGGAGTTCATTCCACCAGGTCAGGCTGTTAATCAATCTTCTATTTAAGATTCTGAAAAAGACTGAATAAAAGTGTGCAACAAAAAAAAGGTCTGATTTGTGGCAGTTGGGGGATTGATTTTGCCACCAAGAGAATGTAGTTGCTCACGCAGGCCTCTCAGTGTTCAAGTTTGGGGTCCAAACAGCATGCCTCTCTTGCCCTACAAACCTTACTCACCTGACTTCTCTCCATGTGACTTCCTTTTGGTTTCATGAACGAAGAGGGATATGAAAGGACAGGAATTTGATGACATAGAAGAGATGAAGAAATAAAACAAGGGAGGTGCTGTCAGCCATCCAAACAGACGACTTTGAAAAATGTTTCCAAAATGGAATCGCAGATTTTACAAATGTATTAAGTGTAACAGAGAGTACTTCGAACCTGATAAGGTTGTTGTGCAAAAAAAATTTTAAATCCATAGCTTAAAAAAAAATTCAGGGTTTTTTTTTTTTTTTTTTGGAGGGGGTAGCTCCTTGTAGATTTTTCCCCTGAAGAGCTCAGGGGCACCAAAGATCAAGCTAGTTCAAGGATAGTAAAATTTAAGCCACCACATTAACTCTAGAAACCAGCTACTTTGTTAGGTATGTACCTTCTTGGCATGTGTATGACCTCCTTTGGGGGTCTAAAGACCCATCCAAAAGGGTTTCCTAAGACCATCAGAAAACACATATTTCCAATGGTCTTAGGAATGAAATTACTGCTCCTCTATCCATCTCCAGGCAGGTCCTCCACATGTATAGGAGTGCCCGGTGTGAAGACTGTTACGCATGCTAATCCCTGCTTCAAGACTAAATTTCATTTATTTGTAATTAGAAAGAAATATTTCACAATATATAATTGCATATTGTTTTTTGGATTAATCTCTATGCTTTAATTATGTTCAATTTGTGACCTTGAAAATACATCCCATGTATCAGATATTCACAATACAATTCAAAACAGTAGCAAAATTACAGTTATGAGGAGGCAGCAATGTAAATAATTTTATGATTGGGTGTCACCACAATGTGAGGAACTATATTAAAGGGTCTCAACATTAGGAAGATTGGGAACCTGTGCCCTAGTACAATCCCTTCCTATTATATGTATTCCTCTAGTATATGCCCTTCCTGTTATGTATGTGTATGACATGGTTTACATCTCCAAAATTATATGAGTCTGTTGGAGAATAATTTCACTCTCTCTCTTGCTCCTTTCCTCATGGAAGAGGTGAGCCCTTACATGCCTTATCTGCTGCCTCTTTAGTTTTTCCTTTTAATTACACAGCATCTCCTTAGGATGACAATGGCTGTGAGGCTGGTCTGTCACACCTTATCCCTTAACAAGAGATTATCAGGGATTCTGTGTCACATGGACACTGATAATCTGAAATGAAGGGTTCCTTCTAGTTCCAATATTGCACAAGGCTTGAGAATAATTTTTTCTACAGCTTCTAGATTTTCCTCGAATGCCTTATATGTCAGTGAACTCACTGCTTTAGCTTGGCCTATTATTTCGGATTTCCCTAATGGTGATAATTCATCGCAAGTCTAAATCTGCACCCAACCTCCAGTAGTTACAGTTTCTCACTAAGTCTCCATACTGTCCTTTGGAGCAAATGAAAACTTGGCAAGTACCTCTTCATGTGGTAGCTTCTCATTATTGCCAAGTCTTCTCCAAGTCATTCTTTCTTGGGCTAACCATCTCTAGGGTATTCACTGTTGCACAGACTGTGATCGCTACCATCCTTATCAAACTCTCACTACCACTAAGCCGATGTCAATTCATAGTGACCTATAGGACAGGATAAAGTAACCCTTATGAGACAGCAACTGTGGGAGGAGAAAGCTCAGTCTTTTACCTGAGGATCTACTGGTGGTTTCAAACTGCTGATCCTGGAGACTACAGAGACCACAGTTAATCAGACTTTCTCCTAGAAAACAGCATGAAAAACTAACAGTGTTCAGGTGAATAGAAATGTAATGTCTAGAGGAGAGGTTGCCAAATTTTGGTTCTCGAGTCACATATAACCTCTTTCAGTATGTCCATGTGGCTTTGAATTAAAATGGAAAAAGATGTTATTCAGATATTAAAGTAAAAGGATAATGATGACTTCATTTGTATTTTTGGTTCTCATATAATTTTTAAATTGTTGTGGAGACAAGATTGGTTTTAATTATCCAAAGTTTGCCAACTCTGGGTCTGGATCAAGGGTATGCCAGATGTGGTCCAACCCACACAGAGTTAATAGGGGGTAAGAAGACCTTTTGTCAAAGCTTATCACATTAATAAAAATGTAAGAGTTTCTGTGTATAAACATTGACTCAGCCCAGGCTCATAGACAGGGTCCATATTTCTCCTTGTATACTACAAAAATTACTTACATCAAATTACTACAATACAAACCTTGCTCTCTAAATGGGCAGCAAATTTGATTTGTCCTCTTAACTTTGAATTTCTAAGGTCCAAATTCTCCAAGTCATCTCTAATTCCTCCTTTTCCTCCACTACAGTCTTCAAAGTGGCTGTCATGCCTTTTCCATGGGGTACATGACCTTCGTCCTGTCCCTAGGCTCTTTACTAACCCCACTCCATCTTTCAGCGGATACCCGCGGGTACAAAATCTAGGTATTTCTGTAATCTTCATACAGGCACGCTTGTTATTCTTACAAGGTGAGCGTTTCTATAGAAGCAACTACAACATCTCTCCCCGCCCCCGCCCCCCATACACACACAACAAAATCCTGACTCTTTGGCAATGCTAATTGGCATTTTCCCAGAACTTTTTCTTAAGAGGGAGAAAGAACAGGAGACAGAAGACGGGAAAGGGAGTTATCTGTCTTTTAAAAGGGCCACGAGGGGAAAACATCTCAAACTGCGTAATCAACTACAAATAGCTAAGCACAAGTTCCCCCCTGCTAGGGCTGCACTCCGAGGAGTGGAACAGGGGTTCTGATTGAGAACTTTGATTTCCCACAGATTCTTTGAGTCTTAAATGAAACTTGGAAAGGTTCCCTGACATCAAAGGCTGCTCCTTTTGGCTAATCGATTGAGTATGTTGTGCTTGCCCCCGCCCCACCAACTTCATTCCCTCCCCCACACCTGGGAACATATGTCAGATTCTCTTGTTGCCAATAATTTGGAGGCTCCTGATAATAAAACATCTTTTTTTCTAAGTCGAAGAAAGGGTGGTCCTGGAGAATGTTCAAACAATAAAAAATGGCAATGACGTCTCTTCCCTGAAGCGCGCGCGCGCTCACACACACACACACACACACACACACACACACACACACCAATTCAGCCAAAGCTGAATATCATTTGCATCATTTGAAAATAACACATCGAAGAGAACAGACCAAAACCCACTCTCTTGCTCTCATTTACATCTGGAACAGTGGCCAGGGCCTCTCAGGGTTGATTTTGTTCAGTTCTGCAGGGACGACTTGAAACCCAGGCAGAAAATGAAAGTGAGCAAATTTACCTCTGGCATTCAAAGAAATGCTTTTGGTCAAAGTGAGTATTTCTGACCATGACTCATTTTCAAAAGAAGCATTGAATTCGCTTTGTCATCTTTGCCTGGATCGGGCTCAATCGGCCCTTTTATGATTTTTAAAATAGCCTATATAGCCAGGATGGCATTTATTAGACTTCCATTATTCAATATTGCATTTCAATGTATAAAAGTCACTGTTCCAATGAATATTGAGTTTCCTAAGGAAGTAAACCTACAGAAAAGAAATTTGCAAGAATCTAAAATAAACGAGTTTAAGGAAGATCAAACTGTCCTTTTGACTATTCCAGTGATCAAAAGATGTCTCTTTTATAGAGAAATCAGGAGCAGTTTGAATAGCTTCTTCCCTTCACTGCAAAGCCTGTTTTTTCCACAATCATTGATAGCTTGATACTGCACCATAATGGTATGAAAGGCCCTGGGGAGGAGGAAGATGGTGTCATTCCCCCAAAGCACCCAGGACTTTTGCTTCTGAAATAGCAGGCTTTTAATTTGATGTAGCCCAGAAGAGGGAACAAATGAGAACTCATCCACTGTTCCTTCAGGAGCAGTGGTGGTTTGAGAAGGCAGGAGTGGGCTCTCCAGGGACCTGTTTTTTTAACCTGCTGAAAGAATACCTTTGTTCCCACCTCTCAGGGATGCTATCTTTGGAGTCAAGCACAGTTGGGTATGAATACTTGCTACCCTACTTTCTGGATAACCTAGGGAAGTTATTTAATTTTTAAGTCTCAATTTTTCCAGGTGTAAAATGGGGGGTAATGATATGGACCACAATGACTGAAGAATCTTTAAACCTCAGGGCCTTTGCTCATGCTCTTCCTTAATGACTTCAATGCTCAGGCACAAGAGGAATGATTTTTCCTCTGGAAAACCTTTCCTGGAGCTCCTTCTTTAAGTGATATGCGTCTCCCTCTAGACAGTGTGCTGCTGTTTTCCTTCATAGCCCTTGCCTCATTTATGATGGAGCACATTTTACATGAGTATCGGTGTTGTGCCTGGGTCCTTTTGTAAGGGAATAGTAATTTCAGTTTATTTTTCAGAGCCCAAAGCAACAACTGTTTGTTGATTGAATAAGCAATCCAATGCCCAAACCTCCTGCTGATGAGTCAATTCCAATGCAGAGCGATCCTGTAGGACTGAGTGAACCTGCTGGTTAGGGTTTCTGAGACAGTAAATCTTTATGGGAGCAGAAAGTCTCTCTCTTTTTTCCCCCTTGTAGAGTGGCTGGTGGGTTTGAACTGCTGACCTTGCAGCTAGCAACCCAAGGCTTAGCCCATAGTACTTCCAGGTCTTCTGAACAAAGTTCTTATTTAATGTCTGGAAAAGTGATTAAAAAATGACAATTCATGATAGCGGGGTGAAGGAAGCACCAAAGAACTAGAGGAAAGTTGTGTGTTTCAGCAGTGCTATACTGCACCCTACTATCCTGATAGCAATTCTACCTTACAAATCGGATTAGACCAGAGCATGCACACTGCTGTAGATAAGCGCTCACAGCACAGGGAATCCAGGATAGATAAACCCCTTAGGGCCAACAATGAGAGTACAGATACCAGGAGGATTAGGAGAGGGGGAGGGGAGAAATGGGTAATCTATGACAAGGAACAACATACATCCCCCTCCCAGGGGAACGAACAACTGAAAATTGCTAAGGAGTGACAGAGGATGGTGTAAAATATAAAAATAATAACCTATAACTTATCAAGGGTTTGTGAGGGAGGTCAGGCTGGGGAAGGAAAGGGGCAAATGGGGAAATGATATCAGGGATTTAAGCAGGAAGAGAATACTTTGAAAATGATGATGGCAGCATATGTGTAAATGTGCTGGATACACTGGATGGACTGTGGTGAGATGTAAGAGACTAATAAAAGTATTTAATAATAATAAGAAAAGAAATGACAATTCCTGTCAACACTTGGTTTGCAAAAGAATATGGATAATAGTGTAAGCTCAGAATCCTTTTGCAGGGTCCACACATAGATGAAGCCTCAAGTGAGTCCCTCTGACCAAGGCCATGTGAATAGCTTTGTTATCAAATCAGAACACATTGTGAAGCTGATTATGGTAGAGATAATTAGAATAAAGTGCAATATCTTATATTTGATGTCCTTTCTAATCCATTTCAAGGTTGTTTAGTTTAAAAAAAAATAAAGGGGACATACATTGGATTGAGCCTCAGGTAAATCCCCTCTACCCATAGACCAGACATGCAGTGTGCAGTGCAAAGTAGATTATTGCAAACAATAATCCCAAAACAAGTAGTTTTGTTAAAATTTAATAGTATCATATGATCTACCTTTTGATTCACTTTAAATTTATTCTAGTTTTTAATATTTTCCACTTTCAATTCAATTGAAGTTTTTCTGTGTTTTACTTTGCTATTTTTGCTAGCTTCTGTTGTTTGCATGCTTCCCTGTATGTGAAATCCAGGAAAGGTAAATCTATAAAGAAAGTATCTCCTTTAATGGCTTCTTGGGATATGGCAGGGTGCATGAGGGGAAATGGGAAGCTAATAACAATGAGTACAGAGCAAAACCAAAGTCATTGCTATCAAGTGCATGCCAGCTCACAGCTGCCCCATAGGACAGGTAGAACCCCTCCCCACTGGGGGGTTCCGAGGACATAACCTTCTATGGGAGGAGAGCCTCCAAAACCCATGGGGGGGGGATTAGGGTTCTACCATGTCCTACTGGCCCATTGTGAGTTTCTTCCTTCTGCATCATGAGTACAAGGAAGAAGATAATCTTATAAAATTTATTATGGTAATGACTGTAAAACTTTTCTTGATAATATGGAACTATTGAGTTGTATGACTTGGGGATTATGTGCCAATAAAACTGTTTAAAGGAAAAGAAAGAAAAGAAAATTCTAGTGTCAAAAATGTATATGAAAATTTCTATTTTTCACTGTAATATGAATTTCCAGAAGCCAGGAGTCATCACTTCTCCATCAGTGCATAAATGTACAGAGTGTACAGGGTAGCTGATCCAGAAGCATGTCCATGCATTCTTCCCCTGCGCTTATTTATACTCTTTTTTTGTTTTTGTTTTTGTGGGCCTCACTGTCCTCTGCTGGTTGTGCCACTCCTGAGAGCCACCACTGGATTTGAACCACCAAGCCCACGGGCTGCAGTCCTACACTCAACCACTTATGCCATTGGGGCTCAGCCCTATTTATACTCTTAATGAACCTGGGTTATCAACTTCCTGGAAGATACTGGAACCCTTATTCACCCCCTCTGTTAATTTTATGTATCAATTTGGTGAGGTTATATTCCTAGTCGTTTGGCCAAACATTCTCTAACTACTGTTCTACCATGAAGTCTAATAAAATTGCTCCTCATGATCAGTGATTTTAGGAGCCCTGGTGACAAAGTGATTTTGTGTTGGCTGTGATTGCATGGTCAGCAGTTCGAAATCGCCTGCATCTCCTTGGGAGAAAGACCAGGCTTTCTCCTCTTATGAATGGTTACAGTCTCTGAAATCCACAGTGGGATCACTATGAGTCAGGGTTGACTTGATGCCAGTGAGTTGTCTGTGATTTCGTTCTACCACATTTTCCTTTCCTACAAAGAGTAATAACCTACTATCTGACAACTTTCACATTAAAAACATCATCTCTAAGTAAGCTTTCTTCAATAAATAGCCTCTCTGTTAGGTATTTCTTGCCTTTTTAATGGGTATTTTCTAGTTTTTGCCTTCTATGAAAGGGTTGTTACTATGCCAGACACACTCTTATCTCCAATTGGATATCTGCCTTCAGGCCTTATAATTTAGTGGCCTTATATTATAAGTGGCCTTATAATTTAGAAAATGCTTGATAGGGGGGGAAAGGGGAATTTATGACTACTCTGGAATGTATGACACTTTTTAAAATCACAAATGAGTTCTCTAAATAATTTCAATTTTCAAGAGCATCAGATAATAAGGAGTGTTAGGCTGAGTCGACTAGAGAAACAAATCCAGTGACACTTATATGTGTAAGAAAGAGCTTTATATCAAGAAGCAATTCTATATCAAGAAAACATAACAGTCAAGTCCAACTCAAGTCTACAAGTCCAATACCAAAACACTAGTCCCTCTTCATACCTACACAGCCACATGCAATGATGCAGAATGCAGGCCGAACACAACTTGGTGCATGCAAAGTCATGGCAATCTGAGGGTGGTGGAAAACCTGCTCTTAGGTTAGCCAGCAAACAGAAAGATCAAGGCAGAGGGGGCGGGAGGCTCCTTGAGCCTTCCTTCTGAGAAGGTCGCAATCCCGAGGAGTCACCATCAGGCAACGTCCTATCTGACATGTTGACTATCCCCCCTACACATTTCTCTTATCTTCAAATTGACATGAAATTATGTAACTGTGACATGAACTATCTTTCATCTATTATATTTACTAAGCAGAAAAATGATTATTGCCTAGATGAGAAGAGCCAGGCGCAGGTCTCTACATTGCTTATTGTGGATGACTGGTGGAACCCCCTGTGGAATTGAAATCAAGCAGTCCTTGGCTCTATCCTGCCATCTACTTTTTAACATTCAATCCAGCAAACACCTTAAGCTTTAATAAACATCTTTTTCTTTAATAGTGTTGACTTCGAGCTAATAAAGCAACCAGCAAATCAAGTGAAGGTAAATTTCTCATTAACAATTTATTTAGCTTTGTTGAAGAGAGCAATTCTAACTTCTGCTAATTGAGTTTGTAACAAAAAAGATGGATCCATTTTATTACCACCCTCAGGACCTTAATCAAACATTGGGAACGGTAAAGAAACTCTCATTAGCGGCGGAGGAGGTAAAATCCAGGAGAGGAAGGAGGGTGCGGGCCCTGTGAAATTCCAGAAACTTCAACAGGATTACAAAGCAGAGGCACAGACTGGCATTTCACAGGGTCTTGATTTTATTTGCCCGAGGAAGAGCTCTTTGGACTCGAAGCTAAGCCCATGCATTAAGACTTTGAAGAAGCTGCCTTTTGTTTGTGGATGATGTGTTCAATCAGCCTCCTTGTTCCCCCTCGTTAGCAAGATTCCACTGTGGGGTCTACAACAACTCACTGGATGGAATTGTAAGAGGACTTGCGCTTTCCAGCCACCTGAAGTCTGTTTTCTGACTCCAGGAGGGGATCGTCATTTAGGATTTTCCTAATGAGAGGCAGAGAGGAACTTCCTAAGGTGCATCTGTGATAGACCAGCGATTGAATTTGAAGGGATTTAATAATTCTCAAAATTCTCAGTGTTTTCTTCAAGTTTCCTCTGGAAGCCTGATTAAATGCGTATTATTTCTTCTTAAGTGATTTTACAGGTCGTTTATTTTGGATTTATGAGCATCAACACATTTTAAAAGGTATTAGTGAGCTCTACTGCTGGATACTTGTTCTCAAAATCATTTTCTCAGCTCTCTCTATAGCATCAGATCATAAGACAGCTTTCAAACATCTTAACTTCTTTTTTTCTCCCTTCCAACAACATCTTTTAAAAAGTATTGTGTGCCAGGTTCTGTGCTAGATCCTAGGGATATCCCTGGAAGGCCTGATCCCTGCCCTCAAGGCATTGCAGAGATAAAATTAAAAATATATTGTAAAATAAAATTGTTTGGTAAAAACTATATTCCTGTGACATTATGGGGTGTCCATGAGTCAGATTTGACTTGTTAGCACTTATCAACAGCAATATGGGGAAATGGAATGAATCTTCCCTTTCCATTCAATACTATATCCATCACACGAAGGTAATTGCAGAGTGGAGGGGAGTAAGATGCAGGTTCCTGTGGGCTTCTGGCATGTGCGCTTGCTGGTGGTAACACTTTGCACAGAATGAGAAGGTGGCTAGGGGAGTGGCAGCCCTTGTCCCTTCATTACTTTCTTCAGATTCAGCAAGGTATTCATATCACAGAATTTGACTTGGTTGAATTGTTCTAAACATGCAGCTCCTAGAGGGAAAATAGCCCCAGAACTGACAGAAATCTGTTTATGGCCCATTTGGGGAGGCATATTTCAATCTCCTCCCTTTACAGCTTAACTTTTCTTTCTGTTTACCTCCCACTTTCAGGACTGGATTCTAAGATGCTATGGACAAGGTGATTGTGTAAACCTCAAAAGCAAATGACCCCCTTACCCTCATCCCAATCCCAAACGCATTGCCATCCAGTCAACTATGATTTATAATGACCATATAGAACTGAGTTCAACTCTTCTCGGGGTTTCCAAGGTTATACATCTTTATAATAATTGTATGCTACATCTTTCTCTCATGAAACCACTAAAGGTCCAAATCATTGACTTTTCCATTTGTGCTTAACCAGTGTGCAACCCTAATTCCTTAATTGTATAAGCCATAACTGTCATTGGTTTGATCCCAACGCATAGCACCCATCAGGACAGAGATGAACTGCTCCTTAGGGATTCTGAGGCTGTGAATCATTTAGAGGACAGATAGCCTGATAGTCTCATCTTTTCCCCCCTCTGGAGGGATTAGTGAGTTTGAACCACTGACTTTGCAGCTTTAGAGGCCCAATACTAGTCTACTTTGCTACCAGACTCCTTTGATTTTGCAGCATGGAGATTAGTCCAGGGTCAGGGAAGCTATGAGAAATGTTGGGAAGATCGTTCTTTGTGTGTCTTCCGAACTATACATTTTAAGTGGCATGGGGAGAGGCTGATTCCAAAGCTCTTGTGGGGGCTGTTATACCTAGAACCCCCTGGAAGCAGCAGTTATATTTCTTCCCTTAGCAGGTCTTGCTCATTTCCCCCATGCTTTGAATTCAGAAGAATGTGAGGGAACAGTCAAAGATGCCATTGTCTTCTCAGGAACAACAAACAAACAATGGTTACCCCAAAATGGGGGAGGCTAGCAGACTTTACAGAATGCTTTCCTGCCTTTCTCATTGGCCTCTCCCAGTGTTTATATCTACCCCAGTAGATAGTGGTTCTCTTTACTTGACAGATGCTGAAGCAGAGGCCAGTAAAATTTAGTTTGAAGACATATGACTATGTAAAATCAAGCTGAAAGGTAAATTTAAGGCTTCAGCCCCAATCACCTAATCTCAGCTGCAATTCTCTTTGCTTTACTACTAACCTCCTCCCACCAAAAAGCATAAACAAACAACCAACCCCTAGCCACTGAGATCCTTCTGACTCATCGGGCCCTGTATAAGAGTTCTGAGCCTGACTGAGCAGGCAGCCGTATCTTTCTGCTCTGGCGCTGCTGGTGTGTTGAATTGCTGGACTGAGAGCTAGCAGGCTGGTTGGCGAAGCTGACAGAGCCACCAGGGCTCGTTTGCAGTATGGTTTACTTGGAATTAACATTATAGGTAAAAAGAAATAAATGGTAAACCAAATTCACTGCTATCGAGTCCATTTGAATTCATTGTGATTGTACAGAACAAACTAGAATTGCCCTTGTGTGTTGTGGAGACTGTAACTCTTTGCTCCACTAAGGCTCACAACAATTCTGCAGGGTCACTAACCTGCAAAAAAAATTAGTCTCCAAAATCCCCAGGGGGAAGTTCTTGTTTCCTCTCTACAGTCACTATGAATCAGAATCAATTTGATAATAGTGAGTTTGGTATACCATTTATTTCTTTTTACCTAGAATATTAATACTAAGTAAGCTATACTGCAAAGAAACACAGAGGACACTGTCAAGTTCATCAGCCTGTAGCTATCTTCCATGGAGTGGCTTTCAGACTGCTGACCTTGTGGTGAGCAGACCAGCTTGGAATCATTTGCCCACAAGGGCTCCATCACAAACATACAAGACATTAAAATGTAAGCTTTAGGTTGTAGATTTAGTTTCTGTGTCCTTATAGACTTTGATAATTTCACTTGACCACTTCCTTTTTGCCCTACTTAGAAGAAAGGTCTGGTAAATGGCTTCAAAAAAATCATCTCTTGTACACTTCAAGGAGCAAGTTCTACCCTGCCACACATGAAGTTATCATGGATCATCGTCAACTCAATGGCAACTGGTTTGCTTTGGTTCTTGGTTTGGTCCTTGACAGCAGAAATGTGCCTTTGAGCAGTTATCAGACTTGTTCTTCCAATACATGCATCACAACTCTTTTTATGGCCATGGTTCTCTGACTGATTCAAATTATAGAATGCCAGGGCACATTTTCTTCAGAAAAACTGCTTATCTGCTGAATTATCTTCCAGGATGAAATCAGAAAGTTTTACCATCCAAATTGCTGACTTTCGTTGGCATATCTGAGGAAAATGAGTTTCAAAACCCTTCATGTTTTGAATTAAAACTTTTTACATTCATTTTTTTTCAAATATGATTATAATTCTTTCCCTCCCCCATTTTTTTATTGGGGGCTCTTGCAACTCTTTTAACAATTCATACATCAATTGTATCAATAACAAACATTTCAAATTTCTTAAAGGAAAAAATATATATAAGCTCCAACAGGAATCATTCTATGAAATGTAGCCTTGGAAAGACATGATCAGGGTGTAATTGCTTTAGCTCAAGAAGGGTTAAGAAAAGAAAAGCAAAAACAAAATTATTGCTTATTTTTTTGCCTTACAAAGTAAAACCACAGCAAAAATTCCACCTCAAAATATCTCCAAAGTAGTATCTTTTTTTTAAAAAAAAACAGTTTATTGGGGACTTATATACTCATCTAGCTCTAGCCACAATATATACATATATACTTTGTGCCAGTATTTAGATCTTTTTTTGGGGGGTGGGGTTCAAACAACTCATCACAATTCATATATACACCCATTGTATCAAGCAAATTTGTACATATATTGCCATCATCATTCTTAAAACATTTGCTTTTTACTTGAGCCCTTTGTATTAGCTCCTCATTTTCTCCCTCCCTCCCCACTG
The DNA here is from genome assembly GCA_004026705.1 of Nesogale talazaci. Classification (NCBI taxonomy): domain Eukaryota; kingdom Metazoa; phylum Chordata; class Mammalia; order Afrosoricida; family Tenrecidae; genus Nesogale; species Nesogale talazaci. The sequence continues at coordinate 350,258 of PVJH01000068.1, read as the reverse complement.
CCCCCTCTCTCATGAACTCTTGATAATTTATAAATTTTTGCTAGTTTGTCATATCCGACATTGTCTGATGTCTCCCTTCACCCACTTTTCTGTTTTCCATCCCCCAGAAAGGAGGTTATATGTAGAACCTTGTAATCAGTTCCCCCTTTCTACCCTACATTCTTCGACCCTCCTGGGATCGCCACTCTCAACACTGGTCCTGAAGGGATCATCTGTTCTGGATTCCCTGTGTTTCCAGTTCTTAGCTGTACTGGTGTATACATCCTCTGATCTAGCTGGATTTGTAAGGTAGAGTTGGGGTCAAGATAGTGCCTCACTATTTGAAAATAGTGAGGGGGAGGAAGCATTTAGGAACTAGAGGAAAGTTGCATACTTCAACACTGCTACATTGCACCCTTGTCTCCTCTGTGTGACCCTTCTGTAAGAGGATGCCCAGTTGCCAAAATATGGTCTTGTGTTCCCACACTGCACTCCCACTCATTCACAATGATTTGATTTTTTCATTCTTTGATACCTGATACATGATCCCTTTGGCACCTGGTGATCGCACAAGCTGGTGTGTTTCTTCCATGTGGGCTTTGTCCATATGTAGTTTCATCTATTTTTAGACTCTATACATTATGCACCAAGGTTTTGTACAGAAAATCTCTGAGAGGAGCATTTTCATGAAGGCATGTTGGTGGATTAAAAGTACACTTCTGCACATTAAACTCAAAAAGTATACATGATATTTGGAAAGTTCAACCTCCTTCCTTTATGAGCACACTTTCTACATCAGGTACATCTTTTTTGAAGTACAATTGTCTTTCGGGAGCTAACCTGTTAATCCAACAGATAACAATTGGAGAGGTTCAGTCTTCTTCCCATTTCATTTCCAGATGATGATGAAGACTTGAAGGAAAGAAAGCCTGCCCAAGAAGGTTCATCTTAGTGTTCCTTCGGCAGCTCCTGAGGTTCTTTCAGGCAAAGCCACGCTTTCTAAGGTAGGAAGGCTAGTGGAAAAGGCCTTCCCAATAAAAGCATCTCTGAGGGGCAACTCTGTAATAAGTGCAAACTCCATTTGGATTCAGTTTGGAGCTGAGCTGCCACTGTGATAAAACATCTGGAGAGAAAGTTCAGAACTGGTCAATTATCCAGATGTTTTCATCTAGTGGTTGCTGAGCCCTGTCGAGACCACATCTAGGGATTGAGGGCACTTTTATTTTCTGCTGTTAATGTAATGGATGGTTAGAAATTTTGGAAGGAGTTTCTGGATAAGTGCTCAACTACTGGACAAAAGGATAGCAGTGTGATCATACCCCAAGGTGCCAGAGAGGCCTCACATTGGTAATTGGAAGATATCAGCTTTGAAAATCCAAAGGAGCAATTCTTCTATTCTGCACACATGGAGTCTCTATGAGTTTGAATCAACTTGAAGACAACTACTGATCAACAAACATCTTGAAAGCATATTTTGAAAGTATATTTTCTCTTACCCCTGAGACAATGTCCAACTTGGGACAATGAGGCAAGGATCAGGAACACCCCAAGAACAACCATTTCTGAGCTGTTACTGATGGGAGATTATACTATTATAGGAGTCTGACTGTGGTAGCTACATAATCTGTTGTCAATTTGAGACTTAAGAATGAAGGGGTGGAATTTAACTTGTCATTCAGATCAGTTTGATGACCTCATTTGGAGGCACTAAGGAGACAAATAGTTCATTGGAGGTAGACACAAGCTCACTCCCTGCAAGACATTTCTGTTGAGGAGACACTTGGAGCTAGCGGAGAGCTCTAGAGCTGAAGAAACCACATGGAAACCCATGTCAGCACTGAGATGCTTTCACTGTCTCTGAATCCACAAGACTTTCTACCCACTGGCCTGTCATCTTCCTGCACTTGACATTATTGTATGGCTATGTGAGTCTAAAAAGACATTTATGGAGTAATATTGGACATACAGACTAATATCGGACTTATGGACTTGAACTGGGCTGTTTTCTTAATTTGCAATTACTATTTATATACATCTCTTTCTGACACATATATGAGTGTATATGAATTAATTTCTCTAGTCAACCCAGGCTAGCATGCTGACCCTGCTGTTATAAAACATGGACTGTCCAGACGATCTAAAAGGTATCAGAAACTTTCTATATTTTTTCAAGTGTTGAAAAGTTCTCAGCCATGTGGTGGGTTGCCTGGGTTACAGCATTGTGTTGACAGCCTTGGTCCTTTTCCTGGCAGTTGAAGATCTAGATTGGAACCAATGAAGGGGCAGTGTTCTGCTTTCAACTTTCCATTAGGCTGGTGATTCATTTAATGCCGCTTTTTATGAATGCTGTGAATTCAAGGCAATGTGGCTGTTGAGGTGTCTACATTCAAATTGGATTCCATTAACTTCATGATGTGATTAAATTTATGAATCATGCCTGCAGGACCACCAGCAGTGGATAAGAGTTCCTATCTCCCCACAGACCCTCCAACACTAATTGCTTTCTGATTTTTTTGACGTGGGCTATCCTTGAAGGTATTAGGTGGTGTCTTCTTGTTTTGAGGGTGGAGGAATGGTGGAATGGAAAGGGGGAACCAATTTCAGGGATCTACATATAACCTCCTCTCTGGGGTATGGACAACAGGGAAGTGAGTGAAGGGACACATTGGACAGTGTAGATAAGAAAAAGTAATAACAATTTTTAAATTATTAAGGGTTCATGGGGCAGGCAGAAGTAGAAGGGAAGGGAAATATGAGGAGCTGGGGGCCTAAGTGGAAGGAGGATGTTTTGAAAGTGATGATGTCAACAATGTGTGCAAATGTAGCCTGCATACAATTGATATATGTATGGATCGTCACAGGAGTTGTATGAGCCCCCAGTAAAATGATTCATTAAAAAGAAAAAGGGGGAGGGGGAAAGAGGAGCTTATACCAAGGGCTCAAGTGAAAAATATTTGGAAATGAATATGACAACATGTGTACAAATATGGTTGATACAAATGATATATTGAATGTTATAAGAGCTGTAAGATCCCTGAATAAAATCATTGAATAAAAACAAGAAAAAATTATGAATCATGGGGACTAGGATTGGATTTATGTGGCTTCTGAAAGTGTTTTTGGACTGGCAGCAATGATGGGAGTAACTTGATGCAACAATGTGAGGAATCCAATCTAAAGAGATAGCCACTCAAGTATATCAAACACCTTCTAAGTGCAGAGTTGAGCTGCTGTGCAGCATGCATATTCTTTTTTTGTTATTGTTTTGTCAAAATTCTCAATAGTTGGTATTATAAAGGACTTGGTAAATTTATATTGCAGCAGTTTTCAAATTTTTTTTGTTTTGTTTTGTTTTTGTTTTTGGGGGGGTTGGGGGAGCATCGCTGCCCTCTGGTGGGAGTGGGAGGCCTAGCCTTGCTCCTGGAGACCTGCTGCTAGATTTGAACTGCCAAGCCAGTGGGCCGCAGTCCCGAGTTTTCAAAATTTAAAGCACCTAAAAAACCCTAGTGGTGTAGGGGGCTATGCATTTAGCTGCCAATTGCAAGATCAGTGGTTCTAACCTTCTAGCTGCTCCATTAGAGAAAGATGAAGCTGTCTGCTCCTATAAAGATTTAAACACTTAGGAACCCAAAGGGCAGTTGTACTCTGTTTTATAAAGTGGTGATGAGTTGTAATAGACTAGATGGCAGTGAGTGTGGTTTGGTTTGGAAGTATCAAGTAAAGAAACTCTAAGGGTTAGGATTTGGACTGCTAAATAGGTTCAAATCCATTACCCATTTAGCTGAGAAACAAATGAGGTTGTCTATTCTCATACAGAAGCTCTGTTGCTAGGAGTCAGAATGGATTCAATGACGGTGTGGCAGTCATGTACTCGTGTATCAATTTCATGATTGGAAGTGTAGGGGTGGAGTCTAGCCTGCCAATCTGGACATAGCCAATGAGGCTTCTGTGTGGGCATGACTTGGAGATGATCTACTGTCAAGACAAGATGGCAGCATAGACCCTGAGTCCTAGGAACTGGAAGAGCTGGAGGACAAACCACACAGCTTTACCCTGACGGAACCAGATCTCTGAATCTGGAAAAGCTACAGAGAGGCCCTTGCCAGTGCTGAGATGCTTCTATTGTCAATGGATTCTGCTGATGGACCCTGAGCCCTACAAAAAAGGAGCTCTGGGGAGACCCCTGGCAATGCCAGGATGCTTCTACTACCCCCTGGATACACAAGACTCTGCACCCACTGGCCTGTGATTATCCTGGTGTCATTGAATGTGCCTCATGAGTCAGAAGACTTTATAGACGGGATCAGACATATGGGCTAATAACTGATTTATGATCTTGGACTGGACTGGGATGATTTCTCAACGTTCCATTCCTCTTGTATATAAACCTTTCCCTTATATCCATATGTGTTTATGAATTTATTTTTCTAGTCTACCTGGACTAACACAATAGGCATAGTTAAGTATCAACTGGGTCTTGTTAAAAATGACAATTTCCAGGCCTGCCTTCAGATTCTGAATGGCTCAAATTAGATGCTGAAATTATAGACTTTATTGGGAGAAATGTTGATTTAGTCATTATGCATTTGGATGCGATGGGTCTCATCTACAACTGGGTTCACAGCTACTGGGAAGAGAGTTAAGACTCAAAGTATATCTCGTGATATTTTCCTCAGAGATTTTTCACTTGAATTGTTACTTGTGGCATGGAAGTTGTCAGGGGACTATTTGTGCCTGCATAGCACAATTAACTGCCATGTGATGTACCTGGTTGGAGGAAGACATTGTTTGAGTAAACATTTGAAATTTGTGAAAGGCACGTATGCCATGCCAAAAAGAAATAAAATAGGGCATGAGGTGGTGGAGACAGCGAGCTGCGTATTGCAATTTACAAAAATGAGTTCTGACATTTCATTTGAAAACAGAAAACACTCCATAACACATAAGGATTAAGTGGGAAATGCACAACTCCTCCATAGTTGAGTCAATTTTTGGCAGTTTCTGACACTGTGTAAAATATTTTCCTTTATGTAATTTCCCTTACAGATTTTTCTGGCTTTAAATATGTGAAGCTTTACATATATTTTTAAATGTACAAAAATATTGTATATATGAGGATGGTATTTGAAAATCCCAGAAATGAAAAAGTGAAATAATTTGAAGCAATTTATATTTACCTTTAAAATTAATGAATTTTTAAAAAAATCTTCCTAATATCTCTTTTGAGTTGTTTGCATTTTGTACTGTATTTAAGTAACTGTTTCCTTATTAAAATTATTAACTCTATAGTCACTATGTTACTGGCACTACTTTAAAATTTTTGGTTTTCTTTTCTTTTCACATTATCATTTTTGTTGCTGTTTCAGTTTTTTAATATGGAGCAGTAAAAACAGTTTGCTTATTGTGGTTATGTTTTCTGTTTTATCTGCTATTTTGAAGTTATCATTTCATTATTTTCTAAAGTCCTTCCCACAATGTGACCAGGAAGATAATCATTGAGAATTTCAACTAATTGAAATTTTTGAATTACTAAGAGGGGAAAGGAGGCTGTCTTAAGAAACTTTTCAGTGAGTTTAATATTTACATTTAATGCTTTCAATATCTTTCTGTGAAACATAAACACCCACTAATAAATATATATCATTTTTACATAAATAGTTCATTGCTTTAAAAAAGTTTTTGGTTGAGTTATTTACTTTCCCACTGATTTGTAAAGGATGTCATAATGAACCTTTATTGTATACTTAGGTACACCTAATACAATACTAGGTGTGAGGCAACATAATAAGCATTTTAAGCACAGTTACATATTTAAAAATGCAAAGGGAAAACGTAAAGGATATACATTTCATTGGATTTCTAAAATAACACCTTAATGTAATGTTTTTATTTCTTATTCATTTTGCACATGATTAAATGAAGGCTTAGTGAGTTTAAGTTACTTGTATACTAACTAGAAGTACTGAGAGACCTTACAACAGAATGACTCCTAAGTCTATAGTAAATTTAACCAAAAACCAGAGTCTTAAAAATTAAGGCAATTAGGCTGAGCCCCAGTGGCGTAGTGGTTATGCGCGGGCATGCGGCCCACTGGGACAGAGGTTCAATTCCCGCTCACAGGAGCAAAGGCTGGGCCTCCTACTCCCACCACCAGGGCAGTGATACCTAAAAAAAAAAAAAAAAAAAAATAAGGCAATTTCCAGTTTCTCTCTTCTGGTTTATTAGCTTGCTCTGGTTCATTAACTTGGTTGCTAATATTTCACTAACATCACATTTTAATTGTTTTGTTGATAATATTTTTTAGATATGAAAATCCTGGCCTCTTACTACTTTTTCATCATATTTTCCACTATACTCACTGGCTCAGTATTCATGTGAACTTCAACGAACTTTTGCAAATACAAAAATACTTACTGAGATTTTGAATCTTCACTATATTTAAAGCTTTCTCCTACCAAAATACACAGTAGGGAGTTTTATAATTTTATTCAGTCAGTCTCTTCTCATTTCTTGCAGTCTTCTGTTCGTATTTTACGCTAGTTGTTACTATAGGATTTTTTCTTTTATATTTTCTATTATTAATATGTAGAAAATAAATTTTTTGTTTTTAATCTGATGTTTTACTATATTCTTGCCACAGTTTTTTTCATGAGTTTTAATTTTGATAATTTTATAATTTACAAATGGCAATCATTGCACAGTACAATAATTATGACACCTTAATGCAAATGAATCTGGGTTTCACTCTTAAGCTGATTTGAGTTATTCAGAAACATGTTAAGTATCCTTCTAAGGTTACCTTTCTCATCTTTTTAGAGTCAAAGCTGTTTTTTTAATTTTAGGGAAAGGCTTCTCAAGACTGCCTCCTTTCCCCTCTTGGTAACCCTTCCATTTTATTACCAATTGTACTGGCTGTTTTCTCATGATTCTTGAGGTAGAAACTCTTTAAGTACCAGAGGTAGAAGGCAAAGATGATACCTAAGTGGGCTGGTCCTGAACCTGGCAAAAGGTTAGGGGTACCCAAGGTCAAGGTATAGCGCAGAAGTAGTGTTTCTCCTTTCTTATAAGTACAAAAACAAAAACAAAAACAGAAAAAAGGAGGTTAATATAGAAAGTGTGGGAACTAAAAAGCACATACATAAAGAAAACACTACAATGTCATTAAGAGCTAACCTCTATCTTGTTTTAATGTCTTCACTGTTGCCTATCAACTTTCTCCCACAAAACTCATTTTATGAAATGATAGCTTCCTTCGTTTTTCATTTTATTTTATATCATGAACAATTTCCCAAGTCTGTAACTGCCTCATCTTTTGTTTGCTTTTCTTCCTCCATTTGGTTGTGGCCCCCGGTCTTTACTCTTAGTGCCTGGCTAGTCATCTGGTGACTCTGCCCGGGTCTGTAATTGCCTCATCTTTTTGTTTTGTTTCCTCAGTTTGTCCCTGGTCCATGGTTTTTTTTTAACTTTGCAGTACTCTGGTGATTCATTTTGAGATAGTTTTACAAAATCAAGGAACCTTTGAGGGCAGCTTGAATAAAGACACTTAAAGAAATCGGAAATGGCCACACTTGGTTGAGTGAGTGATGACCATGGTGTCAACAATTCAGGAGAGAGGTAAACTTGATCATAATTCACTATGAGGTGGGTCCCTTAGAAGTGAAATATATTTAAGAAATCTCTAGCTCTTTTTCACATGCATTTAAAATGCTTATTCTTTGTCAAATATAAACTATACCTATGCTTAGATACAAAATTGGTCCTTGTCATATAATCTTTGAAAAAGAAAAAATGTGCATGTGTGTATGTGCTTACCGTTAAATTAGAAAATGACACATGCTGAAATATTAGGATATGCTAAGTTGCAAATGTTGTGTGAGAAAGGTCATTTAGTGGTGTAAAAATGGCAGTTACCTACTAAACAGTTCTACTTGCTTTTCTTCCACCTCTTACTGAATCCAAATTTAATTCAGCTTTTGTCCAGTCATGTATTCCAGGGACTTTCCTCAGCCCCAGGTGGTGAATGCTGACTCACTTAATTTAACCATGTTAATTCTATCTACCTTATAGATGCCTGGGTTATGATTGACTATGAGGTACAATTTCACCTGTGAAACCTTTCTTGCAGGCTTTGGAGAAGGTTATTTTGTTCTTTTTTTTTGGGGGGGGGGGGGGGGGCATCACTGCTCTCTGGTGGTGGGAGTAGGAGGCCCAGCCCCACTGCTGGCGTTGAACCTCCATCCCAGTGGGCCGCAGTCCTGTGCACAACCACTTCGCCACCGTGGCTCAGCCCAGTTATTTTGTTCTTAAAAAAAGCAAGCATCTCCTACATTGGACCTTTGGATTTTGGTGTGTGACGCTGTAGTTGTCATTTTGGAACTAGGAAGGGAAAACTGGAGAAAAATTCAAGATGCTGAAGATGGCACCACAGCCAAAAAGTCATAATTTGAGTTCTGGGTGAAGTCATTGAGGTACCCCAAGTTTGTTTTTCTCTTTTTGTTACGTCATGCAGTATATATTTTTATTATTGCTTGGGCCATTTTGGTTTTTAGGATTTTATTATCTTGTAGCCCACAGTAATCTGATTGATCCAATTAATCACCCATAGCAAGTGAGCTGCTAATTTCTATTCCCAACTCTATCTGGAACCTGACTGTGCCTTTTACTTTATTTAACCTGAGCAACCCACTACTACCCAGGTGAGGAAAATACTTCAGAAATACATGTGAGCATTTATTACTTAATATAGGCAACATCAGTGCAACATATTAAATATTTATAATAGTAAAGACCTTAGACTAGAGTGAGGGCCCGGCATCATGTTCTAACAGTAGGTATTCAGTAAATAAATTTTAGTGAGTCAAAAAGTATTTCAAAAAGTATTGACCTATCAGAAAAACTATTAGCAAATTAATAATTTGTTTTTATTGTTATATTATAGAGCTTTCAAGCCAATGATAAACATTGTTTTTAAATTTCTAGCTTCATTTAAGAACAAAGTATTTAAGGTGTGGCCCCTTGTTGGAAATTCCTAAGCATGCAATTCATCATATCTGTGAAGTTCATTTAATGGTTTCAAAGAATGCCAGTTTAGGAGGGACTGTGGGCTTATATAAACCAAAAACTAATTGCCTTATCTAAAAAATTGTAAGCACATCTGTAGTCAATGAATGTACCATTTGTCTTCCCACTTCATAGACACTGACCCATCTGAGACATGTTTCATATGCATAACCACAAAGACATGCCTACTGAGTTTGTTGGGATAGACTAAACTGCTACAACAGACCTAAGAACAAAGGTACTCCCAGAGTGTTTAATTCTCACCAGTAAGACAATTTAGAAGTGGGTTTCTGAGTGTATCTGGCCCCAGGGTGCCATCTGGTAGACCATGATGTCACCTTTAATTAGGTTTCTCTTGTGTGTGACAGTTTCTCAGACTTTCTTTGTCTTTGATGATCTTGATGGTTTAGAATTGTAGTATTCAGATAAGATGACCCTCTACTAGAACCTGCATTATGCTTTGCTCAAACTTTAACTGAGGTTCCAGGTTTGGAAGTGGAGGGTGATCAAAGTGCGTAGATCTCATTGTCATCACGTCAAGTGGACACAGACTATCAACCTGATTTATGGCAATTCAGGCCGACCTTTAACACCTGACTGTAATAAGGCTGGTTGGGTTTCTCCATTGTAAAGCTAAGCAGCCCCTGGCCTTTCCACATTGTCCTCTCAGGAAGGCTGTCCCTATGTACAGCCCACACTTAGGGCCTGGCCATTAGGCTCCTCCTCCAGAGTAAATATGTACATCATTTATTTGGAATTCTTCTAAAAGGGAGATGCAGGACGAGCATGTCTTTTAAGTAGACAGGCTTGTTTGGGTTCTTAAATCTGTTTGGTATACCTTTTGTGCTTTTGATTTGGCATGCTTCTTTCTAAACCATAGAATAATATAGCCATATAGACAATACAGTCATATAGGCAGCATGGTAAAGAGTAAAGAACACTGTATCAGGACGGACAAGGTCTCAGTTATGAACCAGCTTGATTGCTTCCCCCAGATGTAGTCTGGGACATGTCTCTCTCCTGTAGATGCTGCTTTGAATGGTCAGAAGGTGTACTTGGCAAGGCCCTACCTAGTCCACTTGGCTTGTTATCTTTACTGCCTGAGCCTGCGGTAGGCCTTTTGATCCATCTCTTAGATCAAGTGTTTTCTGATCATTGCAGCTAAAAGAGCTCTCCCACATTTCTGCGGCCTTCATCTCATGGTCTTGAATGATTTCATTTATTATTATCTAGATTAGGCTATTTATTCACTTGTTTATCATTGCCTTAATTATAGGGTGTATTTAAAACAAATAGCCCAACCAACACTAAAATCTCCATTTTTAGAAAAGACTTAAATGAAATAACCTACAACTCTTTGGCAACTCCGACAAGTAAAAAGTGCAACAAGTCAGTTGTCTCCACTGCTTGTGCTTGAATGACAAACCAGAAGAGATCCTAAATGCAAAGGCGGCTTTGAACTTCTCTCTTTGTTTTAGAATTGGAATTCCAATAAGATGGGATTATTTTGATCTAGACTGTACTTTCCTCAAGGACCTTAAATAGGTACTTTGACTGCTATTAATGGATCCTGACTTCTCATATTTAAAGAACAATAAATGTCCAGAAAAAAAAGAATGACTTTGATGTCCAGAGGAGGGATGTCTTCCTGAAACTCATTGAAATTTGAGAGATTATAAGTATTTTCCTCCAGCAATTGTTTGGAAAGGAAGCACATTTATTCTCTAGGGGAACTAAAGCATAATGAAAAGCAATCTAAGTACATGCAAACATACTATCTACCAGAATGGCTGAATGGTTCCAGTCAAATGGTGGCCAGAAATGGTGACTTTATAAACGTATTTTCAAAAAACATGACTTCCCAGGTATATTTAGGTGCACAGCCTGAAAATAGTGGGGATAGTGGCAGTCTTGTGACTTGTTTATAACTTAATGAATGTGTTTTTTAAAATTTGTTCAAAGGGGCTTGGAACCAAGCCCTCCAAATTATTCCTGCCATTGAAAGAAACGTATCTTTACTGTGGATGAGAAGAGAAAGGCTGATATGTGTTGAAGGTTGGTATTGTTTTTTAACTGGCTCTCGACAGGGCTGCCTCTGTGCCCCAAACTACTTAGAGTAGATAGACCTGTAACCTAAAAAGAAGAAAAATCAGGATTTTTTTTCTTTCTCCCACTTTTAGCAATTGCTAAGAAGTGCAGCTCTATCATCATTTTTATTAGCTGCTGCAGAGTTGATTTCAACTGATGGCAGCTGCAAGCATGGAGAGTAAAATGATGGGGGTTCTGCTTGCCTTTCAGGAGTAGATTGCCAGGCCTGCCTTCTCAGGTGCTTCTGAGTGAGTCAGACGCATGAAACTTTGGGCTGTTAGTCAAGCATTAAAAAAAATTGCTGTAGATACACCTATAGCATCATCAGCTGTAGGACATTTTCAATAAAACATTCCTTTTCTCCCTCTAGGTTTCCATAGATAGAACTCCTGGCACCAAAAGGATGATCTTCTGGGGAAAAAAAACCCAAACAAATCAAATCTTGCCCAGCTGCCACTAACAACTTCTCTGTGAGGCATCATCTTAAAAGATCTTGATAGAGTGTGGAAATCTGTAACAAAAATCTGAACAAATTGTTCTTGCATTGAAGGAGTACTTGAGTGGAGGCCCAATGTCCTTCTGCTACTTTAATGCTTAAATATATGTACATAGACTTATTTCCCTATCGTTATATAAATACACTTACATATGTACATGCCTGAGTTTATACCTCTATCAATGCCTTGCTGCCTGATTCTTCCTGCTATTTCCTTTTAATTTCCCCTTGTCCCACTATCACCAATAATGAAATTAGCGATACCAGGAGAGTAAGAGGAAAGTGGGGGGAGAGAGGAGGAATTAATCACAATGATCTACATATAAGCTCCTTCTAGGGAGACAGACAACAGAAAAGTGGGTATAGGAAGACATTGGCCAATGTAAGGCATGGGAAAAAATGAATAAATTATCAAGAGTTCATGAGGGAGTGGGGAAATACATTGATACCAAGGGCTCAGGTAAAAAGAAAGTGTTTTGAAAACCATGATGGCAACATAGGTACAAATGTGCTTCACACAATGATGGATGTATGGATTGTGATAAGAGCTGTATTAATCCCCAATAAATGATTTTTAAAAAAAAAAACTCAAAAATCACAGAAAAAGTATCTAGGTTTACTGGTTGGATAGATAAGGGTGCGATATCCAAGATTATGGTTTTTAGTTATCATTCAGGTCTGGAAGTGAACTCTGAGGGCTCAATTTTTAGCCAAACTATAGTTAAGTCTATACTGGGAACAACAAAACATAGGGGGTAAACTTTGGAGGTATTCATATGTTAGCATAAGCAAACAATGACAAAATTCAAAAGGGTTAGGAGAGAAAGGAAATGAGGAGGAGTGGAAACAAACACAGGGAGAAAGTGGGATCAGGAGTATTTTATTGTGAGGATTGAAATCAATGAGAGGAAATGAAATGCGTATGAATTGTTGGTGGAAAATGGAGCTGCTCTAAGCCGTCACCTAGTTCATTATAAAAAGTTAAAACAACACAAGCAATTCTACTTTCACTTTTTTGCTTAACATTTGTCAATAATTTCCTATATCTCTTAGGTTCAAGATCAAACTCTGTAACATAGTGATAGATCTAGTTCTAGCTACCTTTATACTTCAGGGACTTTGTATTTGAGTCTTCCTTTTTGCTTGAACTGCACATTCCTTCATCTTCCCTGTCTAGTTAGATTAGAATTATCCTTAAGGTCCCAGCCCAAATATTGAGCATCTTGAGTAGCTCCTCTCTTCTCTCAGATTACAATAAGTTCCCCAGTTTTATATATTTATAACTTTTTGAAGTTTTCTTTTATCACAGATAATGTTAACTGTCTCCTCTTTGAGATTACGAGGACAAAGACTATTTCTGTGTGGTGCACCACTGTGTGCTCTGATCCGTAGAAGAGGCACATTGAGCACATACTGTATGAGTGAAGGAATGATTAAATGATTGGAGTTGGTTTATACATCCTATCCTTTTCCAAAGTCCAAGTAAGTTAACAACATAAAGATGTTTATTTCCTTCCATATCATAACTGCTTTTGTTTGCAAGGACTTCCATAATAAACCATAACAGAGTTGGTGGCTTTAAAAATATAAATTTGTTTTCTCACAGTTCTGGAGGTTAAAAACCTGCATTAAAGTCATCAAGAGAAGTACGCTTCTATTGGTTGTAAGGGAGATCTTTCCTTGTGCTTTCCAGATTCTGATGTCCTTGTGTTTCTACTTGGCTTATAGACTGATCTTTATATGCTGTCACCCTTCCAGGTGTGACCCTTTCTGTATCTGTCCTTTTCCTCTTATAAAATGCTAAGTATATAATTCATATAGCATGCATTGTGGGATCAAAGACATCACACATGAAGAAAGAAAAAGATTATTAAAAAGACAGGAAATAAAACATCAAAATGGATGTTAGAAGAGACTTTGAAACTTGTTCCTCAATGACATTAGCTTAAGTGAATGGAAGAATGATGATGTCAAAGAGCTGAACAGGTTTCAAAGAGTGGCTGGAGAGTCCAAAGTAAAACATTATAATGAAATGTGCAAAGACCTGGAGATTAGAAAAAAAAACCAAAGGAAAGACCATTCCAGAATGCAAGGAAGGCAATAGATTGTTTTATGAACTTTGGATATGTTTTCTGGAGAACTGGTCCCTGGAGAAAGCCATCTACCCTGTTCCCACTATTGGATATGAAACTGTGCTCAGTGAATATTCCTTAGAAGTGATGCTGGCAAGATTCCATCTCTTACACATTGGACATGTTAACAGAAAGGACCGATACCTGGAAAAGGACATCATGTACGGTGAAGTAGAGGGTCAGTGTGGAGGTCATGTACTTTGGTGACAATTTCATTGATTGGGAGTGTGGAGGTGGAGTCTGGCCTGTCAGTCTGAAGGTGGACAGTGAGATTTCTGTGTGGACATGGATTTCTCCTGAGAATTCTGGGAAGTCTTGAATTATTTTCCAATTGGAGGTGAGACTTGACTCAGTTCACTGAAGATGCTCTACTGACAAAACAAGATGGTAGCAAAGCCCTTGAGTCCTAAGGACTGGAGGAGTTGGAGGAGAAGCCACACAGGCTTACCCTGATGGAATCAGACTTCTTGGGCCAGAGAAGCCATGTGGAGACTCCTGACAGTGTTGAGATGCTTGGGAGGGCACAGAGAGAGCCCTGCCAGCACTGAGATGCTTCTACCACCAATAAATACTGCTGATGGACTCTGAACCCTGGAAATGAAGAGCCATGGGGAGGCCCTGTCAGTGCCGGGAGGCTTCTACTGCCACTGGATACACAAGATTCTGCATCCACTGGCCTGTGACTGTCCTGGTGTCATTGCATGTACTTTGAGTAGGAAGAGTTTATAGACTAGTATCAGACATATAGACTAATATTGGACTTATGATCTTGGACTGGACTGGGTCAGGATGCTTTCTCAATGTACCATTCCTCTTGTATATAAACCTTTCCATTATATCCATATGCATGTTTATGAGTTTGCTTCTCTAGTCTACCCAGACTAACACTGTCAGCAAAAACAGGAAGACTCTCAATTAGATGGATTCACCCAGTAGCTGCAATGATGGGCACAAACCTAGCACTGAATGTGAGATTGGCCAATCACTGGGCATTGTGTTTCTCTGCACTATACTTAGGTTGAAACCAACTCAAAAAATCCCCTAGAAGTAACAGAAACAGGAGTTCCTTTATTCCCTGTTTGTGATTTCTCCCATTTCCCTAGTTTTTTCTGGGTAGAAGGCTACTTAGCAGAACCTAAACTTTTAAGTCCTTTTAGACGTTTTCTTATGGCCATCAACATTTTTAATTGGAAGGTCAGCTTGAGATAGAAACATATTGCAGCATATCCATACATCTTCGAAACTATGAAGTTTGAATAACAAACATGGGTTTACTCTTACACTGTTTCCTAGTCTAGTTAGAGAATGGCCAAATGCTGTCAGTTCCAGCTCCGTTCCCATTTCAACAGTTTTTGGGCAACTTTTTTGGTACTCATGAAGAAGATAAATTTCGGCCCAATGTTAGAGCACAGATGAACTATATAGTCAACCCAGTGTCTGCTGGATCCAAGTACCATATCAACTGGGGAATTTATTGGGTGGAGCCTCCTAAAAGAGCACTAATGCCACCAAGTTTGAAGTGCTCAACTGCTGCCTGAGAGGTCAGAGGTTTGAAATTATGAGCTTCTACAGGAGAAAGGTAGGACAGTTGCTTCCATAAAGATGGCAGTCTTGGCCATGCTACGGCAAATTCTACTCTGTTCCATAGGGCCACGATGAGTCACAATTGATTTCAAAGTAACAGTCCCCCTCCTAGTAATGCTATTCATTATAGATCACTCCCAAGTCTCACAAAACTTAGAAATAAAAAGGACCTAGATAGGAATTCATTTAATTTGTCAAGTCAGGAACTATGGGTTGGCAAATGGGCATTTTTCCTTTCAAATTATATTTTAATAAAGGTATTTAAAGGCTGGAAACATTTTCAATCATTCCACTGCAATATAATGGTTAATTTTAGGAGTTCTGTGAGCTTGATTTATATTTAAGATTTTTACAATCTATATATAGGTTAGTCTTTAATAACCATTTAAACATTGCTTCTTTTTATATAGGTCATGTATTCTCCTGGGAGAGTAACTAGATTAGAAATAACAAATACAGTACAGAATAAATTAAAGTGCTTCAAACTGCATTATATAATTTCAGAAAATTGGTTTCACACTGCAATGTATAAATAAGAAAACCAAATGCATCTGAATTGCTATTGTTTAGTGAGTTTTATCCTCTGTAACATGGTGAATTTCCACAGTGCTCTGGCAATGTGGCAGTTCATTTGGGTCACTGTAGATAAAATTATTATTATTTATCTTTTCTTCTGGATGTTTTAAAAAATTGGCTTCATTTTCCTTAAAGATGAATTGCATTTATTAGTCAAAGTGTCAGAGGTATACCATAAAAGTAATTGTGTTTTTATATATAATTCTCTAAACTCTTGTATACAAAATGTTCTTATTACACTTGGTGTAATAAATTCAGAGGCTGTTAAAAGACAGGAGATAGCAAAATTGGGGCCAATACTTTTCTAATTACTTAGGATCATAAAATCGGGCTTGGTTTCCCTCTCACAACAAAATGAAGGTGATCTGCGGGTTGGGAGAATCTATTATTTGGGCTGGTTTTGTTTGTTTCCGTGAAGTTTAGCGACACTCTCCTTGTGCCCAGTCCTCAGGCCTTTTTCAATTTTTCTATTCGTGCATTAAAGGCCTCTTCCTGTATTTGCAGCTTTTCGTTTATCTCGGTCTGTGAAGACAATCATAAAAAAGTGGTTATGATGGAGCTATCTTTTGCTGCACATTGTCTTTGTGGTTTTGACATACTATAGTGCCTAAAGACAGACATTATCCCTCACACACCTTCCTGTTTTGCAGACATAGCCCTGTTTCAGCCTGTAGTGATGTGATAACACTTTATCATATTACTCTGCACATTCCCAATGTATAGCATGTCTGCTATGAACAGGAAGTGGTATTTCGACAGCCATTTTTCACAAAACCTTGTCTTGGAAGATAGGATAATTTATCTGTATTTTCAGACAGACTTACCAATAAGCACCGAATCAGAATAACTGCTCTGGGCGAGTTATTGCATTGTTGTTGGTCCCCCACCCCTTTGCAGATGCATGCTTTTGTCTCCCTCATGAGCCATTGTAAACGAGAACCCACAAAGCTGATGTTGTGAAGTAACAACGCAAACAATCTCAGAATTAGAGCAAGTTACATAAGTAAGAGAATTCATCGTACATTCTAATCCACAGAATTATGCCCTTTGCAGCATATTTTTGGTAGGGAAAAAAAAGTCAGTGGTTGCTGACAGGTTTTAGTGATTGCTGTGGCTATGATAGCATTTAGCCTCTGGCAATGCAATTCTACGGACTGACATTGCTACCTGCACAATTTGAGAAAGAATTTCCGATTATTTGAATGTCAGTTGTCCTATAAATGCCTTCCCTTTTCACAGTGGATAATAAAATTCTATTCAAAGATAACATTGGTGGAGACATAGTTTTTATTTATTTGTTATTGTTGCTTAGTTGATTTTAAAAATTCCAGATTGTGTATGTTATCAGGAGAGACCTGTTCCTGGAGAAGCAGAGAGGCAGAGAACAAGAGGAAGAGCCTCAATAAGATGTATTGGCCCAGTGCTGCGACCATCGGCTCAAACATAGTAATTGTGCAGATGGATGGTTCAGGACCAGGCAATGTTCCCTTCTCTCGCACCTAGAGTCGCTATGGGGTGGAGCCGACCTGACCCCAACTAACAACACCGCCACCACCAAACTGAAAATTTTTAGTTTATAAGGAATAATCTATATTGAAAACCATTAAGTAATTTTAAACTTAGAATATTCATATCTGTAAAATAATTGAGCTTTTCATAGCAACTGTGTTTTTAGATCTTAGTTCTTTACTATGGATAGAAAAGAATTAATATAACCATAAAACATATATAGTCACATTTATTTATATTTTTTTAAAAGAATGGAACTATAGCAGTTTTGAAATGTCCATTCTGATTATTTTATCTGATGATAAATTGCTATACATTTATAATAACAGCTGATAGTACTCATAAGCTCCTATAGCTGTTATTGTGAGGTGCCATTGAATTGGCTCTGATTCATAACTACCCCATGTACAACAAGATGAAATCTTACCCAGTCCAGTGCCACGCTCCCCTTTAATGGAGTGCTTGTCTCAGTGTTGCTGTGTCAATCAATTTTGTTGAGAGTCTTCCTCTTTTGTAGTGGCCCTCTCCTTTACCAAGCATAAAATCCTTTTCCAAATGAGGGCAGCAACAAATGCACAAATGTGCTTGACACAGTGGATGCGTGTATGGATCAGGATAAGAGTTGTATGGGCCCCCAATAAAATGATTCAAAAAGAGCTAAAAAACAACAACAACAACAAGAAGCAATCCTTCTCCAGGGACTGGAGCCTACTATACTTCTCCAACACTAGAATTCAAATTCAGAGGCATCACGTCTTTAGTGTTCCTTCTTTGTGGCCTAGCTTTCTCATGGCACCTTAGTCTTCAAAGTGATATGTTCGTTTTTGAGCAGTTTAAAGAGGTCTTCTGTATTACAGTTATCTAATGTGATATACTATTTGCTTTCTTGACTGTTGCTTCCATGGACAATGATTATGAACACAAGCACAAGAAAATGTCAATTTTGGACTCTTCGTCATTTATCAGGATAGTGCATATTAGACTATTAGTGAGGATTTTTTACTTTCTTTATGTTGAGGTGTAATTCATACTGAAGGCTTTAGTCTTTGATCTTTAGTAAGTACTTCAAGTCATATGTATATCTCAGGCATTAAAGACCCTTACTACAATCCAGATGCTTCTTTCTATTATCCAATTTCTTGGATTATTTGTTCAGCATACAGATGAAATAAGAATGGTAAAAGGATAAAACTCTGATTTTGATTTCTTGATTTTGAACCACATAGAATTCCTTTCTGATTTTGGTTTATGTCTAAGTTCCACATGAGCACAATGAAATATTCTGGAATTCTTATTCTTTGCAACGTTACCCATAATTTCTTCTGAGTCATATCACTGAATACATTTGCAAAGTCAATAAGACACAAATTTCCTGGTATCCTTTGTTTACCACAATCCATCTGATATCAGCAATCACACCTCTCATTTCAAGTCCTATTTTTGTTTCTATTTTTCTATAAATCATTTTATTGGGGGCTCTGACAGCCCTTATAACAATCCATACATCAATTGTATCAAGCACATTTGTAATATGTTCTCATTATCATTTTCTAAACATTTTCTTTCAACTTGAGCCCTTGGTATCAGCTCCTCTTTTCCCTCTCCCACCCCCATCCTCTCACCCTCATGAAACCTTGATAAATTATAAATTATTTTCATATTTCACACCATCTCTTGACCACATTTCTGTTGTTTATCCCCCTTGGGGTGGGGGGGTTTATATATCGACTACTGTGATCATGATTAATTCCTCTTCTCCCCCTTCTCCTGTTACCTTCTCCCTACCATCATGGTATTGCTACTCTCATTACTGTTCTTGATGGGGTTTATCTGTCCTGGATTCCATGTGTCAAGGGCTCTTGTCTGGCTGGATTTGTAAGGCAGAACTGGGGTCATGATGGTGGGGTACGGGAGGAAACATTAAAGTACTATAGGAATGTTATGTGTTTTGTCAGTGCTATACTGAACCCTGGCTGGCTCATTTCTTCCTTGTCACCCTTCTGTGAGTGGATGTCTAGATGTCTACAGATGGGCTTTGAGTCTCCATTTGGACCCACCTCATTGGCATTGATATGATTGATTGCTTTGGATCTTCTGATGCCTGATACCCATCACCAACATTTTGTAATCACACAGGTTCAGTAGCTTCCTGGCCTGATGCCTGCTTGTTTAACTTCATGACTTTAAGACCCCAGACACTATATCTTGTAATAGCTGATCACCATCAACTTTCTTTACCACATTTGCTTGTGCACCCATTTTGTCAAGTCCTAGTTTCAATTCAGCTTGAACAATATTTGACAGTTCCCCATCCATGTATGAAGGCAATAGTTTTTTAATTGTCTCTAGCAAAATTTTATTTATGTGTGATATTCATATACTGTTTGTTAATTTATGCATTCTGTTGATATTTGCTTGGAATGGGCAAAAATATGGAAATCTTCCTTTTGATTGGCCTGATAGTTGTCTTCACAAAGGAGAGCTTTCAGTGTTGCATCTGTTTGTTGAAAAATTTCAATTGATAAGCCATAATTCTTGAAGCTGTGTTTTTTGTCAGTGCCTTCAGTGCAGCTTTGAGCTTCTAACTTCACCACAACTGACTCTTCATCATATCCCACCTCTTGGAGCAGTTGAATGGTGACCAATTGCTTTCAGTACAATGATATTGTGCATTTCTTCTATCTTCCTTGGCTATTCCTGTATTGGTCTATATTTTGCCTATAGAATCTGCTATATGTCAACTTGAGGCTTGACTTTTTCCTTCAGTTATTTCAGCTTGAACACTGCTGAATGTCTTCTATTTTGTTTTGTCTAGGATTGGGTCTTGGCATATTGCATTGTAATATTTTACAATATTGGCTTCTCAAGGTCCCCTTCGAACCCTAACATTCCATTCTTTTATATTATCATTTCTTCTGTTCATTTTTAGCTATTTTGTGTTCAAGAGCAAATGTCAGTTTTTCTTGATGTTTATTTTAATCTTTTCCTTTCTTCACGATGATATCCTTGATGTCACCCCACTTCTTATCTGTTTCTGTCATTATGATTCAATGAGCTAAAAATATCTTTTTGAGATACTAATTTCAGGTGGGATATACTCAGTGCTGCATTTTGGTTCTTGTAGATTTTTTTTTGATTCTTGTAGATTTTTAAGGCTTATGTTTACTTGCAATTTGAAGTTACGTAGGAGCAGTTGATGTTCCACAGTCGATCTCTGGCCTTGTTCCGATGATATCAAGCTTTTTCACTACGTCTCTTCACAAATGTAGTTGATTTGATTTCTGTGTATGCCATCTAGTGAGGTTCACGGGGATAATCACTGTTTATATGATTGGGGTGGGTATGGAGAGGTTTTTGTACTGAATAAGAAATCTTCACCCTCATTTCTATCACCAGGTTCATATTTTTTCCAGCTACTTGTCCTTTGTTTTCAACTTTTACATTCAAATCACCAGTAATTATCAATGCCTTTTGATTGCATGTAAACTGAAGTTGGTAAGAATGCTCAATTTCTTCATCGTTGCCAGTAGCAGCTGGTTTAAATAACAGTGCATTTGCTGGACCTCCTTCTAGGAGTATAGGTGTTACTCTGTCACTAATTGGGTCCAATCTACTTCAGGGTAGATCTTAAGATGTTATTTATTTATTTATTTAACTATTAGCTCAGTTTCTCTTCAATTTGTCATCTGCATCACAGCAAACCATATGACTGACAGCAGCAAACACCAGTTGATTTTCACACATCACCATAAACCCTTCTGGGTTCCTACATGAATGTTAATGTTGCCTGGCCCAAATTTTATGAAACTAATTTTCTTATACAGTGATTTTTGTAGAAGGATAAGGATTCTGGGCTAAGAGTGTAAGATTTTGGTTTTAGTTTAGTGATGAAGCTTTGGGCAAGCCAATTAACCACCCTTGATATCCGAAAAATCAATTCATTTAAGTATATAACACATAATACACCATTGCACTTTTATATTCATGAATACCAGCTTCTAACTTATGGTATGTGATGGCTTCACATAGTTCAAGAAAAAATTATTTAAATTCCATTTTTCCATTAGAAACCTCTGTATTTCACCAGGGTCATACATAATGGATATGATGATGAAATCTTTTTAAATGTGCCAATTGCAAAATTCATTTATGATGTTGAATGTATTGGACCATATAGAGATTGTAATTATTTGAAGAAATTATAATGTCACAATTTCAAAAGATTAGAAACCATTTTTCTGATTCAACAATTGACTCTTCAGCTTGATTTATGATCTTGTATATCCACCCATTGCTTAGTTTCTTCTCAACTAGAAAAAAAATAGAGTCAATAACTCAATAGAGTCCTTGGATGAATCCGTGTGGCATACTGAGAGATTACTCCCCAGGTTGTCCCCCCACCCATATTATATGCCAAGCATAAGATGCTGCTTGCTAACACATGGTCAAGATCTATTCTTGAAGGTCAGCTGCTTAAAGGGTATCTCTCTGAGGGCTGTCAGGCATCTAGGGCAATCAAACCCCATTGTCTGTCCACCCTAGGTGGGGTCCACTCCACGTTGATAAGGATAATGGATTACTTTCCTGAAGGTTAGCCCAAAGACAAGCTCAAGTCAACTGTAGGAGGGTCAAGTTTAGGATGCCATCTTGAGTTTAGATTCTGCACGCCTTGTCATCTGTGTGCCCATAGCACCTCCTCTTCCTATTGCATTTACACCCCTAGCTCACCCTCTACCCATTGGATGTAGGTCTCTAGTACAACTCCCTCCCTGTTATGAAGTTTTAAGGGGGCTTGCCCATCCCCCAAAATGTATATTAATCGTGATTGGAAATATATTCGCTCTCTCTGTATGAACCTGGCTGCTGAGATCATGGCCTTCTTGGAGGTGATCAATTGCATGCCTTATCTTGTCTGAGGTCTCTTTAATTTTATCCCTCAATTATATAACCACTTCTTAGACCTGTTTGATTGTGGGGGCTGGTACTCCACAAATCTGGGATTTATTCTGGAGTTCCACTGGAATGGAATTCATCTAATGGAATGGAATTCCCTTGAGGGAAAAGTACATGAAGGTAAGGTGTATGTCTAGTAGAGTGGTTGGCATACCAAGAAAGGAAAATAATCTTTCACATCTCTAGATTGTGATAATCAGTACTTTAGTTCAGGAACAACCATCAGAGCTAAGATCAAAGTACTCTATGTTGGTCAAGACCTGGTTGTTCTTTGTCTTTCATGCTTCCTAGTATTCCCAAGAACCCTTGCTATAAAGAAGAGTTACCTACAACCACGCTGTCTGGGTCTGGGCTTGTTTACTTTAGGCATGAAGGCAGAACACATGGCCTGGTTCAGGAACCTCTCCTGGAGCACTACCTTCTCAATTTTTCTAACCTGGAATTTTCCTGTTAACCTAAAACTACTAAGGGTGCCTAAGTGGCAAACTTCCTTCTAGGCTTTTTACATTCCTTAGCTGTGTTGTTTGGACAGAGTTATCATTTAATGCAATAATTCAGTGTTAACATTCGTATTTCTCCATAATGTAATTCTTTAACTATATTAAAGTTTGCTCTATTAGGTATAATTTTTATTATACAAATCAGGGCCAAAATAGCTTCATTTTGAATGTATCTTTAAAATTAAAATGCTTAAACTATGTAGATTTAAAATGTTTGCTCTATTCTGTATGATTTTAATTACCGTCTCAGGGCCAAGAAAACTTCATTCTTAATAAATCTCTAAAGCTATATAGCAAGCAATGGGAAACTAAATTGATTTACTAGTGCATTAAAACATTTAAGAATTCATATTACATTCTCAGAAACTTATGAATTATAGAGAGTGAAATATGCTTATAACCACAGAAAAAGAAGCTCTGAAAAATTAAACTTAAAATGTGGATTTTTTCCTTAAAAAATTTTCAGAACGATGAGTTTTAAGTAGAAAAGAGAAATCTTGGAAACATTTACAATGTCTTTTAAATAATAATTCAGCAAATTCTGCTATACTCAGAAATGCAGTTTGCTCTATTCAGAAGGTTTATAACAAAGGGATTAAAAATTGATGGGCACATTTCATTATCTTTTAATTTAATTTGCCATGAGTTTTTTTGGCAGGTCCTTGTATACTCTGATCACTGACATCTGACCATCTGACCTTTGGAAAAGGTTGTGGCCATTTTCAAAGCCAGAAGCTCGAGAAAGCAGGTTTTAGAAGCGGATAATGTACCCATCTAAAACGGGGAGAAATCTGCAGAGAGTAGTTACCCAACTTAGAATTTGACCAAGGCTTGAAGGTAAACACTCAGAAAGTGCCCTCCTCCCCCTTCTCCCCGGGGCTGGATGAAACCCTGAGAGTAGTCTGATGGCCTCTGAGGCTATGTGGTTTTGTGGCTAACACTGGAATTAGGACGAGATCCCAGGTCACAGTTTTTATTCAGGCAGGGCCTTTCACCTGTTTCTGACTCTAGACATTCTGGACACATGATGCAGTTTTTCTATATCTCAATTTGCTACTGAGATTTCTACACCTCAAGTTGTTTGCAATTTGTTCATGAGGGGTAGTAGCTGCCTAAAGTGCATGGAGTTTACTAGTGTCCTGTCAGAGACTGAATCAAGGGGTTTTCTCACTTCAGGCAATGTATAAATCCACATCATTTGGCCATTTTATAGAAAACCTGGCAGTCATTTAGCTCATGAATCCATCTAATAGGGAAATAGCCATGGCACCTAGAGGATTCCCATCCCTCACCTCTGATCCAAGTTCTTTCTGTGCCTAATTACATTTAAATGAGCCAGCTAATAATATTGTAGGCCCAGACAGGACAGCTTCAAGTCACTGGGCTTATAAAATACACACACACACGCGCATACGCACGCACACACACACACACACACACACACACAGCAATCCTGCTCTTTCTGTTACAGGGTAGTTATGTAAATGCTGCCTGATCTACTCTCTGGTGAAAGAACAAAAAAGAAAGAAAGAAATAGTTAAAAACATACTGCTCACTATATGGAACATGGCCTTGCCAAAAATGTTTTCAATTTTGAGGGGCCTGCAAACAATTCTATTACTGTCTAGTAGTTCCTCAGCAATAATTTCAGAATCACAGGATCGCAAGGAGCCCAGGGCCATGATTATACATAAACTATATTTAGATGAAATGTTATCAAATCTAAAAAGGAGATATGTTCTGAACCCAGCTGAATTCAACTGCACTCTGCCCTTCCACACAGTAACCAGTTATTATATTCATTGGGCTGTTAACAATAAAGCTTTGTGTAAAACGTGTTCTTCCACTATTTCTGGTAAACACTAAACACCCCTTATTAAGCTGAGGACTTTGGCTGATTCTGTTGGCACCAAATCATTAAGTGTTCATGCAAATAGTGCAAAAACATTCGATGATTAAACAAGTAACAAGGTATGCTTATGCCAAGCTAATATTTTGCTCTTTCTACATTAGTTATTAGTACAGTGTGCCTTTTATAAATGGTCTCATGTTCAGATAACAACTCCTTCCCACTTGGAGATGCATTAGTATCTTAAATGTGGAGTATGTTGTCCAACCAATTCATGGTAGATTTCCAAAATAAGTGATAAATTCACCCAGAATAAGCAATACCCTTATTTAATCACTTCGCTTAGGAAATGAGGTGAATTCCTGCAAATGTTCATCTTGAGGTATAGTTGATTTTTTCCTTCATTTTTTTTTCTTGGAGAAAATGAAATAAAAATTAAGTTTAAAAGGTGACCAGATGTCCCACTTATTAGCAATCTGTCCCGTGTCTTGCGTGTTTTAAAATTAAATAAATATATTACATTACTATTTTTGCGTTCTATGAACATTTTTGTTGCTCCATATATATCATATTTTTAATCAAGAATCCCCCCTTCTCCCCTGGTCAATGGTGTCTCGCTTCAAATCGGGTCACTTTCAAATTTGGGTGATAAATGGCTGGCACCTGGTACGGTCCCACGATTCTCCTGCTGCCTCTGGTGTGACCTGTTGCACAATTAGAGGTATGCATACAAGAACCCAGACGTTCTGAAAGGGCATCCAAAGACATGAACCTCTCTTTAGAAATTTGGTGAGAAAACGGAGCTCAGAACGGTTTGGGGCTCATTGTTTACAGTTTACAAATATACTCAAATTACTTCTGCATGAGCCGCGCCGTGTGACAAGGCATGGCATTTAACTTCGCAGTGTATTTATGTCTTTCCGCTTCTAACTCAAATGATTTTGTGAACGAATAACACCCACACTAGATGCCGTTGGCAGATCAATGTTGTGATCATATTAATCTCAGATGAGTCAATTGAGATGTATGCGGAGATGTTAAACTCCTTCACTGTATCGCTCTTGCTGGTTGAGTGTGTATAGTGTTTACAGACATCTTGGGTTGGGGTTGGCTAATTAGTAATAAAATAAGAGAGCACGCCATCAGTACTGAGTACCTGAATGCTGATTAGCACGTCATCTGTGACTTGACCCAGCACTGATTTTATGTCTTCAATCGTCAAACCAGATAAAGGATCCAGATCAGATGCATCCGTTTCTGACGGGCTCTTCTCAGGGCCTTGTTCTTGGTCTGACCACTAGAATATTGAAAATAAATAATTCAAGGCATTTCTGGGGAATTCTGCGATTTTTAAATTCTACCCCGCATTTCTATTGGATTTCTTTTTTCAAATAGAAATGATTTTAGTCTGGAGGAAGTTTGGATTTGATGCCAACCTGCATGCAATGGGCTGGGATCTGTGTGCCTGGCAGTTCAAGACCATCAGCAGCTCCTCAGAGAACAATGGGGCTTTCTGCTCTTGTCACGTGACAGGCTAGGACACCCAGAGGAGGTAGCGATGAAGCATCACTGGCTCAAAGCAGTAGGGTTTGATTTTTTTTGTTTGTTTGCATTTTCATTACTCATGGCAGGGCAAACCATATTGCCATGGTGCTGTTTCCTTTGGGGAAAGGAGAGTGGAGGTTGGGGAGGACGGAGTGGAGGACATCAAAACTTTCCAACCACTCCCAAATGATCCATCTTTGGATCATTTATGGATCATCATATGGATCAAATATGGAATCCAGTATTTATTTTTGTTTAGGAAAAATCAGAAAGATAAAAATTGGAAGCACATTTAATTCTTTCTCCTTGCCCTGAGTCAGAGAATATAAGGCTGAGCTGAGGTAAGGTGAATTAAAGGAAAATAACCAAGAAGAGAAGGAAACTTACCTTCATATCTGTAAGTGATGTTGGGGGAGGCATGATGAAGGTTGCATAAGTATCAAATGAAATTCCTTCTTCTAGAGGATCTGGGAAAGGGCTATCTGCAGGCTTTACAACCTCTACCACTTGCTGGACGGGGAGAAAAGAGATGCATTATGACATAGCCTTTGATACATGATCATATATCCTCTCATCTCCCTTATAAATATACTGTAGTTTTTTCTATTATCTTTTAAGAGCCATGCCATCTCTGAATTCTTGAGACTAGCTTTCTTCTTATTCTCTGATGCTTTCTGCTCTCCAAACTTACAATTAGCATTTTGCCTCTTCCAGAGTTTGACTCACCTTTTATATTCAGTGGTTTAAGACCTACAGTTTTGAAGACTAAACTCTGGTAATACATTATAATAATTTATCCATGATTACCATCCCTTGCAGACTTCAAAGAACCTGAAATGATTGTACATTCATTTCCAACTTCACCACAATATCACAAGTAAATATACATGCTAAAGTAAGTTGTTTAAAATCATCCTTACCTTTTATGGAGGTACTCTTGGGCACATATTGGAATCTAAGATATTTCTGTATTAGAACATGGTATGTACTTTTCTTTTAATTCATATTGCTTTATTTAACTTAATTTTTGAAGATTGTTGTTTGATGAATACTTAGAAGCATAGATATATCATGATTTTATAGGCAAGAGGAATCTGACATCAAGGAGTTAAAAAATGATTGGCTCAATATCAAACAATCACTTTCTGACAGAGTGGGGAGGTGAAACCTGGCATGCTGATTTTAGCAAACTGTTTCCATACGTTGAAATTATTGATATTACTCAGCATTTAATTTTAATTTTATTAGATGGCATCATCTCTCATGAGAAGACTCAGTGCTAATCAAATAAAAATTTGAGAAAGCTTATCAGAACTCTTCTTTTCTCACATCACATTCATGAGCCATTCTTTCTTTTCCTGAGTGGAAGATACACACATTTTCATCTTCCCACAAATTGATGTGTACTCTTTTCCACCTTGTTTGTTTATTCTTCCACATTTTCTGTTGTTCTTTATTTTATAAGGGGAAGGAAAAAAGCTAAACATATTATATTGTTCTCTGAAACATTAGAGACAAAATAAATAATCTCTATATGGAAATCTAGAGAAAAGGCCAGATAGTGAGGCATTTGGTTATTGGTCTAGATTCTAATGCATGGTGAAAAAAAAGAAAGCTTGAGAGTGGGAATGAGAATACAAATGAAAAGAGAGAGAGAGAGAAGGGAACTGATGAGAGTTTATGGAGCACTGTAGCCTTAGACCAAGGTTGTGGTGAAGTATTTTCTTCAGGGAAGCTGAAGAATTTTGTCATTTCTGCTGTTGCCAGAATTGTGTTTTGCATGCAAAGAATAAGTCTTTCTTTCTGCCTTTCTTTATTACCACTGAAAGTTTCCAATAGATTGCCTCTGAGTCCTGCTAGCAGTCGATTCTACCATCCTCTCTTCTGTGTTCTTTCTCCCCTCTGAGAAGAGAAATCAGTTGACCTCAAGTGGTTTCTGTCTCAGTTAATGGCGTGCTGCTACAACAGAAAGGCCCTAAACGGGGGTGCTCTGGCAAACAGGATTTTCTCTCTCTCACAGAGTCGGTGGCTACAAGTCCAAGTTCAGGGCACTAGCTCTAGGGGAGGACTTGTTCTCTTTGATGTTTCTTGTCTTTTTTCAGCCTCTGTGGGCCCAGTGGCCCTGGGAGACCTCCATGTCTTCAAATCATTCGTTCTCTCCAGTGGGAAGGGAGTCAGGGCAGACCCTGACTCAGCTCAGAGCACAGGATCTGCTTTCAGCAGTTCTTTGTTGGTTGAAGGTCCATCTATCTGTGCTCACTTGTTTAATGTCTTTAATAACTCAAATGAGATTGACCAAAGATAAAACCTAGTCCCAGAGGCTGTATCTCCTGCCTCATTAAAATAACTGCCTCTTATCCTGTGTCATTACCATCATGGAGTTTAGGATTTATAACACCTTAGATCTCGGGTCGGATCACAAAACGGAGAATAATTACACACGAACAAGACTCACAGATGATTCAAATGGATACATATGAATGGACTACAAAAATTCACTTAAAATTAGAATGAAAAGACAATGGACTACTTTTTCACGAATTTTGAAGCCCCCTTGTATTTTGCGAGGTTACAGTGAAACCCTAATATCACTCTTTGGGATCTGCGGTCCGTTGACATTTAACTGTGGTCCCTAGCGCTTGCAAAGGCTGAGTTGGCAGAAGAGCAGCTGGCCTTGGCTAGACTCAAATGTTCAACTTTTTGGTTAGTAACTCAGTGCATTCACCAACTGAACCAATTGGGAATTCCTCATTTATCTCATGATATATACTTTTAAATGCAAGCAAATGTTTATGTTCGAATTTCTCACTCTTCTTTCTTATGTATCTCCACCCTTTCAGCTAGGCCCCACAATCTGGATTTCTTTGTAAGGCTCATCTGAATTAATTGTCACCGATTCCATTTTCATGATTTTTTGCACTGTGAAATGTGTGTGTGTGTGTGTGTGTGTGTGGACTCAGTAGTAGGTTGACAACTTGGAACTGCCCACCTTCATATCACCATTTCTTTGGTGATGTGAAGTACACACTTCTTGCCAAGTCCTGAGCTCTGACTGAGAGCTTCAGGGAGAGCAAGGGCTCTCCTTTTCTTGGATTCTATGAGTGTAGGTCATATAGCTATTTATTTAAATTAATCTGTACACACGCACATAATATAGGGGTGAAAATTTCCTTCAGGGTGTTTCACATACTATTATTGAACCAATCCAAAATTAGATTACTTACTTCCATGGAGAATTACATTTACCAATGTTACTAAAATAATGTAAGAGAAAGAAGCACCCCAGTTTTAGATAAGAGAACACATACAGTCTTTCATTAATGATAAGAGACACTATCAAATATATAATTTGAAATCAACATAGTACCGAGAGGTGTCAAAGTAATTCTTCCCAGCCCCAAGTAGCCTTTGAGAAAAAAAATCACACACACAAGTTCAAGAAAAATTGGAATCAATAATTGTGGCAAGAGTACAGAACTAGCAAATATGTTTAAATGAGACCGTCTGATGCAATACTTTCTTTAAAAAATACAATTAGGCCTTTGTATTTTTTTTAACAAAACCTCATGTTTTACAACATCATTGGTTCTGTAATAAAATCTATTTAAAACAGAGAGACATGGTCAGCTTTATTAAGTTAGATTTTCTGAAAGGACATTATAATTTCCTTGAGTCTATGAATAGTTGAAGCAAATTAAATAAAGCTAGCTTCATAACTATTTTTATACAATCTAGTAGAATTCTAATTGTCTCATATTTTTTCCTCAAAAGTCTTAATATGTTACCTCTTAAATCCTGGAAAAATAAAAACAGAAAAGGGATCAAGTATGTTTATTAAAAAAACACACACTCCTATTTGGTGCCTTAGAACAGCCCCCTTATTCTGTTTGAGAGTAGCACTCATAATCTTCAGATCAGGAAACAAAGGGAAAGACTTTCAGTGACTTGCCTCGGGCCTAATGCTGAGATTAAAAATCAGGAGTTTCTGATTATACACATACATCCATTTGGCCAGATGATTGGTTTTGCTTGACTTTCAAATACCCCCTAAATATTATTTTGAATGTACAGCAATAAATGTGTTTCTCTTGCCAGTTTTGAATGCTTGCACACAAATGGATATAATAAAAACAATCATGTTGTTCCATGTGAATGCCGTTTATATTTTTTCTGATAATGAGCAGACCGTTTGAACCAAGGTGAATACATTAAAACCTATAATAAAGAAGAAAAGAGATTTCTAAACAGAATAATTGACTGTTAAGTGAACATACAATAAATAACATCTACAGATGTGGTCGCCAGAAAATTAGTTTTGCATAATTTGCCAATATACATTTCCCCCAGATGTTATCTGTTACATGAAAATTAAGTTACTTATATTATTCATTATGCGCACATTGCATTAGTGTTATTTAAGATGGTTTACAATCAGAGCTTTAGTTGAATTGGGCTGCGGTATTTAAAGAATATCAAGTAAATGGCTTTTTGGCATAATTTAATACACATAAGTACAAAATTTCATTGCTGAACATTATGTAGATTCAAAGAATTTGAGCTCTTACTTATGAGCCAAATGAACTCACTAGAAATCTTTTAAGGAATTACATTCTCAATATGAAATGGCCATCTACCATGGGAATATATGACAGGAATTTTGAACCCTTCTTGATTAAGTACAAGGTCAGTTTGGGTCTAAAAACATGTTTAAAGGAATCCAAACCCCCCCCCCCCCGTCCTTAGGGCCACATTTGAGATTTTATCTGGAAATCATATCATTTCTTATTTTGCCTTTTTACTCAATAGATTAACATGATCAATTTTAGTAACTATGAACTACTATTGTTGGTGTTTTTTCTTTAGAGAAAGAATTTACCCAGATTTGTGGGTAGTTTTCTTACCATTGAATTCCATACATAGAAGGCAAATATTACACTATCAAATTCACTTATTTAATTATTCAAAATATTAAAAATGTCATTGAGACTCTAAAACTCCCCTCTCTTGAGTGGCAGAAAGACAAATCTGTTCACCCTTTTTTGAGCTAAAGGCACACAGACAAAAAGCTGCTTTGCTTTAAAAAGACATTTGTTTGGATTTGTCAGCTTGATGACTTCATATGTAAACCAGAACGTTCTAAAAAATGTAAAAGTTTCAAAAAGACAAGCTTAATTGCAAACTTTCTCCAGTTTTTACTGAGGAGAAAAGACATGGAAATTCCTGTAATGTTTTAGCTTCTTTTCTCCCTTGGAAAAAAGAAATGGCATTATCCATTTGCAAGTCTAATTTAGAAGTACGTGCGGGTTCTGGAAAAATTTTAACAAAAAATTGTAACCCTGTGCCCACACTACACTACACATAAAGTCACAGCATATGAATGCCACCTGCAAGATGCAATAAACTCCGTTCATGTCATAGTGCAGTCATAAATTTTAAAACAAAAAGAGGAAACTTAAAAGCAAAGATTATCAGAGAATCTTCAATTAATCCACTTCTAAAGTATTTTTTTTCTTTCATGGAACCATTACAAACTTTTTCATACATGTTGGGAATGCAGAATATCAATTTTGTTAC
The DNA here is from genome assembly GCA_004026705.1 of Nesogale talazaci. Lineage (NCBI taxonomy): Eukaryota > Metazoa > Chordata > Mammalia > Afrosoricida > Tenrecidae > Nesogale > Nesogale talazaci. The sequence goes on along the minus strand of PVJH01000068.1, from coordinate 318,413 downwards.
AAGAAACCTCCTACTCCTTCACATTTTTGACTTGGAAATAAATTTGCAAATGCAGCACATTAATTTTCTTTTCTATGCTTAATATGCAGTATTTACATTTTGAAAAGGTTCAAAATGTTGCCAGGCTTCTGCAGGGTATGAATAGACATCTAATAGCAACTGCTATTTTTATTCACAGCCTACTGGTAGTTTGAGCATTTATAACTTAATAGAGCTTGGAGACCGTCAAATCCACACATGCTAATCACCTAAACATTGAATGGTCACACAACACAACAAGTTAGGACAGGAAATGAAGACTATCCATTCTAGCTGAAGCAGCAACAAGGAATTGAAGTTGGCATGCCATAGTACTCCAATTTGCAATCTGGCTAGGACACTCCAGTTAACACCTTGTGTCCATTTTTATTTCTATATCTTGATTCTATCTTGTTTAACCTGGGGTTGAAAATTAAAAACAAAAAGATAATTAAAGAAACTGATTCCAGAGTGTTTGAGACACCCTTAGTATTTTGAAGCATATGTCTGCCAACAGCACAATTTGTAAAACAATCTGAGTCCATCTATTTTAATGACCTGAGACAATGAAATCTTCTCTAATGAATCCTAAAGATAGTATCTTCTCATAAAGTGGCACAATTTAACAGAAAATAAAAATGTTTTGATTTGGCTGTGTGGTACAAAATATTTCCTGAGAGTTAGCATAGTTCTTTGGCTATCCATGTATTTCCTAAAGATGGGAATAATCAAGAAGATAGAACTGAATTGTGGGCTCTCATCTTGGCTGTTTTTCTAATTGTGTCATGCTAAGAAAATTCCTAGACCTTAGTTTAGGTATTTGTTAAAAGAGGATAATGATAATTGCTGCCTGGTTACTTCATCAAATAATTTCAAACACAAATTAGATAATATGAATGGGAATGCTGGAAGTTATTCCATGTGGAGTCATCACTAAGCCCTGAGATTTATTATTAATTATTATTATTAATGATGATGATTACTACTACTATTGAAAGTATCCTCTTTATCATGCCACCACTGGAAAAGATGGGAGAACATCTCTTAAGGACACTGTTCTTTGGTACTTCTACATGAAGTTGTAAATATTTCCCAAGTATTGGAATTAATTAAAGAATAACTAGTTAGTAACTAGTCCTTGTCCGATGTGGTCACAGCCTTTAAAATACCAAACATATGTCCAATGCTGTTGCCATGAATTGAGTTGTGTGCCTGATTTAGCCTTGATTCTCAATGGTTTGGCAGTTATGTAATGAGATAAGTTGGCAGTTACTAGTATTGATGTTTTCATCTCCCATGATGCGATCAGACAGTTGATTGTAAGGGGATAATGGTGGGTTGCAACATCCTTACCCAGGTTACAGTGCTGCTCTGATGTAAGGGAAACTTCCCAGAGTGCATGTGGCTTGTGTTCCCTTTTATCAAAAATTAGAAGACAAGTGAGCAGAGATCAAGGAACTCTCTATACTCAAGGAAGAAAAGCTGAGTGCAGCGTGCCTCCTTTGAACACAGGCTCCCTGTGCTGTGTGTCCCCTAGACCTAGTGAGGATTGGTGTGCTGAGACACAAGGAGGTCTCCAAACTGCCAGATGTTGCACGGAGACCAAAACTTTTCCCCACAGCTATATCGGAGTCTTGCACTGTAGCCGGTGACCTGAATTTGTACTTCTATCTTCCTAAACTGTGAGAAAATAAATTCTATTTGTTAGAGCCCTCCACTTGTGACATTTTATGGTATACTAGGACTAAGTAACTAAAACAGCCATCTAGCTTGAAGAGTTCCTTGGACCCAAGCAATCTCTTTTGAGACCTAGACAGCATGCAATAGGTAGGTGCCATGGTCTGTGCCATGGCAAGTGCTGACACTTAAATTTCAGATTAGGAAATTTTCCCCTCTCCCATTTTATCATTCTCTTAATAGTTTTTCTTCTTCTTCTTCTCAGTGTAATGTGAGACTTACAGTTGCCATAATTAAGCCCCCTTAAACAAATTTTTGTCAAAAGTAGAGTCAGGGCACATAAGGCTAACTTTAACCACATATTTCTTATGAAAACTGAAATGCCAAAGCTGTTGAAATTTCTAAAATCAGCCCTGTACTTCTGATTCTTAAATTGACCTTATCTGTAACATCCTCAGGGTGAGAGAAGGAAAGTACAGTTCCAGCATAATTCTTTAGAAAATACATACTTAAAGCTTCTCAAAAATATCATGTAGGAGCGATTCAGAATTAATTTGTTTTGCTTATAGGGCTATGTCCTAAAAGACTTACCTTTGAACTAAGTATAACATATTTAAGAGTGCTCTAGTCACAGGTTAATGGTTTGGGGGCTCATCTTGGAATTCTGCTTTCAGGATTTTAATATCTAAAATTGAGGAGATACTCCAAATTCTCTCTTTTTAAAGAATTTTAAATCAAAATACACACATCTGCTAACTAAAATAATAGAGATGAGTTATGCAACTTCTTTGTGGAATACTATTTTAAAATGTACCAAATAAAAACTTGATTCTACATATATTACATTTTAATTACAGTTTACGATAGATTATACAAAGATGAAACCATTTCCTGGCCTTCATATTTGAGGATGCTATTTTTAAGTAAGTACCCATCATTTGCCGAAATCATATGAGATAATAAATCATAATGTTTAGAACAGAAACTATAATGGAAGAACCTGAGGTCTTTGGCGCTAATCTTTCTTTCTGCCTTTTTTTTTCATAGACTTCCTGTTATTTTGACAGTTTAAACTACCTGAATAAGAGGAGGCTGAAACCATTTGGATAAAGCTATATATATAATTTACTTAGCTTCAAAGCATACTGATTGAGCTACATTTCAGTGCTGAAATCATCTGTTTGAAAGAGAAACACACACACACACACACACACACAAAACAAAACTACTTCTTAGAACCATATTGGAATTGATTTCATTTAAAAACCAAAAGCTTTATGGGCCAAGTTTGGATGTTTGTAATGTGCTATGAAATCTTTAGAGAAGTCAACGTAATATTGTTATTCCTGACCTCTTAGGCCCAAGAAGTCTATTTTAAGTAATCTGACATTAAAAATGTGCTGACAAATATAGATTTAAAAAACAACACAGGAAGTTGTAAATCAGTTGGTAACCCTTAACATCAAGGAAATAAGAGACCATGAAAATGTAGTCATTTACTTTAGTCAACCTCACCCTACATTTTTAACTAAAGAAAATTTGCAAAATGGCAGAATGTTTATATTTGGTATATTTTATTCATAGTTTGTGAGCTTCCCTTTTCTCCAGTTGGCTCATAAATTATTACAAGGAAACATTGTCACGGTTATAAATATTTCTCTTCTGCTCAGCTCTCTTTAACCTCCCCCACCCCTGCTTTAAAAAATATTCAATGAAGGATTTTTAAAAACTGTATCAGGCACTTTTCTTCGGTGAGCAGGGCAGAATTTTTTTTTTTTCTTCTTGCTTTGGAGGAAACTGTTAGAATTAGTTTCTTGTGCCTGCCTGATCACCAAGAAAAGAGTTTCAGGAAGCACTCACGTTGTTCCTCCCTTGCAGGGAAGGCTCTCATTCCATAGATGGTGGTGGGAGGGTGGTGGTCATTATTATTTCATTAACCGAAAGGGAGTTTTATTTTTCCCTTTGAGGAATAACTAGGTGCTCAAGAGATCCTAGGATTTTACATGGAATCTGAATTCTTGGAAATGAGCTACAAAATCGATTGTGTGGACAATTCTCAAAAAAAGACCTTTCACCTCCAGTGTATAAATCAAGCTAGTTTCATTCTCAAGACAGACCTTTCCCCTACAATCTATAAATCAGCCCAGTTTAGTTCAACACAAACCAATCCAAACAACAACTCTAGCTCTGAAGAGGTTAGGTAGCATCTTTATTCCAGATTCGAACATTCTAGATATCAGGACATTTCCCTTTAATATGTAGTCAGAGTGCTCTCTTGGCTCTGCCTCTCGGTAGAATGGATGTCCAAGACATGGTTTCTTCATTTGTAAATTTAGTAAGTTGGGCTAGGTCATCTTTCGTTGAGTTGTAGATGCTGTTCCCTATGATCCTAAGTCTCAAGTGGCCTTCTCTCTAGTTATACAAGACTCAGAGGCACTGGCCTGTGCAGATCCTCAGATTAAGTATTTTCCAGCCATGATGTAGAAGGATATTTGGATTACATGCTCAGTGCTTACTGGAATCTAAGACAGGTTACAGCCTGTCTAATTATTCTACTTAATTCCCTGGGCCAAACCTACTCCTTATCCATTGTCTTTCTCACTCAGTGACGTACCAATTTCTCAGTTATCAGGCTCAAAACCGTAGAGCTGTCTTCTGTTGCTCACAGTCTCTTGCATAGAATCAGCAGTGAAGTTCTTTGGGGACACTTTGATAGTGTTGGCCATACTTGCTCCCTGTTTTCATGATTGTACCTAACCCATTACCTTCAAATCCAAGGTGTTGCCTTAACAGAAATCAAACCCCAGCCAGAGTCACCTACTTTCTCAATATAGAACAGAGAGGGTACTTAATAAATCTTGATCCCAAACACAAACCGAATTCATTGCCATGAAGCCAACTCTGATTCATAATGACTCTATAATATAGGGTAGAATTACACCTCTGGGTTTCTGAGACCATAACTCTATTAAAATGGAAAGCCTTATCTTTCTCCTTTAGAGCACTTGCTGAATTCGAACTGCTGACCTTGCAGTTAGCAGCCCAATGTACCAATGTATAACAGCTGCCATATCTATATATGGTAAACACACACACACACACACACACACTGATGGTATAGTGGTTATGTGTTGTGCTGTGATCTAAAAGGTCGACAATTTGAAACCACCAGCCTCTCCATAGAAAGACAGAAGTTTCTAATCCTATAAAAGGTTATAGTTTCTAAAACCGACAGGAGGATCACTATGAGTCGTTATCGACTCAGTGGTTCAATGGTAGTGCATTTGGGTTTAAAATACACACACACACATATACAGGGAAGAATACTGGAGTAGAAAGTTTCTCTAGCTCTTTCATGAATGTATATATATATTCTTCTGTTGAGAATACACTTCTCCCTCAATATCTACCCATCAACAACACTCCATTGTGGACTCTGGTGGTCCACTGGCCACATTCTCTGTAAAGTTTTTCTTGATCTCACTTATTTTCTCAGAGTATATTGTTTGTTTCTCTTGTTTGCTGTTTTTCACATTTCTGTCTTGAATTACAATCCTTTATTAGTGTTTTTTTTCCTGCTGTTTTGTTGAAGCCACTTAAGGCGGGGAACCCTGTCTTAATTGTCTTGAGGGTGCCTAGCTCAGGTTTGGTAGAGTAGATGTTGAGGATTTCATTACAGGGGAATTACAGTCCAGTCTTCTGGCCATGTAAGGTTTGTGAAATCATGAATCCTTCCAAGCATCTCAAGCCTTGCCAAAGAGAAGCTGTTTTAGCCTTCACATGAAGGTGGGTTAATTAAATGTCTGACCAATTATCACTGGCTAAATTTAACATTGATAGATAATTTTGAACAGCCCAGCGATGATGTTATAAGTACCCAAAGGTTCTTGGCAGAAAAAAACCTCCCCACCTTGGCATTAGGGTACTCATTCATTTACAAATTTCCAGGCCATGGCCAGTGTGAGAAGCAAAAATTAAGTTGAAAAAGTTTGTCTCAAAGCTGATAATACTTGGAGAACCAAATCTAATGGCATTATTGTTGCATTAGTGTAATACCTGCCTTCTTAGTTATCACAAAATTCTAGAGTGAGCATTTGTTTAATTCTCACAGCAATAATCAAACAGCTTCTTATTGACTTGACTGGTTTTTTAAAACTGACAGATGGCTGTCTTATGGACACTTTGTACTTTAGAAGTCTACGGATCCCCAGAGATACCACTGCTCCCATCTAGGTCTGATAGACGGCACCCCAGGAAAGCACCAAGGGAGCTGCTGTGTCTACCTTTCCGTGCCTTTCTGGAGGCAGGTATAAAGGGGGTTTGCAGGCGGGAGGATGGAAACAGCTGAGGGCAGTGCTGTTCCCTCTACAGGAACATAGCTACTGATGAAGATGATGATGATGGTGGAGGGCAAGGAGCAGCCCTCTTTTCATTAGCATTCACTCTACCCTTAGCATGGTCTCATTAGAAGCCACACTGCAAGAGTCTTCCAGTTCACCCTCTGTTGTGGGATGTTTCATTGACTGTTTTAGAGATGAGCAATCTGACGCTCAGAGAGGTGAAGTCATTGGGTCAACGTCCTGTAACTAGACAAGAGGGAATTAAATCATAACTCGAATTCAGATCTTTTTGACTCTAAAGTGCAGGCACCTCATCCTTAGAGGCAAAAGTAACTCCACAGACTGTTATTAGTTCCTTCTCCAAATGCTTATCTTTGATGTGTAGATGTGAGCACAGAGGTTCAGAATAGTGACATGTCTCACACTGGGAAGCTGAGAAATAATTCCTATAATCTTGAAAACTTGTACATTTGAAAACAAATTTTCTGGAGAGAATTTGGTCATTGGCTCCTCACTGTGTGTTGTTCCACAAAAGTAGGCATGGAGGAATATTTATTTATTCACTAAAAATGGCAAATTATAAAAGACATTGACTTTATAAGGAAATCTAGCAGCATGCTTAATTCATTTGTGCTATTAAATAGGAAAGTATAGGAGCATCAGTTTGGATTGGTGTCTAAAAATGGCATGTTCCTGCTCAAATAGCAAAGTGTCCTATTTGTTGCAATTGTAATGAATGTTTTCATTGAAATCACAGTTTTTGCTGGAATAGGCATACAGGAAAACAACCAAAAACCTAAACGGTTAAGAAACACATCGAGAAACGGACATGGGTGATGAACAAACCTCTCATGATTATTCTTCTCCTGTGTGCTGTAATGTACTTTAAATCCATTTCCATATTTTTAATTAACACTGAGTTCCAAAAAAACTTTCTGGAGGCCATTTAAATCACAAATAGGGGGAAGAAACAAATTTACTTTATCAGAAAATTGACTACACACTATTTTGGTGGCTTTTATTATTCTTACAGTTTAATGATTAAAATTAAATATAGCATGATTACTCACGACGGAAGACACTGAAATAATTTTCATGACTGATATAATTTTAAAAGTCAAACCTGGGTGAATAAGATATTAATTCTGTTGTGCAGCAGTTTTATTGTCCATCCTTTGAGTATTATTTCTGATCGGTTCCTTCCATTTAATAAAAAGAAGTGTAGTGCTGTGGCCAGTCCCTCTTCTAGGAGAGACCCAGGAACACTAGTATGCCACTGAAGAGGTAAGTTTTATCTCAACAACTGTCCTAGCGGTACTGCTACGCTGCGTCTAGCTTAGCCCCTTCTCTCATGGGTTTGAATCATTTCTCTGTTTTTCTTTCCTACATGGGAGACAGAGAATGCCCACAATTATTATTTTAAAACTCCCAGCGCAAAAAAACAAACAAACTAGGTGAACAGCTATATTGAAAAACTGAAATATTCGCAGGAAAAGGGCATCGTCCCACCACTCTAAAGATGGATAATCACCCACGGTCCAGCAGAAAGAGCCCCCTTTTCTTCATCAAAGAGATGAGGGAGAACAAGAGCTTTTATAAGGATTAAGTTGTAGCTAAAAAGGGTAAGCCTTGTTTGTTTTTGTCTATGTTTCAGATTCTTATGTCATGTAGTTATATCTGCAACAATACTTCAATAGAAGCTCTGAGGGCAGGGACCTCATCTGTGTTGTCCCGCAGTTCACTGGTACCAGTGGCAATGGGTTGTCTCCATCTCGGTGACATGCGCAGGTACTCATAGAGCAGCGATGCACTCATAGGGCGTTCACCAGTTACTTCGGGACCCAGGCCTTCTGCTGAGGGGCCTCTGGGTAGACTTGGCCCTTCACCCTTACTGGGAACCTTGTGATTAGCAAACTAAACATATTCACTGTTGTCACCATCTAGGGACCTGACGCGGACCTATAGATAGTAGAAGAGCAATACATTTGCTTATTTAATAAATCAATAAATGTTAGTAATCACTGTGGTCCCGTGTGGCCAATATATAAAGCCTTTCTTTATTTAATACTCTTTTACTGTATAAAGGTGCCAACTTTCCATTTGTTTCCACTCCTTTCACTCCATACTCCCAATACAATGTTCATTATCTGGGCACCCCGTCCTTGTACTTAACTTTAAATACTCCTTCCAGCAAATGGCTAGATGCTGCTGTCAAGGGTGTCTGTGCTAGACAGAGTTGTACAAGATAAATAGGTTGTGGCTACAAGACTAGCATATTGAGGGTGAGGAAAGCTTTCATAGCTTTCCTGTAGGTTCCATAGTGGAGCTGGTATACAAAGAGATGTGTTACCTGGTGAGGAATGATTTGGCCTACTACAACTCTGGAAGGGCGGGTCTGGTTTGCAAATGGCTGTGAGCCGAACTTTAGTATGAGAGACTGCTGAGGAAGTCAGTGAATCGGGCACAGCATGTTAATTTCCTTGGTTCAAGGAACTTCCTGGTATTTGTAAATGAACTCTGTACATTAGGCAACGGATGTTCAGATAAGAAATTCAGAAAACAGCTCATGCTGCAATATAAGTGCTTCCACAGATTGTATTATCAATCGATTCTCGCAAGACTAACATTTGAGTAATCAAAAGCAAGGACAATGAGCTACTGTTTGGAAATTCTGCTAGCAATAAGAAACCAACGGGGCCAGAAAACATTCAAGTAATAAGGATGCATTGCAAAATGAAGGCACAGTATTAATTGGGTTAATCTAATTATACCATCTACAATTAGGCCTTAACATATTTTGGATTGCTAGTATCGTTGGAAACATCAGCTACCTGATTACCATCATTGCCTTAGGAGAAGATGAAGATTTTACCTCTGAAGGAGCTGATGTTTAAAGCATGTCTGGAGAATGTATAGACTATCAAAATGTTATGAAAAGACACAGTCTAGGTCTTTGACATCTGATCATAATTGAAACATTTTATTCTCATTCTGCTCAAAGATGATGTGAAATATAAAGAAATTTTCAGGGAGATAATATCACAGGATTGCTTTATTCCAAACATATAGTTTCCTGACAATTAAAAAATGATAATTGGGTTATTTATTTACTAGTGAAAAATAATTTTATTTTGGCTTCAAACACAGAAATACGACATTGTGATGTGTATTCTCTTATCAGATTGAATTTTCCCCCTATTGGTAGACCATCACACATTTTATTATTTTAACAAGATTTTTAAAAACTGCTTTGCTGTTGTATCTATGAACTTCATCATCTCACTTGCATCTGTCAGATTTAATCACCTACCGCACTACCTTAGGAAGATTACCTTCTCAGAAAAAGTGTCATCTTGTGAGTTTAGGTGTGAGAATTGCAAAATAAAGCTGAGCTGCACTAACAACTGCTGTGCTAATTTATTGTAAATTATGGTGGGTTTTTTCTTTTGGTTTTTTGTTTGCAGAGATAAGACATGAGAAGTGTTTCTATTTAAATTCATTTCCTATTATTTCAACATAAATAATAAAAAACCCAGCTGAACACAAAAGAGAGAACATAGAATATTCCTTAAATAGGTTCTAGTGACAGTGAAATTTATTTTCTAAGCTAGCAGCACCAGTCATATCACACTGTTCTAGGTGCAGGATTCAGCAGCACAATGAAGACAAAACATGGATGCTTGGAATGCGAGATGGAAACTGCTGATTGTCATGTAAAGAGTGATGATTTATAGTATATGAACTGGAAATAATTGCATAGCAAGCTGGTCTACAACAAAGCTTTAATTCACTAGGCAGACACAGTGAATTCATAATCTGTGGATCTGGCACCAGTCATGATAGATTAAGGCTGTTCATAACACATAAGCATGTCCTTTTCATGAGCATTCTGGGAACCGTAGTTTAGACAACCTCAGTAAAAACAACGGCAATGAAGTTGAAGCAAGCTGGTCCTCTAAAAAAATGTAAAATCACAATGAGTCATTGTATTATTTATTCAGAACTGAGTGGTAATGAATCACATCAAATCACCCCTAAATCATCAAAAAGCATAAAGCGGGCTCTACAAAGCAAAGTCTCAATGCATTTTTAAGAAGATGAACCTTTTAATGTAAATAATATTTCATTATTATATTTATTGCTTTTATTATTAAAACTAAGGAGAAACACAGTGTTCATAAAAGTGAGAGGCAAATGCTCCTCCCTTGAAACAAAAAGCTTGGGCCTGGATTTTGTGGAGTCCGTTACGTGGCTGCTCTTATGAGTTGATGCCAAACATGGGAATTTGTATGATCTTTTACAAATGTATCTTTGATGGGGCATCTGATTAGCAATCCTCTAACCAATTTCATTTTTTAAAAAACTAAACACGAATCTGAATGGTAACCACAGGCAACCAGTTGTAACTCAACTTTCTCATCACTCTTGTAACACTTTGGATCTTTTAAAGAAAATGGAATTGAGAGATCATTTAAGAAAATAATTGAAAAATGGAACAAAAAATTAAGTGTGTTTTCTATGAGTCTCAGCTAATAAATTTTATACTCTACCAGTCCACTTGTTGAAGAATTTCACCTCAAGAGTCAGGTTTCGGATTTGGTTTAATTGAATGTGTCAGACATATTACAGTTAGGACTCGTTGCCTCAAAGGGGTCAGAGTTTAGAGGGAGAGTTAGAAGGTATGAGATACGACTCTATGTACACTCAATTATAACACTAAGATGACGGCAATTAGAACTGTCTATGGGGATCAATCCATTGTAGTTAATTGTCACACATGGTTTCTAAGACTGTAGATCTTTACCACAGAAGCAGACCAACGGAGCAGCTGGAAAGTCCAACCTTCAACCTCATGCTCAGCAGCTGAGTGCTGTAACCACCATGCCACTACGATTCCAAGTCTATGAGACAACTTAGCCCTTATTTAGCTGTTTTATTGAAGGATGCACCAGGTGGGGCTCAATCAGACAAAGAGAGGAATAAAAAAGGAAAGAAGCGATACAGTATGTGAGCATGAGCCCATTTGTCAACTAGCCACTCTATAATAACTGCTCAAAGTCAGAGGAAAAACTAACTCGAAGCATAAAAACAAGTCAAAATAAACTTGGCTCTTGAAGAGGTGGAGAGTAATTGTTAGTTTCTGATAAATATTGCCTTGATTAGAAAGAAGAGAAAAAATTGCTGGTCTATGGTTATTTTTACTTAAAATGTTTATAGTTGGAAGGGCACAAATAGATCTCTGGTCATGGATTATGGAAAACACATTTGATAGCTAAATATAAAAATATCCAAATATTAATAACTACTGACATTTATATAGCCCTTTCCTCCCAAAGCTTTTGACAAACATTACTGACTATACACGCACAAGAATAGTACTGAAGTGCTGCGACTTTTGCAGAGGCTTAGACACTAATCCATGAAAAAAGTAGCAAATGGCTGATCCTACTTAAAATATAGGTCTGCAGAACAGAGGCGAGCATTTAGAAATGCAAACTCATGCTACAGCTCCTTCGTCCCCAACTAGCTGTCTTATTTTGCTTTACTTTTATTGAGTTACTTTGTCTTATTCGATCCTATTTTCTTACAAATTCTCCTATAGTTTTACTTTTCTTCTTTATTTTAAGATGGGGTCTGAATAGTTTATGGTTGCTGTGAGGTGGCAATAAGAGGCCCACTGCTATCCCCTTCTAAGGATAGCCGCTTCAGCTCTGTAGTGCCTCCTAGAGGGAGAAGGGCAGGTATGTGAGTGCAACATACTTTGGCTACTACCAAAGGAATATTTCTGTCTCATCAGGAGTCAAGATTGTTCTCATTATCTGGGGAAAATCATCTGTTCAAATAAATTTCTATGATGAAATATGAGATCAAATAATGTTTTGCTGGTATGCTTGATGACAATGAAAGATGCTGCTTCCACGGTGGCTTGAATGAAATGTAAATTACATGGTGATAAGAATTTTTTAAAGATTGGCAAGGATGTGTTTGCTTCGGTGGCACATACTAAATATTGGCAAGGAAAAATGCTTAACATACACTCATAGCTCTACCACTGTAAAATATTAATTATTTTACTGAATATGTAATGAAGTTCAACTGATAATGACACAGACAAATTCACAGTGTTTATAGTTCCTGTAATGATTTTATACTTCTAATTTATGACTTATCCCAAACAACTAAACTTAGGCTCTAACATGCTTTCTTCTTCCTAATAGATCCAGTATATTTTACAAAGTTCAACAGAAATCCAAACTCCTCCTTAAAGCTTCCTTCCTTCCTTCCTTCCTTCCGGTCCCCCTCTTGGAATAAACTCTATTTGAACAACTCTAACTTATGCATTCATTTTCCTTGTACTTTTACCGAGTCTGCACCATCCTAGCCAAACATGCATCTACAAGTCAAGCATCATCCTAGACCCTGGAGATGCAGAGAGACAACACACAGGTCTTTCCTTTCTTTCAAGAAGGCCACAGTCAAGTGTATAGGGAGTGGGCTTGGTAAGGATGACATAGAAGCTATTTGCCGATGAAAATCATTATTAGAAGTATACTCAGTGTTACTGTACTATAAAGGCAGGACAATCAATCTATTCTGGTTGGAGAGGAGGAGGCTAGGCTAACACTTGGAGAGTGATAGATGCCTGGGTTGTCATAGATAAATAGGATGGAGCACATCAATGAGGTTGTATAGGGAGTCCCAAATCCCAGCCAGGCAGTCAGAAGAAATTGTCTGTACAAAAGCATAGAGAGTAACAAACAAACAAAAAACATTCCAGGACAAAAGATGAACAATATACCTTGGGGCTGGCAGGCCAATACTTAACTCCCTGTGGATACACAGCTTCAAACCCAAAATCAAACTCACTCTCTGAGACAGTCTATTAGCAACACAATGAAAAGTAGTTTGGGGGTTACTTAAGTCCTAAATGTAAATGTTTACAATTTTAAATGCAATTTACAGTATTCCAGAGCAAGTCATATCTAGAAATAATGTATAACTACATTGAAACGATGAAGAATTTTTGAAAAAAAGAGTTGTAGGATTTTTTTCTCATATTCAAATAATGTTCAACAATTTTTGAAAGTTTAGCTAAAGTTAGAAAAATATACCTTCCTCATCATTTGCTGAGAGGAAGCCTGTTTGATTAATGTAATTAAAGGGCTGCTTGTAACTCAAGACTCAATTAAAAAAATAAATTTGGCCTTATTACTTTACTTCCAACTGGTGGTTTTCCTAGTGTGATTTTTGAGCTAAAATCTGCGGCTGCTTTGTTCATGACACATAAATTGTTTTAGCACATCCTTTCCCCTGCTGTGCATATGATTAAGAAAGCAGAGGTTAAACAGTGCAGTAAAGAATTGGCTAAATTCACTCTATTTTTGCTCACAGTCTTCTAGCCCCCCCTTGTGCCCCACCCCCCTTTGTTTTAAGGACTGTAAGAGTGCAGAAAGCCTATTATCTTCTCTTGGAATTACTTGTGATGTGTTCTTATGTTGAAAATGTAACTTCACTCTCTTAACATTTCTCACTACGCTGATTTTGTGATGTCTGTGCTATGGATATTGTCTGTAACAGGCAAGACAGTCAAGCACAAATGCGTTCTACCACTTATTCATTGCTGGGCACTATGATAAGCTTTTTACATAACTTGTTCCATGGGCTTCTTTGTGAAAAACCTCTGAGGTAAGCAAAATCAGGCTCATTTTGAAGGAGGTCTGAGCTAGAGCCTCTGAGAGGCCATGGTACTTTCCCATGGCCACACATTAGGTAGGCACCAGAACGAGGTCTGACTCACTCCCAATCTGAGCTCTTGATGACTTGTATTTTTAAAAGTAAACAATAATTTGATTCAAAGGGCTTGAATCTGTTTCTGGTAGAATAACTTCCATATTACTGTGCAACTCACACTCTTTTCAATTTAATCTAAACTGTCTATTTTGAAGGCATTGAGCAGCCGCTCCTTGTCCTCAGTGAGTTGAGAGTCTAATGTGGTTATGGATATAACATAATAATATACAAAAATAACAGGCACACCAAGGACACTTGTTGCCCTTGGGTCAATTTTGACTCCTGGCGTCTTCAGGTGCTATCATGTAGAACTACTCCATAGGGTTTTCTTGGCTGGATCTTTATGGAAACTGACTGCTAGGCCTTTCTTCCTCAGGGTTTCTGGGGGTGTTAGAACCAACCACCAATACTTTGGTTAGCAGCCCTTTGAAACCTTTTGGCACCACATGGGCTCTGACAGTATAATAGATATTATGTCATAAGCAACTTTGTAACAGGTTCTTATAACATATAAGATACCACGATAAGTAGAATGGAAGCCAACTGTAGCGGGGAAGCAAGACAAATGCTAACTGTTTCAATGCAGAAATTCTTCATTTCTTCCCTTAAACCTACTCCTTCTCAATCTTGATGGTAATGATGCTAACACCCACTCAACTGTTCAAAGTGGAAACTTAGGAGGCATCCTTCTCATTACCCTTTGAATCTGATTCTTTAGCAGGGTTTCCTGTTCTCCTCTGAAATGCATTGCTTCTTACTGTCTCTCTCATTGCCATTGCCTATTCATAGCAATCTGATTCATATGGATCCTACAGGATAGGGCAGAACTGTCCCTGTCAGTTTGCAAGACTGTTTACAGGAATAGAAAACCTCATCTTTCTTCCAGGGAGTGGCTGCTCATTTATGGGCTGCTGACTCATGCTTAGCAGCTTACTCATGTTACATGTAACACACTATGTCCAGGGGTTCTTGCCAACATCCAATTCCAAGTCATCCAGACCCATGTATCATTGTCTACCTGACCTCTCTGCTTTCCCCAGTTGGGTTCCCCACTCCCCTAACTCTCTCCTCATCCCTAACCCCAGTTTGATCTATTGTATGAACAGCAGTCAGAGCAGGTATGTGGACCCTGAAAATACATTTTATCACAAAATTAGATATAAAAGTGCATTGATAGGACTTACAAAAATAAATATGAAATGATAAAATAGTTAGAATTGTTAAAACCTCACAACTTCACATAGATCACAAAATTAAATAATAACAACTTAAAAAATCAACCATTTTACCAATATCTGTAGTACATCCTCCCTATCTTTTTTGGTTTCATACACTAATTAACTCTTCATATGGCAAAACTTTTGTAAAATGAATAGAGAAATTATTGTCTCCAGATTGGACTTGTCAGTAGAGGACAGTCCTTGGAGAAGGGCATCATTTTGGGTAAAAATAGGAGGGCAGCCAAAAATGTGGAAGGTCCTTGATAAGTTGGAATGACACAGTGGTTGACACAAGGTATTGAACAAAGGAGCAATGGGAAGGCTGGCGCAAGGCCGGCTGTGTTTCAATCTTTCTGTGGAGGGAGGCTATGAGTCCAAAAACAACAACAAGCTTGGTTCATAAAGAATCTTCATAAATATTGATGGTTTCAACCTCACAAATCAACATCATACACTTAATGTTATGAATGTCAAGTTTCCTTCATATCCAAGGGGCTTCAAAAAGTTCATGGAAAAATGCTACTGTCATTTAATTCCACTTTTTCTACAAACTTCTTGAAGCCCTCTCCTATGAATTATAATAATTAAGAACTTTTTCATTTCCTTTATGTAGTGAACATTCTTAAATACTTTATTCTTCGGATGAAAGACTCCTTAATCTGATGTTCTCATTGCAAATGCATAGGATACATTTTTATTTTGTCTTTAACAGTATCAGTGTTTTTGGGAAACAATGAAAGAAATTTAAGTCTTATCACAATATGCTCACTTCCATTGATTGGATTAACAAGTAATCCAAGTTCACTGCTTCTATGGAGAATATATTGATCCCTTTTATTTGATGACTACTTTTGTTATGTTCTGATTGCCTGGGGTTACATTTCACTTCTTGATGTCAGGATAAATTATATGGATTTTATAGCTCATCACTACTACTTGTGCTTTTATAAAGCTACCTTTAAATGTTTATGATTCTCTAGTAGATATATTAGAAGGTGTCAAAAGAAGTTGCCCGGCATGTGAGTCCAAATCCCAAATTTTGATTTCTAACTTATTGAACTAGAACATTTCATAGGTCTGCCCAAATTAGAATGGCATAACCAAAATTTATTGAATAAAATGCTTACATTTCATTTCCACATGGGTTTCTATTTCATGTGTTCGAAAATATACTTTTGAATTTTTAAAAAATGACATTTAAATCACATGACAACACTTGAAAAGCTTTTCATCCTTTTGAGGATGATGAGAGATTTCCACAGACTGGAGCCTCAAACCTGCCACTGCTAAGTCAATTCTGATGGACAGTGACCCTGGAGCAAGACACAGAAGTAGAAGGCCCAACAGAGATGGAGAGGCACAGTGGCCGCAGCAATTAGCTCAGACATAAAAACAACTTGAGGATGACGTCGGACTGGACAGGGTTTTGCTTTGTTGTACATCAGCTATCTATGAGTGGGAGAGGTCAAGACAGTACCTAACAACAACAACAACAACAGCAACAACAACAACAGTGTCTAGATCCACTCCCTTAGAGTTGATTCTGGCTCATAGTGACTGTAGAGACGAGTAAAAAGGTCTCATAGGTTTTCTGAGGCTTTAAGTCTATAAAGCAACAAACTGGCCCATTTCTCTCCTGTGGCATGGCTGGTGGTCCAAACCGCCAATCTTCTGGTTAGGAGCTGAACCGTCTAACTGGGGTGCCCTATGGGTTCTTTTTAGCTTCTCTTAGTTGGTGCTGCTGGGTGGCATCAAGTGGGTTCCAAATCATAGCCACTCTGTGCGCAACAGAACAAAACGCCTGCGCCATTCTCCCCATTGTGGTTAGGTGTGAGGCCACGGTAACTGCCACTGCATCACGCCATCTCATTGAGGATGGTTTCCTTTCTCATTGCCCTTCTACTTCACTGAGCATATTGTTCTCTTCCAGGGATTGCTCTCTCCAAAGTGCATGAGACGAGGTCTCACCATGCTTGCTTCTAAGGAGCAATTCTGGTGATACTTCTTCCAGCACAGATGTGTTTGTTCTTTTGGAAGTCTGATTTTCTTCACCAAAATTCAAGTGCAACAACTATTTTTTTTTGCCTGCTAGCCCCACACATAATATGCCTCATGCCCAGTCCTCAAAGACACGTTCACACTGCAATACAACTTTGGGCTCTGCATCTTACTATTATGTCAGACGTGGTGGTAAGACAAGTCATATCTACACAAATATGGCCATATGTCTATTGTTATAAAAGAGCTTCTTTCCCTAATATGAGAAATTACCTTTGTAAAATCTGCTTCCTCAGACCCCAAATTCCAATTGTCTTCAGTAAGTTTATATTTGTCCTCCCAATAGTACATTAATCTTATTGTGCTTAAGGTGAACTTACAACTAAACCTTTCATTCCAATTCTTACTATCATTAGGTGGCTTTTCTTATTATATCAGTGGTATCTTTTTTCAAATATTCCTACTCAAATTGGTACAAGTTTTAATTTACAAATGCCTCTTCCTCTTCCACATCCAAATGTTCACCAACCTTTATGTCAAATATACTTTCTTGTAAGGCCCATTCCTTAACAATTCTTTGCCCCATCCTAATACTGGAGTTTGTCATTTCTCTCTTTATTAGGGATTTCCTAGTTGGTTTCTCTGTCCCTAATAGCTTTTAGTTTCCAAATATCGTGCATAGCATTACTATGCTCAAAATCCTGTTTTGATCACATCAGTCTCCTGTTTCAGAACCAGAGCCAGGAGAGTCTGTGCAGTATTTAGATGAAGGCTCTCGCCAAAATGCAAAGAAAAAACAAATCCATTCAAATTGCTGAAGAATGAAATTTAACTTCTGAATCTATCATATTATTAATGTGGATGAACTGAGTGGAAAGTATGTCTGAATTTGCAGGCACCTTAAATTATGGACTATTTTCAAAAAAAAACTTTATTTTCAAGTGTCATTCTGCAACCACACAAAGAGGAGACCAAGAAAATTAAGCCCTCATGCTCGTTGTTCTGAATTAACTTCCCTCCTATGCACCTAGAGTATTACGAGCTATGTACCATCCTTGAGAAAATGAAGAAAATAGTCACTCAAATCATTTTCTGTCAGACTTAATTCTCTTGCAGAACCTTTATCAGGAAAGACTGGTACAGTGACTAAAATAATCCGTCAATACAATAAATTCTGAATCTATCTTAATGATTTAAAAATAAACAAACCGGCACACCATTTATAATTAGCAATGTCCATTTGCATATGAAGAGTGAGTGTTGCTAAATTTAAACCCTATCCTACTTAAGAAAGTGGCATAAACAGCCTCTATGTAACACTCCATATTATAAATTTATTTTTTCTTCGACAGAGCAAACTATTTGTAAGACTAGTGCAGACTAGGTTGATCTGTCTGAAATTGCAAGTTATTTGAGTTTGAATTAATGGGGCTTGCAATATATAAGGTTTGTAAAAAGATAAGAAACCACCATAACATCTATTACATAACTGCTAACATAGAATAACTTAGACTATGATAATTTGATGTTAGAATTACACAATAAAGGCATGCTTTGGGTGGATATTATGACATGCTAATTTGTTTTCTGAAGCTAATATTTAAAATTTTTCTAATTTACATATTAAAAGTTCAAAATAGGTAATATTTCTTTGTTAACAAAGTCTATATGCCAGACAGAACATAGAGTGGCAAATAAATTATAGTGGTGTTAGAAAATAGTTTTGTATCTTGTCTTTACATTAAAATAAAAAAACAAAAAATAGTCCCGAAATGGGCAGGACAAAACTGCGGCTGCAGCTCTGCTGGTCTCGAACTGCCGGGAGATGCGGCCCATGCCTCGCTCTGCTTCTGTGCTAGGCTCCACTCCTACCACTACCTCGGGCTCCAAACAGGCTCCATCACAGAAGCAGCCAGCACTTTCGTATTCCAGTGGGCTGGAAGGAGAAAGGCAAAAAGAAATGTATACTCCTTCCTTTTAAGGATAACTTCATTCCATCAGCCAAAGCTCAATAACATGGCCCCATCTGACTCCAAAGGAGATGAGGAAGTGAAGTGTTTATTTTAGACAACCATTTACCTAGCTAACAACCTTCTATTCATGGAGAAAGGAGAGAATGGATGTCGAGAGTCAACTAGGAAACTCAATCACCAATTGCACTGTTCTAATTTTAACATGTCCCTCAGCCGCATAATAATGAAACTTACTATCTTAATTCTCATCTCTTTAGAGGAGGAGATGGTTGGTGGATTTATGCCAGGTAATTACACCAAATTGCTGCAGGGAATCTACTGGATCTCAGAATGTTATGACTGTGTGTGGTACGTCAAAATTACCAGGAAATTAAAAAAAAAAAAAAAAGCCTAGTACAATCCTAGATCTGTTGAACTGGGATTATAGTGCAAGAGTTAAAAGTCTATTTTAAAAAGCGCTAAAACAAGACCATGGTTTTGATAGAAGCACTGGAATCTCTTGGTGGGCATTTTGAGCATATCATCTCAGGCCCGCTAAGAGTGGAGGACAGGGGCTGAAGGAAAGGTTCATGCAAAATGCACTTCCACCTGTTTAGCTGACTGCCATCTCCAACCCTCACAAGCCTTCCAAGCTGTTTGGTCGTAGTTTGGATGATAGAGAAAATTTGGGAAGTGAAAGGTAATTTAAGATGAAAACAGAAAAAAACCAAACAAAACCCACTTTCTTCAAGGATCTAGGTCGATAAACATCTTATCACAGTCATGACTCTAAAGTGAGCTCCAAAACCATGGACTCTTTTGAGAGGAACTCCAGGCCTGTCGCATGGCAGAAGCTGGGGACGTTTTAGTGTTGGAATAACCAAGCTGTAGGCAGTGAAGGGATTACTCCTGGGGCTGTCATCCGCATGGTCAGCAGTTCGAAACCACCTGCAGCAACTTGGGAGAATGACTGGGCTAGATGTTCTCCTCCTTAAATAGTCACAGTCGCAGAAGTATGTGTGTGGGGTCACTTTGGGTCAGCACTGACTCAGTGGCAGAAGTATTATTTCTAAACAGGTGCTCTTGAAGTTGGCCAACTCTAGTGTCTCTTGGTGAGAACCAAGGACTCAAGATTTAAGGGTTATCCTGATCTAGTCTTAGGTATTTTCACCTGGATGATTACCTGATTCTGCTGTTGGAAAACGACTTACAGGCCTTCTTGCAATCAAGGAAGAGGGAAGATCAAGTTCCTGCTGATACTAAATTAAATTTCTGAGGTCATGTCCCAAGGCCTACAAATTCCCTTTTGATTATAGGCCATGTGATACCACTTTGTAGCTAGCTTTTGGGGGTTGGGGGTGTCCATCCTAGATGTCGTTGAGGAACAAAGTACTTTTTGAGTTTGTCCCCAATTTTATCCCATTGAGTATAGATAACCCTACAAAGATAGATACTACCTTTACTCTTGAATGAAACTTCCTATATTGCCAGTCTTGGAAAATCCTATTTTTGTCTTGATTATCTTTAGAACACAGAAAAAAAGTAGTCTGTTTAGATAAATATACTTTATCTAAAAAATAAAGTTTCCTTTGGGCTAGATTGAATTTTTTAAGTACGGTTTTTATCAAACTTGATTTCATTAAATAAGGGGATGTTGCCATTTTTTAACAAAAAGAAATTAACACATAATCCTTTGCTCTGTTCCACATTATCTCATTCTATTTTTGTTTTTCTTCAAAGATCTTGTCCAACACTTCTAGTTTGGATGAGCTTATTATTAATCTCTTTGATCATGGTTATTGCTTCAGAGAGAGATCCTTTTACTTCCCTAGTTATGAACATTGCCAGTTACCTAATAGTCTGTAATTACAGACATTCAAACTTTGAAAAACCAGTGTTTTTCCCTTCCCATTTGCAGGAGACAGATTTAAAGAGATTTATGTGAAGAGACAAACATCCATTGTATTTGTTGTTGAAACAAAACACTGCAGATAACTTTATTGTTTCATTCTCCCTTCTTTCAGTTAGAAAATTATTTTTAACTATATTTGAAAGAAAGTTTTAATTAAGTTTAGTGATCCTTGACAACTGTTCAATTTCTCATTTAAGGAAGAAGGTAGGCTTTAAGTTTTAGGTAGTTAGCAGGCATTAGCAATTAGAAATTGGAAGAGATTGAGTATGAAAGCAGTGGCCTATAGGAGGAAAAAAACTAAATACAAGATATACTAGACCTTCAACTCCACCAATCTGAGAAGTATGTGTACACTGACAACACATTGTGGACGGATTCTGAATTAATCTGGTCTGTAATGTGTTCACTTGCACATGGGTTTTGGTTCTCCACTACTTCCCCACCCCTTCACATTAATTTGGTTGCTTGATTTTTAACTTCTTGATTTTAAAATATCCAGCTTTTAATGTGTTAATAAATGTGCATCGAGTTAAAAGGCATTGTGATATATGAGTGCAGGCAGTCTGTGTTTGGGCAGGCATGATACATGTTGTTAATTAGGTTTACATTTTCACACCTCTAAGACTAAATGTAAAAAAAAAAAGTTTAGGACTGGAGGAGAAAGTAAAACAAATAGATTATTTGAAATATATAAATAATAATTCTCAGGAAAAATGTTAAATTTTGAATGAAGGGAAAATTGACATTTGAAAAACTCACCTTTTGCTATTTTCTTTTACAAGTAAAAATGAAGGTATATACTAAATTATAATTTCACATCCTCTTTTGTACCTTAAAAAGCCATCTTTATGTAGGTAACAAAACTATTTTCATTAGATAAATAATAATGCCTTTGCTTATGAATTTATCTTTTGATTTAAGTATTTGATTGTTTTAATTATTAAAAACAAATTATTTATTGTTTAATTATTAAATACAAATCAAGGAAAATCCATTGTATTAAATAAAAAGCTACTGTGCATCGATATATTATTTTGAATCACAAATATTCTGAACTGTGAATGGTTTTATATTTTTAAAGTATTTAATGTATGCCATTACTAATTTTAAAAAGTGGCCCAACTAGGCATCCAGTAATTCTGGATGTGAGGAGTTTGCCACTGTTTGAGAATCATTCTCTTGGGCAGAAAAATGAAGTTATAAACAAACCTCCACAGGAGGGCACTAGAGTGTGATTCTGGTGTAAATTGTAACTTGAACAACCCATCCTGCTAGTTTTAAGTCTCTTGTTTAAGCATGTAAAATAGTAAATCTATATCCTGAATTATAAGTTGCTACCTTAAAAAACCCACGATCAATAGGCTTCACATACTCCGTAAATATTTTCTTCAGCAAAATGTGATTATAAGTAATTTGGTCTTTTTTTAAGGATTCAACCTTATCTCTAAATAGAGCAAAATGGGTTGGAGGTATGCTCAAAATTAAGTAAAATTTCAAAAAGTAAAATTATGTAATATTTAAAAATATACGAGGGCTGTTTTAGCACTACGAGGTTAACCAATGACAAAAAATTATAATACATCTAAATTTTAAAATGATATACACTTATAATATTTATAGATGGCCTGTGAATATAAATAAGATTATTTATGTATCATATATATTGACTAAAATAGTAATTCTGGCTAACTGGACAATCTATAGGTAGATCAATGTTAGTGAATGTAGAAATAAAATATAAACAAAAACAAAGCAGTTTCAAATTGATTCACCTGATGCAAATAAATAAAGACTCTAAAATTGGCACAAGATGGATGTTTGATCCAAATGAAGATTCAGTGCCCTCTTCTTCCTCATCCCTATTTTCAATTTCTATAGTATATTTTAAAGTTGCTCTTCAGGATATATTTTAAAATTTTACTTGTGTTAGATCAATATCAAAGTCATTGAAGTCTTGGCAGGTGCTATGTTTCTTGGTGAGTCTTGTCTTTGTATTTTGAGGACTTTACAATACAGCTCCAAGAGAGCTATCTTGAATTGGCAGTTTCATTAAGTCTGAAAAGTAACAGAAACAGTGGTTGTACAGTTCTAATAACTGCTTGAATTGATTTGACAATAACTAGTTTGGGTCTTATAAGATAACTGTTTTATATAAATTAATTTTCACTATGGAAATGATTCATTTCATTTTTGTACGTACACATACACACTGTCACCCCAAAATTATTTAGTCAAATGCTAGTAATGTTAGCAAAGACTGGTGGAAAGTTAAAGTGATAACAATGCCCTTGGCAGCAGGACTTCAATTTTAGATAGTACATATTATTTCTACAGTCAAATATTGATGGCTTTAATGTTCTGGGAATTAGTCATTGAAACAAAATGATATAACCACAATCTGACAGTTTTCTGATTTCACATTCTATATTAGAGTTTGAGGGCATCATTTAAAAATATATATATATACCCATGCCAAGTACTTGCTTAAAACAGAGGAGTTCTCTAAACTTTTGATGGTTCACACCTGGGTTGAATAATTTGTTGGTAATTTAAATGCTAGTTCATCATTCCCAAGGGGAATAAAGACAGACTGTTTTAATTTAAATATCTTTTAGCTCATACTCCCCAATCTTCAACTAAGTCAAAAAGTAGATTTAAAAAGAAATTTTAAAAACTTGGATAATCTGCTTGCACATAATAAAAATTACTTTTCAGCATAATTTACATGAAATTGACCAATTATACATATATATAAACAAAATTATATATAGGCTAAGTTTTCTTTCACTTTAAAACTGGACTATAATGAGAGCACTTAAGTAACTAGGCTTTTTTATGGGTTACATACTGATCTGCTAAATGTGAAGTCAGTAGTTCAAATGCACTGTTGCTCCCTGGGAAACAGAGAAGGCTGTTTGTTCCCACCCAGATTTACAGTCTCAGAAACCTTCTGCAGGCTTGCTGCTTACTCAGAATTCACTCGGTGTTGGGGCTTGGATGGGTTTGCCCCAAAGGGCAGTTCTACTTTGTCTATGAATCAGTATCAACTCAATGGCAGTCGACTTGGTTAATTGTTTAGAACGTTTAAATAAAAGTTAAGTTGTAATCAAATAACTTGCTATCAGTAATTTTAAATAATGCACTTTCTGATCTCTATATTATGGTTTTCTTCTCCTTCCCTTTAAAAAATTGTTATTAGTGAAGGTGTGCCAACTGATATTTCCCCCACAATGTCTCACAGGTCAAAAGCAAATCTTGCTTCGCAAAAGAGTTCCAGTCCTTAAGCAATAAAAAGTTGGAAGCAAATATTCTTTTAATATCCAACTTTGATTCCGCTAAAAAAAAATCAAAATTTGAAGGACGGTTGTTTCTGTCTTAAAATCCACAAACAAAAGCAACTATTGAAGGTGAAATAGGAGGCTAGGTACGTACTGGAAACTTCCACATATAACAAGGATAAGCAGGGACATAGCTGAGAGTTTAAAGGTTGGATTTTATAAGCTCCACCTTCAGACAAAGGAAATGATGCAATCGTATTTTCCCAGACAGTATTAGATGATGAAAAAAGGAACCAGTATATGTGGAAGCATCTTCCTCTGATAGCAAACATAACACCCCAAAGTCCCCAACTGATGTGATGTTGAGATTTTAAATATTACGTAGAATTTTGGTGAGTGAAAACTTGTTTACTTTTGAAATAACTTCAAATTCACCACTTTGTTTTTAGGTGCCCGTGAAATTGTTCCACCTCGTAGCACCCCTCTGTACAATGGAAGAAAACCTTCCTTGTTCAGTCCTGCACCAGCTCACAATTGTTCCATTTGCTCTCGTTGCAGCACATGGTAACAGTGGCAATCCATCGCATCAAGGATCTTCCTCTTCCTGCAAGGTATCCCTTTCTGGGGACAGATCTCACCTGAGACCAGGCTGTCCTGAACACGAGAGGCAGTCTCGCTATATTTGCTTCCAGTGAGCATTCTGCCTGTACTTCTTTCAAGACAGTTTCTGGCAGTCCATGGTATTTTCAATATTCCTCACCAATGACATAATTCAAATACATACATTTTTGCAGTCTTTCTTATTCAGATTTAAATTACTGAAATAACACACAGAGCTCCAACTATTGAGAATAAATTAGAGACAGATACTGAATTCCTCATCATACTTCTGTAAGCGTTTCTTAAATAGGGTGGTACTTTTAAATAACCATAGAATAGCTATTACATTAACTTCAATAAAATCTTACCATGATCTCGCAATCCCAATAAAATTTTGCTAATGGTCTTAATAATGTTTGTAGGTACAGGACCCAAACAAGGAGCACATGTTTTGTTTAGTTGTCAGGTTTCTGTAGTTTCCTTTAATTTGGAAATTTTCCTTAATTTTTATTCATTGTTCTTTGTTGTTAAGTAGAAAAATTTAAGATCACAGAACATTCCACATTTTGGATTTAATGGATGTTTCCTCATGATTTATACAATTTTGACAAGAATACCACAGAAGTGATGTTATGTTCTTGTCAGTGCATCATATGAAGAGGCAACAATGTTAATTTACATAATTGCTAGTGGATTCACGTTTACTATTAGTTAGGATGGTATCTGCCAAGTTTCTCCACTGTGACGTTAATTATCCAGTATGGTGTATTTATTAATTAAAAAGCAATTAATAAAAGTGTTTAGAGTGATACTTTGAGACAATATTTCTGTGCATTATCATACTAACACCTACCATTTTTAGCATTCTTTGATCATTCACACCTAACTCAATTATCATTGTGATAGCTACCATGTGGTAATAGTCTACTCTATTATTACTTTCAGATTTGTGAAGTGTCTTTCTACCAATCATATTCCTTCTCTTTAAATTTTTTCACTCATTTATTTATAACAATAAGGTGTGCTGGGCTTGTATTTCAGCCAAAGGGTCACTATACCTTTCTAAACATTATTTTAATATATGAATTGGCCATGTGGAGTTTTTTCAAGCCAGATCCTTGTGTCACATGGTCAAGATCACATTACTATTTGAGTACATAATTCCAGACCAGACTTTTCCCCCTCACTAGACCTAAGGTCAGTCACTTGACTCTGAAGATTATTCTTGAACATTGAAAAGCTGAAGTGAGTTGGGAAAGTGGCGATGCAAAAGAGCTTAATTGAAGATTTCAAAGGATTATTGAAGAAGACAATATAAATTATTATAAGGAAAACACCATGGTTTGTAATTCTTAAGCTGAAAGAATTGAAGAAAAAACCCAAGCCTTGAGTTGAAATGTTGAAGGATTCTCTGAAAAAAAAAAAATTGAATGATTTAGGAAGTATCAAAAGATGAGGCTATGAAATCTAGGATAGGTAGATCTATAGAGACAGTAAATGCATCCAGGGACGTGATAGAGGATGATAGAAGTGGATGGAGAGCTAGGAACAAAGAAAATATTCTGACATTTATGGTAGTGATGATTGCACAAATTTTAATATGATTTAATGATTAAATTGTAGGACCTGTAACATATATGCCAAGAGAATTATTTTTAAAAATCTTCAAAGAGCAGCATTTGTACAAAGAGGAAGTTCAGAGGATTAGGAAAGACAGAACAGAAATGCAGGGAGAAAGAGAAATAAGAAATGGTAGTTGACGGGACGGCAATGGATGAATTTAAATTGTTTGAATATTGGCTGAGCCCCAGTGGCGTAGTGGTTGAGTGCGGGACTGCAGCCCACGGGTTTGGCAGTTCAAATCCAGTAGCAGCTCTCCAGGAGCACGGCTGGGTAGGTCCCACGACCACCAGAGGGCAGTGGTGCCAAAATAAATAAATTGTTTGACTATATTTGAATGGTTGAACGTAAGATGATGATATGCTCCATAATCCCTTCATCTAAATACACAATAAAAATAGTTGTGTTAGTCTGGGTAGAAATGAAAAACAAATTCATAGAAACACAAGTGTATAAGAAAGCTTCATATAAACAGTAATTATACATTTAAAAAAATCCAAGCCCAGTCCAGATCAAGTCCATATGTCTAATATGTCTATAAAGTCCTCTGTAGACTCATGAAACACATGCAATGACATTGAATGTAGGAAGAGCACAGGCCAGTGAGTGGGCAGTCTTGTGGGTTCACTCTCATTGTAAGTATCTCTGTGCTGATGCCATGTGGCATTTCCAGTTCCCAGGGCACAGGAGCTATCAGTGTAGTGCTATGTGTTTTTCATTAGAGTATCTCTCAGGGAGGAAAGGAGTTCCGTGAATCCTCAGAAGATGGCCAAGCCAACAAAGAGGTCTCATTGGCCATGACCTGATTGACAGACTTGGCTCCACCCCTTCACGGCTAAACCTCAAACTGACGCCAGATTATATAACTACTACAATAATTATTTAAAAGAAAACAATAAGATGAGGTTTTAGATGTGTACAAAGTCACTGTCCAAAGAAGAACCTGTTGAGGTTCAATCTTTTGAAAAGGCAGCACAGGGCTGAGTCATGGTGGTATAGGATGGAGGTTCAATTCCAGCAGCAGCTCCACAGGAGCAAATGCTGGGCCTCCTACTCCCACCACCAGAGGGCAGTGATGCCCCCAAACAAAACAAAACAAAAAGGCAGCACAGAATCAAGAATAAATGGTAATGAAGGAGGAAGTCAATGATACAATGAAAGAATGGACAAAAACAAGGCTCAAGAATTGACAAAATACTAATAGAAATATTTCAACAAATGGCTGTAGTATTGGAGATGCTTACTTCTCTGTGGCAAGAAATTTGGAACACCTGGTCGGTCAGCTGGTCAAGACATCTTGCCTATTTCAAAGAAAAGTGATTCAATAGACTGCAGATTAATGAACAATATCATTATTAATATCACATACAAGTCAAATTTGCTGAAGAGAATTCAAAACAGTTGCAGCAATGCATCGAGATAGAACTGCCAAAAGTTCAAGCCTGATTCAGAAGTGGACTTGGGTCAAAAGATATCATTGCTGAATACAAAGAATACTGTAAAGATATTTGCCCATGTTTTATGGACCATGCTAAGCAGTCAACAGTACAGATCATAATAGTTTATAGATAGTATTGTGAAGAATGAGGATAAGAGAACACCTAATAGTACTCATGTAAAATGTACACAAGACCAAGAAACAGTTGTTCACAAAAAGGTATTGCTGTTGCTATTAGGTGTTATTGAGTAGGTTTCTTCTCAGAGGGGCTGTATGTACAACAGAAGCAAACACTAACAAGTCCTGGGCCTTGTTCACAATTGCTGCTGTGCTTGAACCCATTATTGCAGCCTGTAAATCTATCTCATCGAGGGCCTCCCTCTTTTTGCTGTTCTTCTACTTTACCAAGTATGTCAAGTATTTCCATTTTTTTAAATGCATAATCAGGAGGGACTTATCTCTTCTGATAACATGTCCAAGGTACATGAGACAGCCTGTCACCATCCTAGTCTCTAAGGAGCATTATGGTTGTACTTCCTTCAAGACAGATCTCTTGGCAGTTCATGTTACTTTCAATAGTGTTTACCAACACCATGGTTCAGCTGCATCTGTTTCCTAGTTTACACATGCATATGAGGTAGTTGAAAATATCATAGTTTGGATAAGGTGCACAATAGGGATACTGCATCATTTAAAATCAGGAAGGTATATTTCAGGGTGGTAACCTGACACAATATTGAGGAAATTATTTGACATGCTAGACAATGTAAAGACAAATGTTCACGATTAGGAGGTTCATTAATAGTCTCCTAAAAGCAGATGCTATAACCTCATTTGCCGAAAGGACTTGAAGCACCAATGAAGATCAAAGACTTTAGCCTTTCATCCAGATTACAACTCAATATGAAAAAGAAAACCAAATCCTGACAAAATGGGTCAGTAGGTAACATTATGATAAAGGGAAAAAAGTATGCACTTATTGATTTATGAAATTCAGGGGAATGTAGCATTTTATTGGCAACCTATTCTGTTACAAGTAATCTTTTTTTCAGGTTAGTTTTTAGTGAGTCTATTAAAACCATATTTTGATATGTCCATTAATAATAATAGCAGTAGCAATCATAATATATGTACTGACTAAAAGTTCCACCTTTGATGGGTATATTATATTCTCCAGCCTTCTGCTGAATGAGCTGTTGGAATATCAGTCTGGCCATAAATTGTGAAGCACCACATTTGGAAGCAACTTTTGTTATCCATTCAACATTAATTGAAGCAATCAGTTTAACCATGTAAGCATATAAAAGAAATGAATATGGCTAATTTTGCCTTTACTCTCTCTCTTATAATCTTGAATGTTCAATATATCCACCGTCTTTTATGCATAGAGATAATGGAGACTCTTTTCTCTCTTTTAATTGACAAAGGGGATATCTCATGAGTTTATCTAATGGAAGCATTCCTTATTAGTACATTTTTGTCTAAAGGTCTACAATTCCTTGATGACTTTTAGGGCGGCTGTGCAAAAACTGGCAGGCCAAATACAATACTGACAGATCTGTCTCTTATTCCCACATTCCAAGGAATATATTTTTATTGCTCAAATTTGAAAATTGATACTCCAAGTGTAAAGAGCATTGAGCATAAACATAGGTAAGAATTAACTTTGTATAAAAAACTGAAATTACAACAAATAATATAGAAAAGCTAAGTAAAAAACAGAGTGCCAGAAAAAGTAAGATATCTGAAAGATTAAAAGATGCCAGAAAGATATAATTCTGCGATTTTTAGAAGCATTTAAAAACATGTTGAAGCAAAGGAAAGATTCAACAGGATTTTAATCTTTATGACATTATAATCTGAAAACATTGATGTATGTCTGTGACCTAAAGATTTTAGGCTTTGGAAATACAATTTAAAACCAATTCTGTAACAGATGCTAATGTAAATGATGCTTACAGGCATTGATAAAACATTCTGCCATCCTTCTACTAACATATTCCATAATTATACTGTGACTTAAATAGTTTATATATAGAGAGATGAATGTGGAACAGGAGGAAAGTATTCATACATTAGCATGCAGAGTAAGGATTCCAAACAGCTAATTGTTCCAGCTCACGGAATATTTTAAAATATTACCAGTTAGGTGTTCAAAATTATTTCAGCTTATTTTTTATTGATTCATGCTGATGATTTGCACAATTAGAAAATATTCTTGATCAACATGGATGTAGATTATAGAAATGAGAGAAAAGGAATCAGTTATCTAAAGAAAACATCTCTCCCTTTCTTTTGCCCTCAACAGTCAAAAATCATTCAAAAAATACAATATTTTTGCCATCTGAAGAAAGGTGAAAACTGACACTTCTGACTATTATTATTATTATCTGAGAGAAGTGCTATTTTTAAGATTTTTTATTGTATGTTCTTTCAATGCTAGAACTCTTTAGATGTATTTTAGTTAAAGTGAAACAATTTAAATTTCTCTCTTTAATATTCTGATAATTGGAAAATCTTATGATTGTACAAATTATTCCCGAGACCTGTGCAATGGGTAATTCTAAGACCCCTCTGTAACTAGAATGACTTCAAAATGAAAAAATCTTTCAAAATTCTAATTTTGTTGTTGTAGGAATATATATACATATATATATATATATATATGTGTGTGTGTGTGAGTGTGTGTGTATTTGTTGGTAGTGCCTGGAGTGCAATCAGATCAATTCAGTAAGTATTTTTTGAGTTCCTTCTTTATGATAAGATCTGGAGGAAAGTCACATATGAAATAGTCCTACCTTCAAGATGTTCTTAATCTGATAGATGGTGACAACTCAAGAATCACCCTCTGGGTTATAATTCATACAAAA
Source organism: Nesogale talazaci (assembly GCA_004026705.1). Taxonomy (NCBI): domain Eukaryota; kingdom Metazoa; phylum Chordata; class Mammalia; order Afrosoricida; family Tenrecidae; genus Nesogale; species Nesogale talazaci. The sequence goes on along the minus strand of PVJH01000068.1, from coordinate 287,699 downwards.
TCCATAAATGAAGCAAAAAGTGTAAAAAGTTCTGGACAATCATATATGATTCCTCAAGTAGTCATCTTTTATAGCTATTATGAATGAGTGAAACATCCCTTCAGAGTAAATGAGAAAAGGCTTTATTGATAATAAAAATTAATAGAGTCATGGTAAAATATTTCAAACAATTCATAATAATAAGAATATAAAAGAGGAAACAAGAATCATTCTAAAATTGATAAGCTACAGCTAATTTTTAGATAAACATTTACCCAGAAAATTTTCCATATAATTAAATATGCACATAAATGTAAATGCATATGTTTTCTATTGCTACATTTAATATTATAGGTATTAGGTATTTATCATGCAAGCTCATATGACAGATGTAATCTTTCCATGGCAATCTCATGTACTGTGTTAGTCTGGGTAGACTAGAGAAACAAATTCATATACACATATATGGAAATAAGGGAAAGGCTTATATACAAAAGGAAGGAACATTGAGAAAGCATCACAACCCATTCCAGTCCAAAGTCATAAGTCCAATATTAGCCCATATGTCTTACACCAGTCTATAATGTCTCCTTCCAACTCACGAAGCACGTGCAGTAGAGGAATCCCGCTGCTGGCAGGGGTCTCTCCATGCCTCCTTGTTTCCAGGGCTCAGAGTCCATCAGTAATATCCATTGGCAGTGGGAGCATCTCAGCCCTGCAGGGGTCTCTCTGTGGCTTCTCTGACCCCACAGGTCTGGTTCCATCAGGGCAAGCCCATGTGACTTCTGCTCCGACTGCTCCATTTTCCAGGAATCAGGATAGATCAGTATGCTGTCATCTCCTCTTGTCAGTAGTTCTTTGTCTCAGAGACGGGAAGTCAGGTCTCTCTTCTCCAATTGGGAAATATCATGAGACTTCCTAGAATTCTCAGGAGAAAGCCATGCCCACACAGAGGCCTCATTGCCTACTCATTGGTTATCTCCAGATTGACAGGCTAGACTCCACACCTAGACCACCAATCATGAAATTGACACGAGCACATGACTGCCACAAGTGCATTTGTGTCAATTCCCACTCACAGTGATCCTATGTGACAGAGTGAAGCTGCTACATAGGGTTTCCTAGGGTAGAATCTTCATGGAAATAGAGTGCTGGATTTTCTCTCCTACAGAGTGAATGGTGACTTAGAACTTGTGATCTTTCAATTAGCAAGAAAGAGCTTTAATCATGACACCACCAAGTATATAGTCTAAATTTGGATGAATGTTTCAAATGTGCTTAATCAATTTCTCATACAGAAATACACTATTTTCATGATTGTAAAATAACAACACTAAGACAAAATTTGCATAAACATATCCTGGCTTTAAACAAAATTTTTGTGAGAAGTCTTAAAATTAGACTTGCTAAGTCAAAAGATAAGCCTTTCTAAATTTTAACAAACTGTACTCCAAAAAGTAATAATTTTAAATTTCTACAAGCTGTGCAAAAGAACTTATCATGTATAGGCTAACATTGTGAAATGTCAATTTGAAAAGGAAGAAAGATATACTATTGTATTTGTATTTTTTTGATTGCTAGTGAATCTGAATATCTTTTCATATTCTTAGTGGTCATTGTATTTCATTGTTTATTAAATGATTGTTTCTATTGTTTGTGTTAGTAGTGTGATTTGTTTTTATTATTAATTTATGACATTCAAGAGTTGTAGCATTCTATTGGCAAGCTATACTATGTCACAAATAATATTTTTTCAGATTTGTTTTTATTTTTTTAATTAAAATACAATTTTATTGGGGACTCTTAAAGCTCTTATAGCAATCCATGCATCAATTGTATCAAGAATATTTGTACATTTGTTGACACCATTATTTTCTAGACATTTATTTTCTATTGAGTCCATGGTATCAGCTCCCTGACCCTGGTGACTCCTTGATAAATTATAAATTAAACCAACTGCTGTCTCCCATCCTCCATAGTCCATAGTTTCCTCCAGGTGTGTGTGTGTGTGTTTGTGTGTGTGTGTGTGTTTATGTGTCAATCATTGTAATCGGTTCCCCTTTCCTCCCCTTCTCTCCCCACCTTCTCCCTAGTATCACTACTCCAATTCCTGTTCCTGCATTACATGTGTCCCGATCTCTAATCTCTTATCTATACCTGTGCACATGCTCCGGTATAGCCTGCAGTGAAAGGCAGTACTGAGGTCATGATAGTGGTGGGTGAGGAAGCCTCAAGGAACCAGAGGAATTTTTTATGTTTCACCGGTGCTTTACTACATCCTTGTTGACTCATACCTTCCTTGTGACCATTCTGTGAAGTGATGTCCCATTGCTGACAGATGGATTTTGGGTCTCTGCTCCGCCTCCCTCATTCTCAATAATTCGATTTTTTGTTTGTTTTGGGTCTTCTGATGCCTGTTATCTGGTCCTAAGGACACCTCGTGATTGCATAGACTGGTGTGCCTCTTCCATGTGGGCTTGCTGCTTCTCTGCTGGATGGCTCTTCTTTAACTTCAAGTCTTTTAAGACCTCAGATGCTGTATCTTTTGTTAGCCGGGCACCAGCAGCTTTCTGTACTCATTTTGTCTTCAGTGAATTTTCTGGGAGAGTGAACATCACAGAATGCCAGTTTGTTAGAACAAAGTGGTCTTGCTTTAGGGAGTGTTTGAAAAGAGGCCCTAAGTCCATTCACTTCTTCAGTGTATTGCTATATATATATATATATATATATATATATATATATATACACACACACACACACACACACACATACATACCACACACACACATACATTTACACGCACACACATATATATATACACACATTTGTGTATACACACACACACACACACACACACACACACCCCTAGGTCAATGCCTCTATTTTTTTATCAATTAGTGTATTTACATATGCTTATATTTCTATTCATGGCTTTGCTGCTCAGATCATTCCTCTGTTTCCTTTTACCATCTTCCTACCCCACCATCTTGCTCTCTCTACTTCCTCCTCTTATTACCATATATACTCAAATATGAGCCCAGTTTTTCAACTATTTTTTATGCAGTTTTGTGATAAAATTAGGTGCCTTGGCATATATTCAGGTCAGTTTCTACTTGAGTGTATACAGCAAGATTCCTCTTGCTCCAACACTTCCAGGATCTCTACATTCTCTTTGCAGTTGATTTTAATTGTCCCGTTGTTCCTCTGTCCATGAAGTTGTTTACTCACCACTCCCTTCCCTCAACTCCTTCTTTCCTAAGTACCTCCATGACTGTCAGTCCCATTACTTTCTCCTTGGCTTGTTTTTAGTGCTCTTATTAATACTATAATTTTGTTATTTTCCATTAATAATATTTCCTTTATAATTTATTTGACATGCTCAGAAAGATATTTCCTACTCTGATCAAATTATAAAGGGAAACAGCAGTATTTTATTAAAAAAGTATAAACAGAGCTCCAACTCTATTGCCTTTGAGTGGATTTCAACTCACAGTGACCCTATAAGACAGAGGAGAACTGCCTATAGTGTTTTCCGAGACTGCAATCTTGATGCAAACAGATGGCTGTATATTCCTCCCATGGAGCATCTGGATCTTTTTGAATCACCAAGCTTTCCAGTCAGAGCACATGGCTAATGGGGTACAAGGTGTTTTTTTTTTTATCTTGTTCTGGTATAACTTATTTCTTGGAAATTGCATATTTGAGGAATCTGGAATTAAGTTTGAGCTGAAAGTGAGGTCCTACCCCCAATTTTCAATATTTTTGATCATTGATTTGTATGACAGCTTTATCATTTGATAAATTCTCTTTAAATGCTTACAGCTATTTTTAGTTTCTTTAATCTGCTAACATGACTCTGTTGTCTTTTTTCCCCCAGAGTCTGTACCATTGTCTTTGGTAGAAAAGTTCCATTACTTCATTTGTTCTTTCAGATTGAAGAACAATTTTATGACATTCACTCTTCTTATACCCTACACTCTACAGTGGGGCCACCCTAGATACAAATTTTATTAGGGTTTTGACTACATGTTAATTAAGAAAGAACTTTAAAATTTTTAAATAATGAATGCAGTTGCCACTTGAACAATATAGGTTGGAACTATGGGGCGCACTGATGCACTTTCTTTTATTGTTGTTCCTATTTCAATGAGCTCAAGTGTTACCCTTATTTACTTCAAAGTCATCTGAAGCTAAGCATCTCCATATTACCAGTTTTCATACAACACCAACGTTGCCATTGTAAGACAGGGTATCATGTACTCTCTTTAGTGTAAGAATTTACTGAGGTTAATTTTTAGATGAAAATTTTAAGTTAAATAAAGACACATTGGTGATTACTTTACAGATGGGTGTATTATCTACAGACAATACACCACAGAGCAAACTCTCCACCACTGAGTCCATGCCAACTGTGTAAGTAAGGCAGAACAGGCCATGTGAGTTTCTGAGACCAACAATCTACAGGAACAGAAAGCCTCATCTTTCTCCCCTGGAGTGGTTGGTCAATCTGAACTGCCGACCGTGTAGTTAGCCGCCCGATGCAAAACCACTACCCTGCCAGGGCTCCACAAATAAAAAGATACATTTCTGTGTATTTGTTAAGGAGCCTTGATGGGACTGTGGGTTAGGCATTGGGCTGCTAACTGCAAGATCAGTTGTTGAAACCCACCAGCTGAAAGAAAGATGAACTTGTCTTCTCTTATAAAGGTTGTGAGTCTCAGAAACCCAAAGGAGGCTGTTCTATTCTGTCCTATAGGATCACTGTGAGTCACTGTGAGAAAGAATGCCATGGCACTGGGGCTACTCAGGTGTATTTATTAAGTGGCATATGTCAGTTCTGACTCACCATTAGCCTGTATACACCAGACAAATCACTGCCAGGCCCTGTGTCTCCTGACAATTGTTCTTATGTTTTGAACTCAGTTTTGAAGCCACTGGGTCAATCCATCTCATTGAAGTCCTATCTGCTTTGTTGTTGTTATTCCTATTGTTGACCTTTCTACTTTACCACTTCTCCAGGTGCTAATCCCTCATGATACCATCTCCAAAGCACATGAGAAAAAGCCTGGAAGTCCATTGTATATTTAATATTCTTTACCAACCTCATCATTCAAGGGCTTCAGTTCTTCAGTCTTTCTTGTAAAGCTTTCTCCATGCAAATGAAAATATTATGAATTGGATCAGACATACCTCAGTGACATCTTTACTTTTAAACACTTGAAAGAGATCTTTTCAGTAGATTCGCCCAATGCAATATGTCATTTAATTTCTTGAAGGCTGATTCCATAGTCATTGGTTGTGAATCCAAGGTTGGGGAAATAATTGACTTCAGCCTTTTCTCAGTGTAGCTTGATGCTATTTAGTGGATCCACTGTGAGATTTTATTTATTTATTTTAATAATATTGAGGTGCAATCCATATGAAAGTCATTGATCTTCATCAGCAAGTGCTTCAAATCCTCTTGACTTTCAGAAATCAGGGTTGCATTATGTGCACATTGCAGATTGTTAAGGAGTCTTCTTCCAAGTCTAATGCCATGCTCTTCATCATAAAGTCTGCTTCTATGTTTATTTGATCAGATACAGATGGTATAGGGTGCAATGGCATAGGATACAATCCTGACACATGTCTTTCCTCATTTTAAACCAAGCAGTATCACTTCATTATGTTTGAATGATTGTCTATTGGTTTATGTACAGATATCTTCAGGAGCACAATTAAGTTTCCTGAAACTCCTTTTCTTCAAAAGGTTATCCACAGTGCAATAAATTAGTAATTCACACAGCCCAAAACCTTTTATTATGAATAAAAAACAATTAAACACTTTTCTGGTGTTCTCTGCTTTCAGTCCACCTCCATCTGATGTCAGGCATGATATCCCTCATGCCGTGTCTTCTGGTTCTGGCTTGAATTTCTGCCAATTCCCTGTTGATGTACTGCTGCAGCAGTGCTTGATTTTTCTTCAGTGCACTTCACTTATGTATCATAGCTATGCTATTTTTGATGATTTCTCCATTCAGTTTGCTCACCTTTTTTAGAATGGAAGGGGTTAGCCAGAAGCAGTATTCCTAATTTCCTGGCATGCATGAGCGAGAGCAAGCATCACCAATACTGCATGAATTTTGAAAATATTTTAATTGGTATTCCAAAAGTTTCCAGAATCTTATTTCTCTCCAATGCTTTCAGTGTTGTTTGGACTTCTTCCTTGAATAGTATAGATTCTTGATCACACATTACGTTCTGAAATGACTGAATATCCACCAGTTCTTCTTAGTACCATGGTGTTTCTGTATATTCCTTCCATCTTCTTTTGATCTTTCCTATATTCTCCAATATTTTCTATATAGATATCAACATTATTAACTGTGTTCAATGTGCTGTTATATTTTCTACTGTATCTGAAAAAGACAGGGAAATATTTAATTCCTATGTGTTGGAATAGACTGGAAGACATAGGGTTTGTGTTTTGGAGTATTACTGTTTGGTCCATTATATTTTTAATTGCTTGAAAGTATTTTTTCCCATTATGCAATTGTTGCTGTTTTGTTTTGCATGCTTGTTACTTGTCACATAAAATTACACGCGTGGATGTAGTCAGAAAACCCAAGCCAGGTGCTCCCAAGCCATGTTTCTACTCTCAGCAAATCCATGTGTGAAAGCTGAGTTATGCTTCATAGGGTTTTCAATATCTGACTTTGGGAAAGAAGATAAACTCAAAGCTCCAATATTTCTTTTAACAGCCAAGTTGAATAGTCATATATACATCCCAGAGATTCCTCTATTAGGTAATCCATTCACTGCCATCAAGTTTATCCAACGCAGAGTGAGCCTAAATATGGTTTCCAAGACTGCAAATCTTTACAGTAGACAGTCTCATCTTTCTCCAATGAAGCAGCTGGTAGATTTGAACCAGAGTTTTTTTTTAAAAAAATTATTACTATTGTGGCAGTCATATGCTTATGTTAATTTCATGATTGAGATGTCGAGGTGGAGTCTAGCCTGTTAATTTGGAGATAGCCATTGAGTAGCCAATGAGGCCTTCGTGTGGGCATGGCTTTCTCCTGAGACTTCTGGGAAGTCTTGCAATATTTCCCTAATGAAAATGAGAAGTGTCTGAGGAGCTGAAGGAGCCAGAGGAGAAGCCACACAGCCTTACCCTGATGGAACCAGACCTCTGAAGCTGGCGAAGCCATGTGGAGATCCCTGCCAGCTATGAGTTGCCTCTACCGCCACTGGATGCTGTTGATGGACTCTGAGCCCAGGAAGCGAAGAGCCATGGGGTGACCCCCGCCAGCACCGGGACTCTGCATCCACATGCCTGTGACTTTGTGAGTTGGAAGGAGACTTCATAGACTGATATTGGATATATGGGCTTTGAACTGGACTGGGTTGGAATGATTTCTTAATGTCCTATTCCTCTTGTATATAAACCATATCCTTATATCCATGTGCATGTCTATAGATTTGTTTCTCTAGTTTACCTGGACTAACACAATTATGTAGGGTACTCTTTATTCAGGAGCCCTGGTGGCATAGTGGTTTTATGTTGGGCTGCTAATTGCAAGACCATAGGTTCAAATTCACCAGTTGTTCAACAGGAGAAAGACGAGACTTTATACTCCTGTAAAGAGTCATATTCTGGGAAACACATAAAGGTAGGGAGAGTTCCACCTTGTCCTAGCGGTTTCTATGAGTTGGAATAAGAGTGAAAGTGCACTGTCTATCATCCAGAAACTACTCTACTTAATGGTTTACTGCTTCTTTCTTGAATTCAAAATAGCCTCATGTTAATTCTTTGATCCCTAGTGTTGGTCTGTTAAATGATTGTCTATATTTTGAAGTAACTCTTTTTAGAACATAGTTCAGTTTTGTTTTATGGTCCATTCTGAAAATCTTTTTCTTTTCAAAAGATGGCTCTGTCTCATGTTCATTGTTATGAAATAAAATAGTTAATTTTATCATTTTCTATTTTTTGTTTTTACTGTCTTCTTGCTACTTTCTTTAGAAACATGCACACATTGAACTGACCCTCATTTTTAGTATTTTAAATAGGCTAAGAATACACAATGATCTTTATAACTTTAAATACTATACTCAAAAGCTCATAAAATGCACATTGTACACACTTTGTCATGCAGAGGTTGTGAAATACTAAGCCTTCATTTTGAAGAAGAGACTCTCAGATGCATCAGGCTAACACTGGGGCCTGGGAAACGGATAGCAGCAAGAGTTGAGCACTCTGAACTCCAGAAAAGCAGAGGATTGTGGGGAAGGAATGGAGGAAATGGTGAGTCAGACTTATTTGGAAACATCTTACAAGAGATAGTGAGAAGCACTTTTGTATATGTAATTGTGAAATTAACTTCAGAGCTTGGTCAAATGGCTTTTCATTCCCTCTTGGTTTCTTTTATGAAATGTTGCAAGCAGTACTCTTTATAACACAGAGTAGTTGGGTGCAATACATGTGTATCAAATATTTTTAACTGAGAACATCCAATTCATTTTAGCTATGAGTTGGAATAAGAGTGATAGCATATTAATCATCCAGAAACTACCCTACTTAATATTTTAAGAACAGTTGGATGTTAAATATGAAGAAATCTTAGAAACACCTTAAACTATGTATTTTGCTTTTGTTTTCATTTTTATGGTGCACATGGATTTATGATTTAAAAAATCCATCATGAATAAAGTCTAATATAGCTCCTTTAATAATTGCACAATAAAAATTCTTAGTGATAAGAAAGCACATTTCTTAGCTTAATTGTCAGTGTTTTTCATTTTTCCTTCTCAGGCACATGAAATAATGCTGTGATTTGCAATCAGTACCATCTTAGGTTGGTTGAAATACACTTTTTGTCAGTTTCAGCATGGAAATAATATATCTTGCTTTCATTCTATTAAAGATAAGGATATTAGTTTGTTATACCTTTTTTCACATCGGGCATATAGTCTCTAGCTGGTTTTTCTGCTTTCTCTCTTAAACCTATGCCCCATCTTAAAAAAATTATGATTCTGTTCTATTCCTCCAGGAGTGACAGCAAGAGACATAAGAATTTACTGCCTTAGTCACTGCCATCAAGTCCTGCCGACTCATGGGACCCTACAGGTCAGGGTAGGACTGCGTCTGTGAGTTTCTGAGACTGTAACTTTTACAGGAGTAGAAACCCTTATCTTTCTCCTGAGTAGCAACTGGCAGTTTTGAGCTTTCAGCTTTGCAATGCATAACCACTAGGCTACCAGGGTTTCTTCTCACTGCCCTAAAGCTCCCTGAAAATTGGATTTGTTGTCCAATTTCAGGAAAAGTAGTAGTCTGACATAATTTTTCAACTCCTTTTAGTGTGCTTCACTATCAGGATATTTGATCCAAGATTATACCTTTTCTGGAGTTGTAGTCGGTACAGGCACAGATAGCCATATGACACCACATAGAACATTCTGACAGGCAATATTGACTTAAAAGGCTCCCCCTAGGTTGGTGAATATTTTATTGAACTTTGCTTCTTCTGTTGTCTCTTCTTGCTTCTTCCTTCTATCTTTAAAGGTGTGAATCTCTAATAAAGACCTTGCACCCAAATTCTATCCGCAGAGTCTCTTTTTGGAGAATCCAACTGGTGACAGTTAGTTTCAGAAGTAGTCAGAAAGCAGGAGGCAAGATGAAGTTTGGGAAATGAATGAGGCCCTAACCCAAGTGGAAATGTAGCACTGACAGCTCCAGGAGGAGGATGGCGCTGTCTGTCATATTTCTGTCAATTCATCTGTGTGTTCCTTGCAGAAATGGAGTGCAACTTGAAGAATGAGCACAGACTATGGCAAGTTCACTAATTCCAATTAAAGCTGCTTTATCAGATGTTTAGACTTCAATAGCACAGCTTAATATGGCCTTGGATAAATGGTAGGTAGCCACTAACTTGGAACATTCAGAAAGATTTCTCACTCACATACATATGGGGTGCTCACACATGTACATTTCCAACTTTGCACTAGGGCCATGCTAAGTGTTTCTTTGTCTCTTGTATTACATTACAGAGAGATTGTAAACATCTAGAGATCCTGTAGAACAGAACATCAATCCATTGCATATATTACTGATTAATCTGGGTGAGTATAAGGTAGTGTGTTAGTCTGGGTAGACTAGAGGAACAAATTTCAAAGACACGCATATAGATATAAGGAAAGGGTTTATATACAAAAGGAATGTGACACTAAAAAGGCATCCCAATCCAGTGCAGTACAAAGTCCTAAGTCCAATATTAACCCATTTGCCCGAAATCAGTCTATAAAGTCTCCTTCCGACTCACAAAGTCACAGGTCAGTGGGTGCAGAATTCCAGTACTGGCAGGGGTCTCCCCATGGCTCCTCACTTCCATGACTCAGGGTCCATCAACAGCATGCCGCTCCAGTGTCAGAGGTCTGGCTCCATCAGGGCAAAGCCGTGTGGTCTCTCTGCCGGCTCCTCCAGCTTCTCGGATGCTGCCATCTTGTCTCTTCCGTGACTCATCGCCTCTGAGACTATCTCCCAACAACTGGGGAAGATAGCTTCTCATCTTCACCAGGGAACTATTGTGAGATTTCCCAGAAGTCTCAGGAGAGAGCCATGCCCACATAGAGGCCTCATTGGCTACTCAATGGCTATCTCTAGATTAACAAGCTAGACTCCACTCCTGCATTTCAATCATAAAATTAACATAAGCACGACTGCCACAGGTAGTCAACATCATGAAGGGTTTGGAAAGACACATTTACTCCAGAGAATAGGAAATAATTCTGGGTATAATGCCAGTACATTATAAAATTAGTACATCTTTTAGTGTTGTGGAGGTTGGCCTCCAGTGCTTATCTATATGTGTCATCTTGTGGTGGTTTGCATGTTGCTGTCCTACATATCTCAAATGTAATTAGATCACAGATGTCAGTGGAACTTACAGATTATGACACATTAGAAACAAAGCAGCCATTTCTCAAAGGTTAGCCACTAAACACCTTACATATAGCAGTAGAACTTTGTCTAATACAATGCCAGAAGATGAGTACCAAAGGTTAAAATGCACTCAAAATTCAACCGTGTAAAGCTACTTCTCAGAGTAGAGTCAGTCTTAATGATGCAGATGGAGCAAGACTTGTGGGACCTTCATTTGTTGATGAACATTGTTCATTGTTGACAATGAAAAGAGCAGCAGTAAAAACTATTAATAGTTGAAACATGGAAATGATCTAGAAATTTTGAAGGCCACCAAAAAGGAAATGGAACACATACAGATTGGTATCTTAGTCAGGAGTGAACAGAAATAGACTTGTGCCTGATAATTATATAGTTCACTATACTGTGGATGACAATCTGAGAGGAAGAGCTTTGCATTTAGTGTCAAAGAGTATATTCAAGATCTGTTCTGAAGCCCAACACTGTCTGATAGTATATTATCCATATACATATAGGGCATAGTAATTAATATGACTACTCTTCAAATTTACATCCAAACCCTAAAGCCAGTGGTGAAGAAATTAAAGAATTCTAACAATGGATTCAGTATGAAATGATCAAACTTGAGGTCAAGATGTGTTGATAATTACTAGTGACTACAATTACTTCAAGTAGTCTGAGAAGCTGGTTTATCTGAAGAGGAATGTGGCATCAGGATTAGAAGAAGGCTTACTAGCAATCTACGGTATGCAGAAGACACAACCTTGCTGGATGAGAGTGAGAGAGACTTGAAGCACTTGCTGATGGAAATTATGGATTGAAGACTTCAGTATGGATTACAATTAAATGTCAAGAAAGCCCAACTCCTCACAACTGAACCAGTAAATAAAATCATGATAAAATGCAGAGAAAGTTGAAGCTGTGAAGGATTTTGTCTTGCTTGAGCTCCACAATCACTGATTATGGAAGGAGCTTTTGACAGAGGGAAAGACAACTGCATTAGGTAAATCTGGTGCACTAGACCTCATAGAGTAAAGAAAATTAAGAATGTTACTTTCCAAGTTTAGGTACACCTTATTTCATGCTATGGTATTTTTGATCATCTCTTATGCATGTGAAAATTGGAAAATGGATAAGGAAAACTGAGGAAGAACATATGCACTTGAATTGTGGTGTTGGGGAAAAACACTGAAAGTATCATGGGCTGCCAAAAGAATAAACAGATCTATTCTGGAAGAAGTGCAGCCAGAGTGCTCCTTCAAGGCAAGGATGGCAAGATTTTGTCTTACACACTCAGAACATGTTGTCAGTTCCTGGAGAAGAATGCCCTGTTGGCTAGGGGGGCAGTGAAGTCGAGGAAGGCACTCACAAGAACAATTGTGAGCATAGCACAGGACCAGGCAGTGTTTTGTTCTCTTTTGCATGAGATCACTCTGCATCTGAACCAACTTGATGACACCCAACAGCAACAATAACAACAGAATGTGAAAGCTGGAAACCAACATGGAGGATCAGTAGTCGGAAAACATGGTCTTTGCAGAAGAAACAATACTGGAGAACACATGATAGAACTTTACAAGACAAATGACTCTTGCTTATAGCCAATATATCCTTTCAACAATATAAATAGTGACTATACAAGTGGATATCACCATATGGAATACACAGGTATAATATTGATCACATCTGTGAGATGAGACAATGGAAAAGCAAAATATCATCAGCCAAAACAAGGCCAGAAGGCAAATTTGAAACAGATAATAAATTGTTTATTTGCAACTTCAGGTTGAAGCTGAAGAAAAACCAACTGTACTGGAGTTAAAATACAAAGCTGAATATATTCCACCTAATTAAGAAATCATATAAATACTAGATTTCCCACATGGACCATTAATACCAGAGACCAGAGAAACAGAAATAAAACAAAAGGCAGTTTAAAAGACATGAAAGAAGACAGGTGATAGTATAAATGTTAGGAGATGTTGAAACTTTTTTTTGAATAATAAAGCAACTAAGAAATGATGAAATTAAAGAGCCAAAAAGAAAATTTCAAGTTTGCTCAAAGAAATAAAGCAAGTATTTATAATGAAATATGAAAAAATTGGAGTTAGAAAACTAAAATGGAAGAATATGTTTGTCAATTTTCTAGCTGAAAAGACTGAAGGAAAAATTAAGGTTAAGTTACAATATTAAAGGCTCTATTAGCAAAATATTGAATGATATAGGGCACATAAAAAAAGATGGAAGAATACACCCTGAGTCCTGTACTAAAAAGGAATGTTTAGAATACCACTATTTCAAGGGGTATCATAGGATCAAGAACTACTTGTGTGGAAGCATCAGTCCAAGCTGCACTGAAGATATTAGCAAAAAGTAGTGTTCCAGAAATGGACAGAATACAAATTGAGATGTTTCAAGAAAAACGATGCTGCATGGGAATGGCTAACTCATCCATGCCAAGAAATCTGGAAGACAATTACTGGCACAACTAGAGGAGATTCCAATTCTCACCCATTCCAAAGCAAGAGTGACTCAAGGGAATGTGGGCATTACTGAACAATATTATTAATGTCATATGTAGGTTTTTTGAAAGTAATTAAGAGCTGACCAGTTTTTACACTTCATCATTTCTTCCACATGTATTAGCTTTCGAAAGGGTTGCAGCAGTAGTATATCTGCAGGGAGCTGCCAGAAGTTCACACTACATTTATAAGAGGCTGTGGAATGAAGGATATCATTGCTGACATCAGATGGATCTTGCTGAAAGCAGGAACTATCAGTGATATGTTCACTTATGTTTTTATTTGGTCTACAAAAGCATAGAATATAAAAATGACAACAAATGGGGGGACACTTTGAAAAGTAAGAATTACAGAAACTAAATGCACTATGTAGACACAGAGCAGGACATAGACCAAGAGGTCTTGTTCTAACAGAACAAGGGGCCATTGCATGCTTTAATACCAGGAAATGTGTGCGTTAGGGCTGCAGCCTTTCACCATACTTACTTAATCTGTATGCTGAGCAAATAATCAGAGAATCTAGAGTATATGGCAAAGAACACAGTTTAGAAAAAAGATTATTAACAACTTTCTATCTGGAGATGAAACCAAGATTCTTGCTGGTGGGAAGGAGAAATTGAAGCAATTTCTGGTGAAGATAAAGAATATAGCATTTAATATGGATTATCTACCAATGTAATCAAAACAAAAATCCTCACAACTGTACCAATAAAAACATTATGATAAATGAATATATTATTTAAGTTGTCGAGGAATTTATTTTACTTGTCTTTACAGGTAAATTTAAGACCACAGCAACCTTCAAAGAAGCAATCAGTAAATTAAACAATGCATTGAATTGGGAAAGTATGTCTCACAGACCTATTCAAAATAAGGAGCAAATGTGTCATATTTATGACTAAAGTGTCCCTGACATAAGTATGTTCAATCAGGTTATATGTATACAACAACTAGACCATGAATAAGGAAGGTTTGAGAAGAACTGAGACAACAGTGGCCGTACACACAGGAAAGATTGTGAAGAAGGCACAGAAACAAGTAGTGTGTTATTTTGTTGTGGATGGGCTTACAATGAATTGGAATCAATAGGAAGGTAGCTAAGAGAAATAGTGGTTGGAGACATATAATCCAAAGGAAATGACAAATTATTACAGATTACTTTATACCATGAAGAAGGAAGCTCTCTGTCTTGTGGGTATGGATAGAAGAGCAGTCAGCCAGCAATTGCTGCAGAGTCAGACATGGATTTTATTATCTCTGCTACTTTAGCAAGGAAGAAGTCAAAGGAATATACTTGCAATAGGTTGGTTTTGTGTCAACCTGGTTGAGCTATGGTTCTCCATGGTTTGGCAGCAATCCCTCATGATATGATGCAACACATGTAGCTAATAAATGCTATAATGAGATGCAACACAGTATAATCAAGTCTGTGAGCAGCTAGTAGTTTTGGTGGTATGAAGCCACCTTGTTTAGGTTACAGCCTTGACACAATTGGAAGTAAGACTCCGTGAGGGTGTCATTTGGTTCCTATGTGTGGTTCATTGACCTGCCATATTGCTTACCGAGTCTAGGAGTCATTAGTAGACTGCCAACGTTGGGTTAGTTCGCCTATAAATCTACCAGTCCAAGTAGCTATAAGGGCTGACAAATGAGGAAGCCTCCAGCTTACCGTCAGGAATACCCATGAACTTGAACTGGACTGAATTTACCTGCTTTTACGTGAGTTCATTTCTTGATATCTCTTTCTATACATAAATGTATAGTGTCACTGGTTTTACTTCTCTAAAGAACCCAGCCTAATACAAGGCTTAAAATTGGCGTGGTTGTTTGTGGCAAGCAGGATTTGGTTAATGGGCATCTAGGAATGTCTTTGAAAGCAATGCATTTAGAAATAATGCTTTGGCCCACAAAGTGGTGACATAAAAACTTCCCAGTTTTTACAGGAGCTTACAAAAGGATTCTAAGAACTCCGGTGGCATAATGGGTCACACATTGGTTTAGTCACTTTGAGGTTGGCAGTTTAAAACTACTAGCTGTCCTGCTAGAGAAATATGAGGCTTCCTACTCCTGCCAAGAGTTACAATATTAGAAACCCTAAGGAGTAGTTCTACTCTGTTCTGTAGGGCCACTAGGACTGTGAGTTAGAACAGACTGAGTGGCAATGAGATTGGTTTCTACAACAAAATAGGTCTCTGCAGCTGGTACTACATGGCATGCAATTGGTTCTGACACTTGATGATGAAGTTGTAGAACTTGGAAGATATCTTGTGGAGTTTGTGCCAAGTACCAGCGATAGAATCATACCCCTTGAGGTTATGAGGAATTCTAAGGTATCTTCAGTAGAGATTCATGGTTTAAAATCAATTATTTGCATTCCACTGGGTGCTGGTAAAGATAAGATACCTTAACATGCATCACTATATGAAGATCAGATGAGTGGAAATGATTATCTTGACTTGGATCATAACAAACTCATAGAGTCATGTTTGGGTAGATCGAGCAGAAATCCATTATGAGATGGAAATACTAGACCCAGAAGCAAAAAAAAGGCACAAGAAAGACTTATGAGTAAATATTCCATACCTTCACTGCACAAAACACTATTGTGTCTGGGCCTCTTTCTGATCATATTTATGGCTTTATTGAGGGATGTGATAGAAGCAGCTAAATGAGAAAGAAAATATTTGCTCTTGGCTGAAGACTGGATCACCTTGCTGTGCAGAGCAGAGGGGTTGTTGAATCAGCGCCGACTCATAGTACAGATGTTGTATTTATGCACAACAAAATAAAACACTCTTCAGTCCTGCACCACCACATCATCCCCACTCCTGACTGTACATTCTCCAAGATCGATATTTTTTCCTGAAAGGCCATATTACTTTTAATGTTTTTTGCCAATACCATATTTCAAAGGCATAAATAATTCCCCAGTCTTCCATTTTCATCGTCCAGATCCCATAAGAGGGGATTGAAAATACCTGGCTTCACTCAGGTATACTTGCTGCCTCAAAGTGACATCTTCGCTCTTCAACCCCACGTAATGTGTCATTGACTTTGTGTCTTTTCCCTCCATCAGCATTGATTGTGCATCAAAGTAAAATGAATCCTTGGCAACTTGATCTGTTCTGTGTTTATCAGGATGTTCACTATTGGTCAAGTTATGAGGATTTGTGTGTGTGTGTGTGTATTTTACATTGAACTGCAATCCATAATGAAAGTCTTTGATTTCATCAGTGTTTTGAGTCTTTGTTGCTTTCAGTTAGCAGGGTTGGCTTTCTGTTAAGCAGTCTTTTTCCAATTCTGATATCTCAATCTTCTTCATCTAGTCCAATTTCTCAAATAAGTTGTTTAGTATAGAGATTGAATAAGTATAGAAAGAGAATTCAGCCCTGAAACATACCATTTATAATTATAAACCAGGAATTACCTCCTTGTTCTGTTCGAATGGCTCCCTGTAGATCTGTGCACATATTTAGCATGAGCACTATTGCGTTTTCTGGAATTCCTATTTTATCACAGTGTTATCCACAATTTGTTATTATTAATACAGTTGAATGCCTTTGTATAGTCAACAAAACATAGGTTTATAGCTTAATGGTATTGTCCTCTTTCATCTGAGTAAAGTATTAACAGTGATGATGAGCACAAATGCAGATCTCATCCATTTGGTTGACCAGGTAGCTGTTGTCCAAATTTCTTGGTATAAAATAATGAGTGCTTCTAGCACTGCATCTATTTTTCAAACATTTCAGTTGGTATTCTATGAATCCCTAGAGCTTTGTTATTCACTTATGCCTTCAGTGTGGCTTGTTTTCGACTTTAAGTAGCATTGTTTGTTTATCATTTAGACTTCTTGAAATGGTTGGACATTGGCCAATGGTTTTTTGGTTTTGTTTTTTTGTACAGTGACTACATATTCCTTCCATCTTCTTTCCATGCTTCCTGCATTATTCAATGTTTTACCCATATAATTTAATATTATAAAACTCATGTCTTATTTTTTCCCATCACTTCTTTTGCCTTAAGTTGATTATGTTCTTTCTTTGGTTTCCTAACTTCAGATCATTGCACATTTCTTTATTATACTCTATCTTCTTAAGCTGCTCTTTGAAATTTTCTGTTCAGTTCATCATTTGTCCCATTTGCTTTAACTGTGTGTATTAGTCTGGGTCAACTAGAGGAACAAATTCAAGGACACGCATATCGATATAAGGAAAGAGTTTATATACAAAAGGAATTGGACATGGAGAAAGCATCCCAGCCCAGTCCAGTCCAAAGTCATAAGTCCAATATTAACCCATATGCCCAAAGTCTTCCTGCGACTCACGAAGTCACAGGTCAGTGGGTGCAGAATCCCGGTGCTGGCAGGGCACCTCGCCTCCAGGGCTTAAGGTCCATCAACAGCAGAAGCAACTCATCGCTGGCAGAGGTCTCCACCTGGCCACCCCAGCTTCAGAGGTCTGGCTCCATCAAGGCAAAACTGTGTGGTCTCTCCGCCAGCTCCTCCAGATTCTCGAACGCTGCCATTCTTATTTTCTACACATTTACTTTCTATTGAGCCCTTGGTATCAGCTCCTCTTTTTCCCTTCCTCTGCCCCCACCCTTGTGACCCCTTGATAAATTATAAATCATTATTATTTTCATATTTAACACTGACTATTCTCTCACCTATTTTCTGTTCCATATTTTCTGTTGTTTGTCCCCCCTGGTGGTGGTGGCTTTCTATTGATCATTGCAATCGGTAAGATGCCATCCTTGACAACTTCAATCTTTACATCATGATGTTACCTATTGGTTCAATTGTGAGGATTTTGGTCTTCTTTACATTCAGTTGTAATTCATACTAAAGTCACCTCTCATGCTGTACCTTTTCATTTCTGTAGCTCTAATTTGAATGAATCGCAACATAGATTGAATCCAAAATTTTACCTTGATATCTGAGAAATATGCACGCTAAAACTTCATGCATTTAATATTATTTTCTGTTGCTAGGACACTTAAGTGGCAACATGACTACACATAAGGAATGCAATCTTTTTTTCTCTTATAACTCCAATGGCTTTGTTTCACAAATTTTCTCACAACTAACTTTGTCAACACCCCATGTTTTTGAGTTTATTCTCAGTCAAAACAACTCCACATTGGGTTTCCAACATTATAAATCTTATAAGAGCTGAGCGCTTGACCTTTTTCAGTGACTTATAGGTTTGAACAGGCAACCTTGGTGTGTGTAGACAAGCTTTAACCACTAGCGCCGATAAGATTTGCTAGCATCATTAAGGGTAACTTTTAAGGCAGTTTTCTTACTTTTTCCTTAGTGGGTGATTGTTTTTTGATACTTAGATGCAGATTGCATTCTATTTTAACTCCAAACTTCAGTGGCTTCAGGAGGATATGTTTCCAAATTAATCATTAATTACTTTTTCTTTATACATAAGTTTCTCTTTTTGTTCTTTCAATCCTGTCTTCTTTCATTTCAGAAATTTTACTTTAGCTTGTACCTTTGCATGGGTTTACTTATTCCCTTCACCCCATATGTTCCCCAGATGCAGAAATCCTGTTTCCTGTCTCTTGACTGGGGCTCCTTCTATCCTTGTTTCTGTGGATTCCCTCACCTGTACTCTATTCATGTCACTGGTTCATTTTTCAGCAGTAAATTTTTATCCTTTTCTATTTCTAAAGCTTTTCAATTATTCAATGTCATCATTTCTCTCATTAGAATTTGTTTCCTTTTAAAACTTTTTTTGTTTTGAAATTTTATGTCTTAAGTGGTGTCTCGTGTTTTTTCTTTTTTGGAGGATACAAATCTGTGCAGTTTAAAATCTTTTTCGAAAGTATATCTTTTCACCTATCTCTAGTAGTTCAATTTAATTTTCTTTCCTATCTTGCTTTATTTTCTTCATTATTATTTTCCTTTATTGCTTCCCTTTCTCCTCCTTCTTTTATTTCTTTTAATATCTTGACCAAAGGGCCAAAAATGTGTGCTTTACTGCTTTATCTACTTGTAGTTGAGGAAACTCTCTCTCTCTCTTCTTAGTGTCCTGAAATGCACTACCAATTTCTTTTTTTCTTTGCTATAGTCATTATTTTTATAATTGCTCACAAGGTCACAGTTGATATTTATCTTGCTTTTCCCATTGCACATTTCATATTCTGGGTGTCCTAGCTTTTCAGAGTTCTTTAACTTGATGGAATGACTCAAGTATTCATTCTTGAAAGATGCAAGTTCTCAACCATCTTTTATTTCTTTCTTTGCTTATTCATTTAGGCTGTTCATTTTTTCCCCTTAACTTTCAGTAGTGAGTAGGTTACCACTAAGAGATTCCCAAGATAAACCATTCATTCTCAGCTATAGGTCTCATTTTTTGTTATATAGCAGCAACTCTTGGTCATTAAGATCAATCACTCTACTTAAAACCAACCAATCTCTCTCTCTCTCTCTCTCTCTCTCTCTCTCTCTCTCTCCTCTTTTTCTCTGGGTTTAGTAATATTAAGAACTTCAAATGGCCGGGTGAAAGTTTTATCTTGCAATTCAGTAGAACCATTGCATGTATAAAATACCTGCCCACCCCTGGAGGAGACTACATCTTTCAAACTAGCAAAGCTCACAGTTGCCAGGAGGAAAAACAATGCTATTAGGTACAATGGGAAGAAGAGTCACTCCAACTTCCACCACTCGATTCTCAGACACTCATTTTCCTTCTGGGTATAGTGAGAAAGACAGGACTATATAAATGGCATCTGGTTCAAAGCACAAGCTGTGCTGTAAGACACACAGCTATTCTTCGAGATGTTGTATCTTAAATGGTGCAACCGCTAAGCTTAGGTTTTCAATTAAGTCACTCATTTGGATCAGATGAAGTATATGGGAAAAATTAGTTTGTCCCATGACTATTAACACTCTTTCTGTGCTATTAAATGAGTTCCTTTTCCAGATGCATAGATTTACCAAGTGTTTTGCATGGTGGTACTTACAGATACACTGGGAACAGTAAAGGCTAATCTGAATATGTGTATATTTCTGGAACCACACAAATTTCTAACCTCTTCCTGATGGACATGGTCCAACAGAAGCAACCTTCCATAAAATGGCTAGTAAGTTGGTTCTTTCAAAATTAAGTAATGTTAGGATCACAATATTGGTTTTGACATTTGGCAAGATTAGGTATTTCTCAGTAGTGTTAGCTAGGTCAGCTGGGGTAAGAAGAAGCTTGTAGTCTTGAGCCAAAGCACAGTATTCATTCCATTTTCTTTGTTTATGAGCTCATTGAATGAGCACCAAATAACAGAAAGAAGCTGACATAGAGGAGCATGCCATTTATCTATTTATTATTATTATTAGTAGTAGTAGTAGTAGTAGTAGCAGTAGTAGTATCTCCACCTATAATGAAAATATCTATTTAGGATACAAATAACCCACTCTGAGAGATGCATCTGTATAACTCTTTCCTAAATGTTCTTGTAACCAATTTTCCTCTCCTGTCTTTCCAAGTTCTGGGTGGTTAGATCCAACCCTCGGTAACTACTTCCATCATCTCACACAATGCAAAAATACAGTGCATACAGTCGCCCGCACGGCTGGGAAGGTGGCCAGTAGGGACACTCTTCTTTCCCGCAGTTCTCATCCTTGATCAGACCTCTAGCACTGGAGCTATCCATTTGTGCTAGGGGGCAGCACACAGTGTAGACCCATCTGAAAACCAGGCTCATGTGTTTTGTTTGTTTTAAATTATTGGGCTTTTTCCTTTCTCACAAACTAGTCTGATGACAGCAATGGCAATGTCCAAGCATCTTGTTATAGGGTTTCAAACAGCACAGTCACAATCAGGCTGTCCTTTTCCAGTTAGAATACCATTCTCAGAGGCTTCCCATTGTCCTTGGAGGGTGGGTGGCACAGTCATTGGAGGTTTTATTCCTTCTACCATGGGCTTCAGTTCACTCCCAACTCTGTCTGCTCTGTCCTTTCCAGTTTGAAGATCACTCTTCTTGAAAGAGACTCTCCTGGATTCCCAGGACTTCAGGTACCAGGTCAGCGCAGAGAGGGCATATAATATAATCCTGTGATCACATATAATCTTTGGAACTCTGGCCACGGTAAGCACAGTAACCACTACCAAATTCTATAGGTGGAAATTAAAGGGTACATATCACATAGAAGGGCAACACCCTAACACATAGAAGCAGCCTCCAGCTAAGAGTGGCAAAATAATTAGAGAAAAAATGCAGAAGGAAAGCTCTTATTGACTACAGCTTAATACTTATCCCACGTCTGCACCACTGTTGATGAAAGGACGGATCAGATATAACTTGATGTGACTTGGTGTAGCCATTCCTCACCTACTTATTTATCTCCCTCATTGGGAGGGGAAGAGCTAAGACCCTAGGCTAAGTATTTTCTGTCTTTTTCAAAGCTAACAACAACCATAGAAATCATTATATTTTTTATAATCTACTATATGAATTTTTGTAGTAGGTTTATACAATGATTGTTCCTTAGTATTTGCTCTTAATTTATTCTGAAATAGTTCTGTATCCAGTAATTTTGCTTTTGAGTTTAAGATGGAAATCCCTGAAAGGTATTTTGTAAACATGTCCTAAGTCACCATCTTTGCAAGAAATCCTTTATAACTCCAATAATTTATTTTACTAAGACTTCATGTTATATTTAAGATATAGGAAAATTAACACTTTATTAATACTCCCTGGACTCTGAGGCATTTAGGAGTAAATTATATATTGGAATTATTTTACTCCATAAGTGTGTGTACCCAAGAGGTTATTTATTTAGTGAGTGGCTTTTTGAAAAATTAACAAAGCGTTTTGAAAGCATATTTATGACAAGTAATTAATTGAAGTTGTACATCTAAAATTTTTCTTTTATTTTATTTTATTATAGATTGAAAATCAATATCTAAGTTCCCAGAAGACATTAGGGCATTGAAGATAACTTAATGTTTGTTGATAAATGTGTCCCACAGAATTAGTCAAATTTATTTTAATGATGAAACTGCTAGGTTTTATGAAAAATACATATACTATAACAATTTCTCACAAAGAATACCTATATTAATGCATAGCTTCTCACAATGAATAAGTGGGTATCCTTAATTAAGAATTTTCCAGAGAATTTATTATCATGTGGTCTAAAATTAGCAAATGGATTGGTTAACTTGACATGACATAATCTGCCTTCCAATCTCCACTTTGGAAACAAACACACACACTCACACACATGCACACATAACACACTCAAGCTCTGGATTCTTCTTCACGCTTAAACAATAATGCCTTTATGAAAAAATGCTTATTTTGTTTCTCTTTAAACAAATGGTGGTTATTTTTCACAAATAGTCAATAACAGTTTTTATTTAAATAGAGTGAATCGATTGAGCTTTTTCCAGGGGGTTGACTACTTCTTGGAATGAAAGGAATAGCTTGATTGACTGCCATGCCACTGTGTAGTCCTAACCTGTCTCCTGACCTTGACTTTGGAAATGAAAACACATCAGCATGTTCATGGACACAAACATACACCCAAACTCTGACCTTTGCTTCATGTCAAAAATAATAATCTCATTATGGAAAACCATGGTGATTTTATGGCAAACAAGTAGAAAGGTTTCGTTCCAACTGTGCTTCAGGAAAAACTCTCCTACATTAAACTCAGTGAAGTCTTATTTAGTTTGTTAAATACTCTCATAGTCAAATACAAAAATGACTTCAGATTGTTTATTGTACCAAGCTTGAACCACAATGACTACACTAAAGACTATTCATAATCTAGTCTACTTTACCCAGTAAATTGTATTTCTTGTACTTTCTGGTACATAAGGAGCCCTCGTGACCATATAAGTAATTCGCTGAGCTGTTATCCACAAGGTCTGTCCTATAGGATTGCTATGAATTAGAAGTGACTGCATGGCAGTAAGTTTGAATTTTGAATGTGGTACCCCATTCGAGACCAGTAGTTCTCCCCACAGTTTAGATGTAATAATCACTCATGACTCTGTGCCTTAGCTTGTGCTGTTACCAATATCTACCCTCTCAGATCTGAAATGGTCTTGGCTAATCTTTCTAAATCCTATCAATTTTAAGGTCCACATACTTGTCTAACTACTTGATCAAAATTTGATTTTTTAAAATATAGTTCATAGCTATGTTTCCATTTCCTGGTGTATTTTTAAATTATATTTCTCAATTAATTCTCTGAAATTATCTTCTAAAAATTTATTCTTAAATTAGAATGCATATAGGGTAGACACTATGTTCCACTTTTTTGATTTAGTTGTCATCATTCATAAAGCATAATACACACAATAAATGATACATATGTATAAATAATACATTTTGACTTATAATATAAGTTTCAGAAAATTGTTTAACTCTGTCTAAAAATAAGTGTTGTTGCTGTTAGGTACTACTGAATGGGTTTCAACACTAGACACCAACAGAACAAATTATCCGACTATTATCTCTAGCCAAATTAAAATTTGTTAATTTAAGTTATTGTTGGGCTTCACTCTCTCTGTATGGATCATTAGAGAATGTAACCTGATATTACAAAAATGAAATTAAGATAATTTAACTCTCTTAAAATTTCAATAGGCAGAAGTTAGAATTTTGCTTTAGAAAATATAAAACAAATAAACGAATAGGGAAGGTAGATTCTGATTCAGGAAAGTTGTCCCTTTTCTTCAAAGTCATTCCCTGAATATGTTCTTAGGATTTGGCTTTCCTCACAATGTAGCCAACTTACATCTGAATTTCAGAAGTACTAGAGTTAATCAGGGTCCGGTAGGGTATTTTTTTTTTTTTTGCTTGCTTTTGATAATATTTTTCTTTAAATATTCTTATAGGACTGTTCAAAGCTTTTCAAAGCTGTGCCTAACACAGTTAAGAGTTCAATAAATATTAGTCATTGCTATTATTTTCTTTTTATGAATAAAAAGCAGAACATTTAATATAGACACTATTTGTATCATTTTACCTATATCTACCTGTAAAAATATGATTTAGGTGAGCAAAAAATTAGTAAACCAAACACCATTAGATAGATCTACTATTGGTCTAACAAAAAGTTGTTTTCTTAAATTTATGCCTAATTATTCCCTAAATAAATATTTATGGAGCATCTCTCTGCAGAGGAGAGTGGGGAGGTGGCACATATTATTCAGAAATGAATTTGCTAATTTTCTACAATATACATGTCTAATTTCAGCAACCAGAAATAAGTGTTATTTAAAATGTAAAAGAGATAAGACTTATATGAATAATTCAAGGTTGAAAGTTAAAAGGGCCCAAAGAAAGGTACAGATAAAAAGAGTGTTCACAGGGGGAAATGAAAGTGCTATTTTCAGTTTAGGGGGTCAATAATTCATAAAAGGGAGAGGATTTTGAAGTTAACTTTTGTAATAGAGCTAGTTTGGGGCAAGCCAAAATATGAAGATAGGAAGATGGGATGGACAAACATTCTCTGTCGCTCCCCTTTAATTTTGCCTGGTTATGATTGCAATCACCAATAGAATGAATCTAATATGACCCTGTGCCAGTTCTGGTACTAACCCCCTAAGAAGCTTCTATATCTTCTCTTTTACCACATTCATTGTTAGGATGTACCCTTCATGTAATGAAGTCATCCACCCTGTAGGGAAGTTGTGGCGGGATCACACCTGAGAGGTTCCAACCAAACTCATCAAGGTGCCCAACATTTTAAAGACTCATCAGAGATGTGCCTGCCACAGTTATTCATCTGAAGAAGATCCATGATAGCCACTAGCAAGGCCAGAAAAAGAGATTTACACACAAGTCAGACAACTCTGAGAAATACTTAAGGGTTGCTTGGTTGTGTTCTAAGCCATTGCATTTGGGGTAGCAGCTTCACAGAAGAAAAGACATGTTAATCTGCTCCTGTAAAGATTATAACCTAGAAAACTCTATGGGTCAATTCTACTCTGTGAGTCAGAAATGGACTCATTGGTACACAATTAACAACACGTACGTAATACAGTAAAAGGTAATTGAAATGGCAATGACAACAAAAAGGTAACCTAAAGAACTGTCAAGGTGCAACAATTAAAGAATTGGTTGCGAAACCAAAAGAATAACCTAGTGGTACCATGGGAGAAAGACCTGTTGATCTCTAGCCTGGAAAATCCTACTGAGGCAATTCTGCTCTGTGAACTGGGATCATTAGGAGCTGAAATAGACTCAAGGGTACCTAACAACAATAACAAAGTATATATATATATATATATATATATATATATATATATATATATATATAATGTGAGGATTTTAGATATTCAGTGTGTGTTGACACTGAATTAACAAGTACATAATAGTGCACAATAGATACCTGTGAAAAATGGTTGACTAGGAGTATAAGACGGATGACCAGTTTGAAAGGTGGGCAGTAAAGCACATATACAAAATTTAAATCATCTCCTTTATTAAAACAGTTGCACTAGGACTTAATTTTCTATAAAAGCATGCAACACAGTCACCTAAAATAAGATGTGATTGCTGAAGCTCCTCAAGGGCAAGCAGGCTCTCTCGTATAATGCTTCACAAGCAGAAACAATTAAGAAATATTTGCTGTGCTGACCCAAGTATTGAATTTGGTTATTAATAGCAGATAGTTTGAGTGGGCATTTTATTTTTAAAAATCTTGTTTGAAAAGCATAATATACATATTAAATAGTACATAAATCACAAGGATATGGGTCAATGAATTTTTACAAAATAAACATCCCTGTAACTACTGTTAAAATCAAGAAACAAAACATTCTTTGCAATTAGAGGGTGCCCTTGGATCACTGCCAGACACTATCTCTCTCCTTCTCTCCCATTCCAAAGACAATTACTTCCAACATATCAATTATTCATATAAGTAGGTTATTACAGTATTTATTTTATTTTGATTTTGATTTTTTTACTTTATTACTGTGAAATTCCTCACTGCTGAACCACTGGATCATTTATTTATATTGTTAATGTAGGTGTCCACTCTATGAATATACCTCAGTGTACTTACGCTTTCACTGCTGATAGGGATTTTAGTTGTTTCCAGTTTGGGAGCTTGTAATAGTTAGTAATAGTTAGTTTTATGCTTTAACTTGACTCCACTAGGGTTCAAAGTATTTGACAGTGAACAACTAACACCCCCATGATTTTAAACTTAGTTGTAAAATGATTAAGGTGGGATGCCACACCTTAACTCAGGCCAAAGTCCTGATGTAATCAGCAGAGAGAAAATTTCATCAAAGAGCGCCCCACTTCCAGTATACATGAATGCTGTTGAAAACTTGCTGGACGTGGATGTTGTGTCTGGCTCATTAACATTGGATCATTCACTTCTGCATTTATGATTTGATGACCCTAGATTTATTTGCCTCTGTAGCCACCAATCTGTGCTCTTTCGATTGATCTTAGATCTATCAGTCTCAATGTTCATTAACTCAGAAGTCTCTAGCCTAACATCAAACTTGTAACCTGCCTGGGATGGCACTTAGACTTACTCACTTCTACAATTTAGGAGCCATTTTCTTGTAATAAATTCTCTCTATATACACAGATATAGGCATCTATATTCACAGAATAGATACAACTATATACACAGTATCACAGGGGAATATCACGGAGGAGGAGCTGCTTTCTTAGAAGGAAGTTGACCATGGTGATTTAAGTGGGATAAAGCCTGTAGGAACGGAGGCTTGGGATCTTCATTTGCTAATGCAGCACAACTCAATGTAACAAGAGACAGCTGCAAAAATCTGCTAGGAATCAGAACATGGTATGTGCAAAGGATTAATCTAGGAAGATTAGAAGTCATCAAAAATGATAGAGACAGTTAATATTTGATATTTTAGGCATTAATGAACTGAAATGGACTGGATTTTGCCATTTTGAATTAGAAAATCATAGGAGTCACTATTCTGGAAATAACACAATCAACAGGAATGGTGGCAGTCATCGTCAATAAGGACCTTACAAACCCAGTCATGAAGTACAATGCTGTCTGTGATAAGAATTTTAATCTATCTGCCTTCAAGGAAATTCAATCGGTACAACTATTATTCAAATTTTTACACCAGCCACAGAACTAGTGTTGAAGACATTGAAGAATTCTCCCAATGACTTCAGTCAGAAGTTGATCAAACATGCAATCGAGATGAATTGATAATTATTGGCAGCTAAAATGCAAAAGTTGGAAGCAAAGAGGGAGAAACATTTTTTTGGAGTTTGTAGTAGAAACAAAGCTGGAGATCACCTGATAGAATTTTGCCAGATCAACAACTGGTCCATAGCAAACATATTTTTGTCAATAACATAAAAGGTGAATATACACATGGAGTTATCCAGATGGAATATGAGAAATCAAATAGACTACAGTTTGGGGAGAGATAAGGGAGAAGCTCAACATCAGTAACTAACACAAGGTCAAAGACTGTGAAAAAGACCACCAATTGATAATATTTAAGTTCAGGGTAAAGCTAAAGACAAAACTAGTCCATGAGAGCCAAAAATATGTAATTGAATCTATCCAACCTGTTTTATTTTTAAATATCAGGAATAAGCTGATCCCTGGTGGTGCAGTGGTTGTGTGCGGGACTGCGGCCCACAGAGTTGGCGGTTCAAATCCAGCAGCAGCTCTCCAGGACCAAGACTGGGCTTCCTACTCCCACGAGGGCAGTGATGTGAAAGAAAATCTCAAGAATAGATTAGACACATTGCATATTAGTAACAGAAGACCTGATGAGCTATTGGAGGACACCAACAATATCATTCATGAAGAAAGTAAAAATTAATTTAAAAGACCAGAAAAAAAGAAAAAGATCAAAGTGGGTGTCAGAACAGACTCTAAAACTTACTAAAGCAAGTAGGAGAAATAAAAGAAACAAAGTAAGTAAAAAGATATTCACAGAAAAATTTCAAAGGAAAACTCAAGAAGACTAAATAAAATATAATAATGAAATTTTCGCAACCCTAGAGTTAGAAAACCATAAAGGTAGAACACATTAAGCATATCTTAAACTGAAAGAGCTTGTGATAAATTCAAACCTGAATTGGAAGATTGAATAATTTTATAGGCAAATATTGAATGATGGAGGAAGCACCAAAAGAAAATGGAAAGACTATACAGAGTCATTCTTCCAAGAAGAACTAGTCAACATTCCAACCATATCAGGAGGTAGATTATGAGCACAAATCAATAGCACTGAAGGAAGAAAATCAAGCTACACTGAAAAAATTAGCCAAAAAACAAGGCTCCAGGAATTGGTGGAAAACCCATACAAATATTTCAACAAACTTATAAAGCACCAGAAACACTTACTCTTCCATGCCAGAAAATTTGGAAAACAGCTACTTGGAAAACTGACTGGAAGAGATCCGTACTTGTACCCAATTCTAAAGATGACGAAATAAAATCCTTATAGAATATAATTATATTACATTCCAGTGAAATTTTGCTGAAGATCATCCAACAAGACATTGATGAGATTCAGATTGGATTCAGAAGAGAACACGGAATAAGGGATATCATTGATGACAACAGGTCTTGACTCAAAGCAGATAATACCGGAAAGATGCTTCCTTGTGTTTTATTGATAATGCAAAGACACTTGACTGTGTGAACCATAATAAACTGTGGATGACCTTGACAAGAATGGGATTTCAAAACACTTCATTGTGCATTTTCAGAACCTATACATGGATTAAGAGGCAAATGTGTGAACGGAGCTAGGGAATACTGCATGGTTTAAAATCAGAAAAGGTTTCATCAGGTTTGTATCCTCTTACCACAGTTATTCAATCTGTGTGGTAAACAAATAATCAGAGAAACTGGATTATATGAAGAAAAATACAGCATTAGGATGGGAGGAATACTTAATCCATTCCTTGTGCAGGTGATTATGAACCTTCATTATGCAGATGATTCAACCTTGCTTCTTGAAAGTGAGCAGGACCTGAAGCTTTTGATGATGATCCAAGGAGTGTAGCCTTCTGTATCGATTATGACTCAGTATAAAGGAGACTGGAATCCTTGTAGCTGGCCTAATAAGTAACATCATGATGCTTGAAATTGTCAAGGGTTTTGTCTTGCTTGGAGCTTCATTCATTCCTCATGGAAGCAATGGTGAAGAGATCAAAAGCTGCGTTGCATTAGGTAAATCTACTGCACAAGACTACTTTAGAGTACTGAAAGGCAAGGACGTTACTTTAAGAACTAAGAGGTGCCTGACCCATGCCATAGTATTTCAACCGCATCATATGCTTATGACAGTTGGACATTAAATAAGGAAATCTGAAGAAATGTTGCATTTGAATTTGATTGCTGGGGAAGATTACTGAAAGCATTAGGAACTGCTTAAAAAAACAAATCTGTCTTGGAAGAAATACTGCCAAAGTGCTTCTTAGAGGCAAGGTTGGCAAAATTTTGTCTTACGTACTTTTGACATACTGTCAAGAAAGACCAGTTCCTGGAGAAGGAAATGATGCTTGATAAATTAGAGGGACAGTAAAAAGAGAAATGTCCTCAACAAAATGGAATGACATAGAGTCTGTAACAATAGACTCAAGCACAGGAACAACTTGAGAAAGGAGCAAGATGGGCAGTATTTTGTTCTGTTGTGAATGTGGATTAGAATTGACTTGATTGTACTCAACAGCAGCAGCAACAACAACAACAACAACAACAGGCCCCATTGGTTTTGCTTCTCCAATGAACCCAGCCCAAGACAGAGCTAAAATGAATAATGTTGCTTCAAGTATTCTTGTATATGATTTGATGCATACACTAGAGTACATGCAGGTATTTTCTCCCTCTGTGTATATACCTAAGAGAGGATCCATCTTACATAATTTGTACATGTTGCCATGAGTGATCGGTCGCTGGAAAAGGACATCATGTTTGGTAAAGTGGGTAGGCAGTGAAAAAGGGGAAGGCCCTCACCAGGATGGATTGACACCGTGGCTCGAACGACTGTGGACATGGTGCCAAACTCAGTGGCATTACCATCTGTTGTGCATAAGGTTGACAGGGATTGGAGCATACTCAATGATTTCTAACAACAACACAACCAGGAGTGCATTTACTTTGATTTCCAAGGTAGTGTATTGTCAGTATGGGTGATTAGTATTGGGTGCTTACGTAGAAACAAAGCATGGCCTAGTCCTGTGCCAATCTCATAAATATTCCTATGTATTAGAACATTGGGGCAGCCACTGTATCAATCCATCTCCTTGAGGATCTGCTTCTTTTTCTATGACTCCTTAATATTCTCAATATGATGTCTTTTGCTACATGTCCTGATAACATGTTCAAAGTATGTGAGAAAAAGTTTTGCCACCTTTCTTCTAAGGAGCATTATGAATGTACAGAATTTTTTTGTTCTTCTGGCAGTCTGTGATACAGTCAACATGCTTCTAAAAATCATTTTATTGGCAAGTCTTACAGCTCTTCAAAATTTTTTATTTGAATTTTTTTCTTACAGATCTTATAGCATTCATTATTGTATCATGCATATTTGTACATATGTTGCCATCATCTTTCCCAAACATTCTATTTATTTTTTTGTTTTTTAAAAATGATTTTATTGAGGATTCATAGAGCCCTTATCAATCCATACGCATACATTGTGTCAAGCACACTTGCAAATCTGTTATCTTTTTAAAATTTTATTTATCTATTTTTAAAAACCATTTTATGGGGACTTGTACTACTCTTACCATAATCCATACATCCATCCATTGTATCAAATATAATCATATCATTTGATGCATGTTACCATCATCATTCTCAAAACATTTTCTTTCTGCTTGGGCCCTTGGTATCAGTTCCTCATTTTTCCCCTCTCTCACTCACCCTCCTTCCCTTCTGAACCCTTGATCATTTATGAATTATTTTTCATGTCTTACACTATTCGATGTCTCCCTTCATCCACATTTCTGTTGTCCATCTCCCAGGGAGGGGATTATATGTAGATCCCTGCAATCGGTTCCCTCTTTCTCCTCCACCTTCCCCTTCCCTCCTGGTATTGCTACTCTAATTATTGGTCTTGAAGGGTTTATCTGTCCTGAATTCTCTGTGTTTCCAGCTCTTATCTGTACCAGTGTATATCCTATGATCTAGCCAGATTTGTAAGGTAGAATTGAAATAATGATAGTGGGACGGAGGAAGCATTAAATAGCTAGAGGAAAGTTGTATGTTTCATTGGTGCTACACTGCCCTCTGACTGGCTTGTCTCCGCCCACAACACTTTTGTAAGAGGATGTCCAGTTCCCTACAGATGGGCTTTGGGTCTCCATTCCATATTCACCCTC
Organism: Nesogale talazaci; assembly: GCA_004026705.1. NCBI lineage: Eukaryota > Metazoa > Chordata > Mammalia > Afrosoricida > Tenrecidae > Nesogale > Nesogale talazaci. The sequence goes on along the minus strand of PVJH01000068.1, from coordinate 255,953 downwards.
AGTCACAATGATAGGATTATTTTGTTCTTTGATGCCTGATGCACATACAAGCTAGTGTGCTTCTTCCATGTGGGCTTTGTTGCTTCTCAGCTAGATGACCATTTGTTTAGCTTCAAGCCTTTAAGACCCCAGATGCTATATCTTTTGATAACTGGGCACCATCAGCTTTTTTCAACACATTTGCTTATGTATCTGCTGTGTCTTCAGCAATCATGTTTGGAAGTGAGCATCATGGAATGCCAGTTAATAGAACAAAGTGTTTTTGCAGTGAGGAGGTACTTGAATAGGGGCCCAATGTGCATTGGGTACCTTAATACTAAACCTATAAATATATGCACATAGATAGTGCACATCTGTTTTGATCATCATTTTCAAAGCATTTTCCCTCTATTTGAGCCTTTGGTATCAGCTCTTCATTTTTCCCTCCCCCCCCACCCCTATTGATAATTTATAGATTATTATTAGTTGTCCCTTCACCCACCTCTCTGCTGTATGTCCATGCAGGAAGGGACTATATGTAGATCATTGTGATCAATACTCCCTTTTCCCATCTCCCTCTTCCTCTCTTGGTATTGGCACTCTCATTATTGGACCTGAGTGGTTTATCTGTCCTGGATTCCCTGTGTTTCCAGGTCTTACCTGTACCTGCGTAGATGCTCTAGAGGAACCAGATTTTTAAATTGGTAGAATTGGGACCATGATAGTGGGTAGAGGAAGTATTAAAGAACTAGATGCAAGTTGTATGTTTCATCAGTGCTATTCTGTCCCCTGACTGGCTGATCTCTTCCCTGTGACCCTTCTGTAAGGGGATGTCCGATGATCTATGGATGAGCTTTGGGTCTCTACTCCAACAGTCCCTGAGAAGCTCATCCATCACAAGGATATGCTTTTTGGTTCTGGGTCTTTGATGTCTGAATACAGTCGCTATTCTTTACCAATACTGTCCAAATAGTATGAATTTACAATCCCACTATCAGAGTATGAGAATTCGAGTTGCTCTAATCTTCATCATTTAGTAATTTCATTTTCTTGATGACTAATAAAATTGGACATATGTGCTTACTTTTGCAACAGAAAAATAACTTTATTTAAAAATACTTATTTTTGTACACATGGGTCCTTGAAAAAACTCTTTAGTTAATTGTGTATGGAAATTAAAAATTAATAAATATTTTAACAGACCTCTAAACATGAATACTTTGGCAAAAAAATGACCTTAAATGAAGCTGAATCTTAAAGTACTGTTATTCTCTATAAGAGTATTTACTTTATTTTTTCTTACTTTTTACAGGTGAGAATGACAAAATACTGCTAATATAATTTTTCAGTATATATTCATGTCACACTTGTGAACAGTCCCTGAGAAGCTCAGCTAAGGGCTATCTGTAACCCTGATCCATAGCTTGAGTTTCATCACCATAGAGAAAAAAGCATGGTCTCCATCCAGTCCTACCCATGCCAAGAATTTCAAATTCCTGAATAAAGAGGACTTGGGTGGGTGGGGGGAAAGGAATTGTTTCTTTCTTCAAATTCTTGATTAGTTAGAGAGAGGGAAGAACTCATGAAAGACAAAGAAAGAAGTTAAATGTCATTCCTTAGAGAGTTTTTTTCTTTTCCTTTCCCCCGCTGAGACACTGGCTGCTGGCAGGCCTCCATGCTAACTTTTCCTGGAGACAAGTAGACCCTTCAGAAAACTAGCTGCTTAATGTTCTGAGTGTGAATCTTTCAAACGGAAGGAAATCCAAGTCTCAAGGGAGAGGCATGCAGGAGGCCAGATCAGGACCCAGTGAGAGAGAGAGAGAGAGAGAGAAGCACCAAAAACCAAGCAAATGAAAAACACAGCAATAAACCTTTGTCATATCAAATAAGTCCACAGGGAAGAAGTATACTCATACCAATGACTGAAGGATTGTAAATCATATAATCTAAAGTCAAACTTGTGAGAATCTGGTTTGCACAAGGCTATGGGTGAGAGTTGGAGTCCAAGATACATTTGTAGGATCTACATAGGAAATGTGTCCTATGATTTTTCTCTTTATTCACAGTAGAAGGATGGGAGGAAAGTGGTTACTAAACAGAGTGCACTGGAGAGATGACTATAGAAGATCAAAGGGATAGACCTGACTTGAATGGTTACAACCTTGTCAGTTGATCTCTCATCCCCCACTCCCTCTGATGCACATTAGACCTGATCTGGTTTTTAACATTTTCTGCTTTGTTTTGCTTTGTTGTTTGTTCATATTGAGGTTTATTTCAGATGTGCTAATGTCTTTGGGAGTCACCCTCTTGAAATTCCGTTATAAAATTTTCCTGCTTCTCAGTATGTGAAGCCCAGGAATGGGGACAACAAGTAGAATAAGGGCTTCTGGGGAGTGTAGTGGAGGGGTGGCAGGGTAAAAGGGAGGAGAAGTCAAGGAGTTCAAGAAAGAAAAGAATGTTTTGAAACTGATTGTGGAAGCGATTGTATAATATTGCTTGATGTGATTGAACAATGGAATTATACGTTATCTGAATTAACTCACAATCAAATGGTTTTTGAAAGAAAATGATAAAGCTTTCCCTTAGGAGACATCATTCTATAGTGGTCGCTAATGAAGCTTGACCATTAGCATGCTTGTGGGGGCAGTGATCTGATCAGATACTTTCGTTCATGAGCTATCTATTCAAAGGTTTGTCTGCTTAAAAGTATTCATCAGTCAGAGTCTTTTGTAAGAGTTCTTCATATATTGCATATGTGGTTTTTTGTCACATACATGTTATATAAGACAGCTCTGAGCTGGCTTGAAATTTGGCTTTCTTAATGACATTTCTGTAAAAAAGGAAATCGGCATGAATGTAGTGAGGTTTATCATTCTTTCCTGTATGGTTGCCTTTTTTCTTGACCTATTAATAGACATAGCTATCTATGTTTTTACAAGCTTAAGGTTTTAGCTTCATATTTACATAAATTAACTTGAAATGGACCTTTGTTGGAATTATAAGGACCCAGATTTATTATTTTCCCTATGGAATTCCTTAAAGAACATAAACTCAGTCAGCATCCTCGACTGAAAAGATCATCGTTATCTCTCTTCACGACATTGAGACCTGTATTCTAAATGAAGTGACTATTTAAATATGGGTCTATTTCTGACGCATGAAAATTTAGATGTTTTGCTAACATTATGTTTTTATTTACTACCTGACAACATTCATTGTCATCCCCTCCATGTACCAACACGTATGCCCCTCATTCCCATTTTAATTCTTTCTTTCTGAATCCTTAATTTTGTCCTTAGGTAAATGGTTGATTATACTAGGATGTGGACCTCCCAAGTGGTATTGTTCTTTTTGGAGATCTATTGTTTAGCTGAAATATGGACCACTTGAGGAAAGCTGATTGTGCCCAGCTTTCAAAAGATATGGCATCTGGGGTCTTAAAGGCTTAAAGATAAACAAGTAGCTGCCTAGCTGAGAAGCAACAAAGTCCACATGGAAGATGCTCACCAGCGTGTGTGATCATGAGATGTCAATGGGATCAGGTATCTTGCCCCAAACATCCTCAGGGACAGAGCTGGAATAGACTAGCTGGAAGTGAGTAGCCAGTGACTTTTCCTTCCTTGCCGTTAGACAGCAGGTAACCATCAAAGATGATATCTTGTGGGGTGAAAATCTTTTCTTGACTTTTTACAACAGTGGCCCCACACCACATACTTCCTTTTGTGATTGACTGATGTCACACAACACAATGTTTTTCAGGTCTATAGCTTTTTAAAATTCTGTGCAATATTTGCTTAATTGTTTCTTAATTTTTATATTATATATTTCCTTATTTCTTTCTTTGATTTAATTTCATATTTTTAATGTTTCCCCCCTGTTGGAGGTGGCTATTTAGTTCATAGCTTTTCAGCATTATTTTCTTACATATGATGCTAGTACTTTATCTATTCCTTTGAATTCAACTTCAGTGATACCCTCGTGTTCATGAGAGATATTCGTCTGCAAATTTTTTTGTATTATGATAATACTGGCCTCATAAAATGAGTTCAGAAATATCCCTTCATCATCAATATTCTGAACAGCTTGTGCAGAGCTGATATAATTTCTTCTTTAAATATTTTATAAGGTGCTATCGGGAGTCCATCCATGTTTGAAGCTTTCATTGTGGATGGAAGGTTTTTAAATGGCATCTAAAACTCTGCTTTGATGTAGAATCATATTTTCACAAGAAAGTGCCAATATAGTAGAGAAATATGGTACAAAGTTTCCAACTAAATTAAATTAATCTAGTAGCTAGAGATCTCTTCCAGCTATTCATGTCTTCTTAATGAGCTTTGATAGTGTATGCCATCTAAGGAACTTTCTGAGTTTATTTGCATGATGGTTGTCATTATTGTTGGGAGAAAACTACCAATGGGGGCAGGGGCACTCACTGCCCTTTCTCTATCCTTTGACTTCAAACATGATCATACATGACTATATGAATCTTGTAAGGTTCAGCGTCATTCTGGTAGTCTAGGGGTTACACATTGGGCTGTGTTCTATGGGATCCCAGTTTGAAACCACCAGCTGCTCCTCAGGAGAAAGACGGGGTTTTCTATTTGTAAACAGCTACAAGCTGGGAACCTCACAGGGGCAGTTCTACTGTGTTCTATAGGCTCACGAGGAGTTTGGAGTGACTCAACAGCAGCAGGGTGGTTGTTGTTGCTGTTGGTCATCAGGCAAGGTCAAGCAAGCTCAGGGTTCCTTGCTTGTAACACAATCCACAGCTCATCCATTTGTCTCTGTGACAAATCCATTGTGGCTCATCAATTTTGTCTCAGTGAGATTTGAGGACAAAGGGAACCAGTACAAATGTGTACCAACTTGAGTTTCTGGCTGTTCTCTGAAAAATAGGGACATTAAAATTTCCATTCTGTTTATTGTTTTGTCTATTTCTCCTTGTAGTTTTATTTACTTTTTAATCTTCATGATTAGGTACATAAACATGCAAGACTGTTATGTGTTCTTAATGAACTGGACTGTTTATTATTAAAAAATGGCACCCTTTCCCAATGGTCATCCTCTTTACTCTGAGATCTACTTACTTTGATATTTAGAAAGCTATGCCAGCTTCATGTGATTATTAGTAGCATGGAATAAACACATCGATTTTTTCATTTCCAACTTCTTTGTATTTTAATTTAAAAGTGTGCTTTTTATAAGCATCAAATAGCGAATGTAGAGTCCTTAATCTGATCATCTTTGTTTTTAACTGGGTTGTTACATTTCCTGTGATAATCCATATAATTAGACTTGCGTTTCTATTTAATGTGATAATTAATAGAAGATTAATTAATAGATAATTAATAGAAGATCTATTAAATTGTTGTTCATTGCTGTCAAGATAGCCTCCCACTCATAGCTAGCCAACTTAGAATAAGTTATCATCCAGTTATGATGATCAATCCCCTCTGGTTAACCACAGAATATTCCATATTTTTCCTAGCTAAACTGAAACCCACACTGCCGTGGATTTTTTTTCAATTCATAGTGACTGTATAGGATACAGCAGAACTGTTCAGTAGTGTTTTGAAGGACATTTATTTTTATGGAGGCAAACTGCCTCATCTTTCTCTTGCACAGTGGCTAGTAGATTTGAATTGCCACCCTACTGGTTTGCAACATCAAGTTCACACTTCAATCGCTTTCTCATTTCATTGTACAGCTTTCACAAACATATTTCCTAATTGAGAATGCGGCATTTTGGGTGAGATCACCTTAACCTTGAAAGTGACATCTTTGCCTTGGAACACTTTTAAAAGGTATTTTGCAGCAGATTTGCCAAGTGTAAAATATTTTATTTATTGGCCACTGCTTTCATGAATATTGATTATTGATCCAAGGAGAATGAAATTATTGGCAACTTTTAACTCTACTATCTTGATATTTGTTTCTCTTGTCCCATATGTATTTTGTTCTCTTTTTATTCCTTCTTTTGAATTATTTGTGCATATATTTTTCATCTCCTCTACTTGCTATTACTTAAGGTTTTTTGTTGTTTTAGGGGGTGTAGATTGGGGTTTATAGTACACACCCTTTATTTAATCTAGTTCATCCTTGAGTAGTATTTCTCCTTCACATGGAAAACTTTAAACCAGCATGCCTTTGCCCATTTTAGCCTTTAAACTATTATTGTCATATACTTTTGTTCTATATACGTTATAAATCAAACCTGTTGTTTTTAATATTTTCTTTTAAACAATTATCTTTCAAAGAGTTTCAAAAATAATAAAATACTGTTTAATATTGACTCACATGTTTGTCATTTCTAGTGCTTTTCATTCCTTTCTGTCAATCCAGATTTCCATCTGGTGTCATTTTGCTCTGTCTGAGGGACTCCCTTTAAACAATTCTAGCAATATAGATTTGCTGTTGGTTTTTCAGACATCGTATGTCTGAAAAACTCATTATTTCACCTGAATTTTTGAAAGGTATCGTTGCCAGAGACAGAATTCTGGGTTGACAGCTCATTTTCTTTTAGTGCTCCACTACCATGGACTTGTATTTTTTTCCCAACAAGACTTTGTTCTGAATTATTTTTTTCCGTCCCTCTGTATAGCAGAAAAATAATGTTTCTATCTGGTGATCCCTCTTTTTACTGTTTTTTTTCTTTAAAGATAATTTCATTCTGATGTACTTAACTTAGTTGTTGTTACTTATCTCATGTTTGGGGGTTTGTTGAATTTCATGGATCTGAGTTTCTAGGTTTCATGGAATTTAGGTCAAAATTGCCCATCATTTCTTCAAATATTTTAGCCCCCCTTGTTTTCCTATCTTTTGGGTTATTCAATGGTGTATTTTTCCACTAGAAGTTCTCTTGCAGTTCACTGATGTTTGGTTAGCTGAGACAGTGCCTAATTATTGTAATTTACAGTTTTCCTCACTTTCTGTAGTGGGATTGGTTCTCAGATCCCCATGGTTACCAATATCCATGGTGCTCAAGTCTCCTATAAAATGGCACATGACTTGCACATATTCTCCTGGTTGTGAAGGTAAGTCAAAAAGCATAGCTAAAGGGTTGTTGATTATCCAGGGACATGTTTATTCCAAACAAAACATCTTTAAGCATGCCTCTTGTTTTGTGATAATGCCTTCAAAAAAATAATCCCATAAAAATGGTCTCCAAGGGGATCGCTGGACAATAAAATAAAAGGAAATCAGCTAAAAGGTTATGGAGACTGATTTGGAGGATTCCAAAGGGTAATTTTGATAAGACTTTTTTTTTTCTTGAAGGACACAGGACAAAAATTGAAAATTGTATTGGTGAGAAAAGACCAGAAAAGCTGCACGAGATAATTGTTTTCAGACACAGAATGTCCCTGCTCATTCTTGATGGGTAGCAGGGGCTGTCCCGAGAATTTTATTGGGAAATCTTACCCATCCATCCTACAGACTTAGTCCTGAATTTTGAAACCTTTATTATGGGGTGGGGAGAGAGGCCCAAAACTCAAAGAAACATTTGTAAGAAATGTGAGCCCCTTAAGGATGCCAAAACTATTATTTTGATGGGGTATAAATCAAAGTTCAGAGTTCTTGGGGCAGTGTGAAAGAGAGAAGCATTGGCTTCAGAAGTATGTCGGCAGAGATGGAGGAATTGTTGAGAAACTCTAGCTTCACACTTTGATAATTTTATTTACTAAAGTTTCCAATAGCAATATTTTTTAGCTACCCTCATATTGATATCATGTCTAGGTTTCCTTTAATATCTAACATAATGTAAATATCACATAATTGATACTTAGTGTTCCTTCTTCACCTTAGAGGGATTATTTTACCATCCTTCACCCCCCCCCCCCAAATATTTTTTATGAACATAATTTTTCCCAGTGATTTTATTGGGGGCTTGTACAGCTCTTATAACACTCAATACATCATTTGTATCAAGCATATTTGTACACATGTTGCCATATTCATTTCCAAATGTTTTCCACTTAAACCCTTGGTATAAGCTCCTCTTTTCCCCTCCCTTGTTTTTTTTAATGAATCATTTTCTTGGGGGCTCATACAACTCCCATCCATACACACATCAACTGTCTGCAGGCCACATTTGCACAGTTGTTGCATCCTCCCTCCACTTAGGTCCCCAGCACCAGCTCCTCATATTTCTCTTCTCTCCCTCCTCCCCCTCCCCCATGAACCCTTGATAATTTACGAATTATTATTTTTTCATGTCATACAGTGTCCAATGTGTCCCTTCACTCACTTCTGCGTGGTCCATGCCCCAGAGAGGAGGTTATATGTAGATCCCTGAAATTGGTTCCTCCTTTCTGTTCCAACATCCCCTCCACCCTCCTGGTATCACCACTCCCACCACTAGTCCTGAGGGATCATCTATCCTAAATTCCCCATGTTTCCCACTCCAGTATATACCCCCTGGTCCAGCTGGATTTGTCAAGAAGAATTGGGATCATGATAGTAGGTGGAGGAAGCATTTGAGAACCAGAGGAAAGTTGCGTATTTCATTGTTACTATACTGTACCTTAACTGGCTCATCTCTTCATTGCAACCCCTCTGTAAGAGGGTGTCACTTCATCTACTGATGGACTTTGGGTCCCCAATCTGTACTCCCCCTCATTTATAATGATATAATTTTAGTTGAACATACATTTAAAGACGCCCTGGTTGTGTGCTGGCTCTGCCTTGGGCTGTGACGTACTTGTGGGCCACAGTTCATAAACATCAGCAACTCTTGGGGAGAAAGACAGGACTTTCTATTCCTGTGAACAGTTACAGTCTCAGAAAACCATGAGGTCGTTATGGTTCATAGGCTTAATGGCAGTGAGTCGGAGTTGGAATTTGGGGATGCAAATCCTGAGCATACTTAGCAGACAATTGTGGTGATGCATCAGGCAGCAGGGAGAGAGATGTGGTAGAAAGAATGGGCTTTCTACTCCTGTAGAAAGAGTTACAGTCAGCTGAGCCCCGGTGGCATAAGTGGTTGAGCGCAGGACTGTGGCCCGCGGGCGTGGTGGTTCAAATCCAGCGGCGGCTCTCAGGAGCAGCGCCTGGTAGTGCCCATGACCACCAGAGGCAGTGAGCCCCCTCCCCCTCAAAAAAGAGTTGCAGAAACCCTGTCCTATAGATTACTATGAGTCCCAACTGACTCTATTGCAGTGAGCTTGGTTTTGAGGTTTTATAAGTTATTTTAGATATAAATTGATTAATTTCAAAATATTTTGAGATTTATCTATTTTAAAAATAAATTCACTCTTAAAAGGGGGGAGGAAAGGGGAGTCTTTGTTTTTTTTAAAGAGGAGCTTGTACCAAAGGCTCAAGTGGAAAATGTTTGGAAATGTATGTGGCAGCATATGTGCAAATGTGCTTGATACAAATGATGTACTGAATGTTTTAGTAGCTGCAAGAGCCCCCAATAAAATTATTTTAAAAAATAAATTCATTCTCAATTCATCTATGATCATAAAGCACACTCTGAAAATTCTCAATCTGTTGAAAATTACTGGACTTTCTCTATGGCCAAACACATGATCAATGTTTTAGAAGAGAATCTGTAATCGGTGATACAGTACTCTAGAAAATGTCAATGAGGTAATAATTTTTAGTGATTGATTTTGATATTATCTATCTTTTTCTCACTCCTTTTTAAAACTCCTCTTACTATTGTGCATTTGTCTGATTGTCTAGCACAATCAATTTTGGTTCGCATGTTTTCAAGGCTGTGTGTGACTTTTCGGTGGATTGGCTCACCGTCACCGTGATATGCCTCTCTTTTATTTCATCATCCTCTTTGCTGTTAAAACTGCTTTGCCTTCTCCACCAGAATTTCTTGGTTGGAATTTGTCTGAAAATTTGCCTTTCTTACCTTCAATTATTTAATGGACTACACATTAACAATATAGTTTTATTTTTAAAACTCTATTCTGATATGACAATATTTGCTTAATAATTAGAGTTAAAATATCTAACACTTAATGAAAGTAATTAATAAAGTAGACTTTACCTTTGGGTGTGGGGTATGTGTTTTCTATTTGTATTACTTTTATATATTTTTTCTCCTTTCCTTCTTGGTTTTGACTTTTCCAATGTTATTTTAAAATTATGTTTTTCCCCTTCATTGGTTTGTTACCAAAGCAAAAGCCAAACACATGGCCATTTAGTGAACTTTGATGTATATCACCCACTACAGGACAGAATATAACTGCGCCATCAGATTATTAACACTGTACAACTTAAGAGAGCAAGGCTGACACAGTTTTCTCCTCTGGAGTGGCTGGCTGGTTCAAATTATTGACCTTTTGGTTAGGAACTAAATACTTTATCACTACACCAACAGAACTCAATTAGCTTCTTGTAAAATGAATTTCAATATTCTATTGAAGGTGATTCTAGAGTTTACAATTTGTTCTTGAGGTAAGAAATCCAATATAAATGAATAACTTACTAATTCTTGATCAGTAACAGAATCTTAGAACACTTTAAATTAATTCTTTATTATCACCTTTTTGTTGTCGTGCATTTTCATTCTCAACATATTTAAAAAATCCTTATTTTAGAATTATTGTTTTGTCTTATACAAGTACCATATATACATATTTTAATTACTATTAGTAGTACATATGACACTACTGTTCTGTGCAGTAATATTTATCTTAATTTGGTCATGTACTACCCACTTTTTAATTGCTTTTTAATTATCTTCATACTTCCATCTGGAATCAGAGGTGCTTCATTTAATGTGTGTAAGCTGGTAAAATTTTTTGTTGGTTCTAAAATAGCTTCAATTTTGCTTTTATTTTTTGAAAGTTTTTTCCAGATATAAAATTGACAGTCATTCTCTTTTAGCCATTGGTAGGGGCCCTTCAATTTTTTCCCAGCTGCCTGTGTGCACTCACCTCTCAGTGTTATTGCTCTTCTATAGATAAATCACACACACACACAGACACCATTGCCCTCTGCTTTTGAGATTTTATCTTTGGCTTCTTTTTAAGCTAAGTAGTTTTATTAGTAATGCTCAAAAGCGTGATTATTTTTATTTATTTATCTTGATTGGAGTTGGTGGATAAATTTAAATATCTTGTTTGATATATTTTGACATGGTGGAAAATTTTTAATGATAATCTATTCAAATGTTACTTCAGTCCTGCAGTCACTCCCACCCCCCATGATTTATTCCAGTTCCACATATTGTAGCTTTTTCCTTCATGTGTCTCGCTCATTGCTTTCCATATGTGTATCCTTTTTCTCAAACCTCTCTGTATCTTCAGTTTGAATTATTTGCTACTAATACTTATATGTCTTTCAGGTAAGAGCCTTAAATGTATTTTTTTTGTTTTGTTTTTTGTTTGTTTGTTTGTTTTTTGGGCATCACTGCTCTCCGGTGGTGGGAGTAGGAGTCCAACCCCACTGCTGGTATTGAACCTCCGTCCCAGTGTGCCGCAGTCCCGCGCACAACCACTACGCCACCAGGGCTCAGCCTTAAATGTATTTTTAATATATTACTTAACCCATTTATTGAATTAATGGATCCACTTCGGACACATCTATTTTACTATTTTTTGCACATCTGTATTTTCTCATAAAATTATTCATCTTGCTAGCAAATTTCTGGATTTGTAATATGCATGCTTAGTAATTCCAATATTCAGATTATCTGAGGGTCTATTTCCTTTCTCTATTTATACCCTTTGGTCCTATTTCTTCATATACTTGAAGTGTTTTGAAAAGATACCATATATCCTGTATGAAAAACTGGACACTCTCTAATCTTCCTCTAGACAGACCTGGAGGGAGGACTGTTGTTGTTAGGTTCCACTGAGTCATTCTAGTTCAGTGCAACCCAATGTTCAACAAAACAAAGCCCGACTACTCTGTCTTGGGCTAATCTTACAATTATTGCTATGATTAAGTCATTGTTGCTACCATTGTACCCACTCATCTCTTCACTGACAATGGCTTGACTCGGCATTACCAAGCATTGTGGCCTTTTCCAAGGACTGGTCTTTCCTGTAATGTGCTCAGAGTTCGTGAGATGAAGCTAGAGTAACCTCACTTCTAATGGCTGATCTTCTGAGATAGATTGTTTTGTTTTTTTGGCAAACCATGGTCCTTTCAATATTATATGACAACTCCATAGTTCAAAAACATCAATTCTTCCTGGATTTTCTTATTCCTTGCCAGGCTTTCACATGAATACGAAGTGATTGAACACTTCGTTACAATCCAATCACAGATTGAGCTGATTTGCGATGCCTTCAACTTACCTTCACTCTTAAGGCATAGCAATTCATGGGTACCAACTTAGATAATCATCTCCCTTGGTTTCTAAGCTTTAATTATTTATGTTGCTATCACTATAAAGTTGCTCATAGTGTTATTCAAAGCAGATGCTTTCTGTATAGCTGTCGAGCTATCTGCCTATCGCAGTTTAAGAACAAATAAAAGCTGAATGTGGAATGTTGAATACAGAGTGTTAGGCACATTGGTGTGCCCCTACCTTCTTACTGACATCTTGGTCTCTTAATTTTTAGCTGCCTTTGAAACCGATTCTCTAACTTTTCCCCCCACCCCCAGCCTTATGAAATTGCCAAAACATTCTGTTGGCTTCTCTTCCTCTTAGAGGCTGGCCTCTGCCTGCTTCTCAACTTCTCAGCATGTTTCTTAAGATTCAACAAATGTCCCAAGGAAAAAGCAGCACACATTGAACTCTTCAGTACTTTATGGAATCATATTATGACCTTGGCTGTTCTTACTGCATTGAAAATTCTTAAAAAGCTCTCCAAAGAAAATGGATTTTTTAAACAGTACCTACTTTTCTATTTGTTTTTCATTAGAGTTAGTCTATAACAAGCCTCCTATCAGAGTTAGAAATAGATGAGCCAGAAAGATTTTTTTTAATGAAGAATTTTTCTTATATGAAAAGATAGGAATTTGTGAATTTTATGCTTGATTGTTTAATGCCAAAAAGAAATTTAATACCACTGTTTAATAAGTGAGAATCTCTTTTTGTTTGCTGTATGTTCAGGGAATAAGAAAAGCATCAAAATTTCTTTAAAATTCAAATTGCATACAACACCCTACTTAGGGTATCTCCAGTTAATTTCAAGGGTTCTTAAGAGACATTTACAAGGAAATCTTTCTCTTTTGATGTCTATTTTTATCTTCAGTTCAACCTACATCTCTACCTACTTTTGCTCTATCTTTGATTCTTCATGAAGATAAGTGGTATATGTTCATAATCATACACACATTTATTAAACAAATATATGAAAACATGAAACCAGTGTTTTCTGGTAGGTTCTTGAATGTAACCATCTCAGCAGATTTCCTAAGAAACTACTGTTCTGAAGGTTCCTTAATGCGATAAAAACAAGAATATCACTGGAAAAATTTGTCTGTAGCCATCCACTGATTTCAGAGGCATATTTAAGTAAGTTTTATTAAATAAATCTGTGCACATATGAACTGGAGCCTTTGTATCAATACTTTATGATTCATCTTTGAATATACAGTTAGAATAAGTCCAGGCTTGTATGCCTCCAACCACAATGCTGCATCAGAAAATGAGAATGTATGGCATGGAATAAAGTTTCCTTTTACCATAGGAAAAACAAGCTTAATATAGAATTTATTTAAAGTTACAATTATGTACATTACTTGTGGCTTTTGGCAAAATAAATTTGTGCAAAAATATCCACAATATCCATCACAAAGCATGATGTCCTTAAATTATTTCCTTCATTTCATTGTCACAAAACTTTAAATGTACATTGTGTACAATGTTTATGTTATGAAGTCACTCATGCTGTAGTGCATGTCCTTCCTCCTCTTGATTCATATATATTTTTGAAAAGGCAAATGGAGCTTATGATACCACAAACATTTCCTTTAGTCTGAAAAATATGTGTTTTGAAAAGCCACTCAACACAAATGAAGCTACAAATAAACCCTTTTTCTAAAGCAGCTTAAAGTAGTTACATTTTAGATATTGACTCAGTGCCAGTGTCTGAAGAAAAAAGAGAGAAATGAGGGGAAACATTATTGAGTTGTTAGTTGTAGATATTTTTCTTTTTTCTACTTGAGGGAAAGAAAAGAAGCTAGGTCACGTGTGATCTAAAGGACTTTTAAGAAACCCTGCTTTTTAAAAATTGTTTTCTTTTTTAGTTTGTTTTGATGCATATTGAAGTCCTATTTTGTATATAAAGTGAATCTCTGTAAAGGCACTGATGCTATGGATACACATTTATTGTGAAATTTTAACTGAGCTTTTACTATTGTGGTATAAAACTAATAAAACCATCCAAATATTATAGACATGTTTTAATCAAAGGTGACTAGCTTAAGCTGATTTAAATCCAAATGTCTGGCCTTATTTTAACTAAGTGGCTCTGTGTCTGAGCAATAATCTAATTTTAAGCCTTTTGTTTATTCTGAGTAAAGTCAAACAATATGTGCATTTGTTAGGAATAATCTTTGGGCAACATTTGTGTTGATGTATTCCACTAGAAAGGGCTCTGGGAACCTCTTTTGGATAATCTATCCTTCTACCAACATTCTCTTCTTACTATTTGTAGAAATAAAAGGGATAAAAATAACTTCAAATCCCTCTTATTCAAAATTAACTGTTGAGTGCTAAACATTTTCCACATCTATCCATTTTGGATTTCTTGAAATAAGTTTCAGAAGCGGGTCCTCTTCCAAATTCTTAGCGCATTTTAGCCATAAAAGGGATAAAAATATTTTGCAAGGCCATGGGCAGTAATCTGATATTTATGAGTTTTTAAAAAAGGAATGAATGGAATATAAGCTTTCAAAATTAGAACTTCATGCATGATTCATAATGGACATTTATTTCAGTGCCTATAATGTGCCAGGTGTTTGAGATGCAAAGGGGACAAGAGAAAGGGAATTAAAATTTATGGACTATTCCCTATATTTCAGTTCTTTTATTTGTTATCTATTTCTCAAACCCCTTCTATGAGAATAAAAAGTGTTATTTCAGTTTTGAAGATGAGGACCATAAGCCCAGGGAGTTGAAGGAAATTTGTTTTACTGTTGCAAAGACTGTAGGTGGAAAGGCGGAAGTAAAACATAGGTAGAAGAAGGAAAAGAGGACAGTTTGTTAGTAGACCAGTTCCACTGCACCTTCACAATGGCACATTCAGTCATGCTCACACTATCTGGTATGCATTCTCAAACTGAGCAATTTCAGAGGATTTGGTTGGTATTGGGTCTGGGGGGATTTGTGGGTAGGAAGGTATGCATGTTTTGTGATTGACTGTTTATCTAAAGTTTGGTGGCAAGAAGCCACCCAGTAGCCCACACTCAGATGCTGTAAAGATGGTCATGAAGGAAACACTGGAGAGATTATAACTCTGAAACCCATAGGGTTGCCTTAACACAGAACTGAATCTCGAGTCAACAGGTTTTCATTTTTAGTATTTACTTAAAGTGCAGCATCATAAGACAAAGACAGATTCTGGAGAAAAATAACAAGGTACAGGGCAATACCCTATCTCTGCTAATCCCTGGGCTACTTGGATGAGGGGAGAGAGTAATTTCCAAAACACAGAGACAGGTGTTGTAGGAAACCTCCTGTTGCAGGAACGTCAAAAACTCTGGCCTTCTGTAGAGGACATGTACAACCTGTACGAACCATTAGAGAGGGAGTGAAGAAAAACAAAATTCAAAACAAATCTTGCCCTCATCTTCCTTCCACCCACATCACCCTCCCCAGTGGTTTAGCTAGAAGCCAGAAGGTAATGGAGACTATTGATGATTTCCTAAATATTGGTTTCCTGTAACACAAAATGGTTTGGATAAGGGTAGAATATGGATTCCAAAGAATAAACAGAAGGGATTTAAGCACTAGGTAAAATGCTTAATGTAGGATTATTCATGTGATTTAAAATCTGTTTAGGAAACAGTTATGTTCAATTTTAACTGCTTTACCCAGATAACTGACTTACTCAGTCCCTGGGCAGCTAACTACAAAGTAAGCAGTTTGAAACCACCAGTCACAGGTTGGTTCTCCCAGTCAAATGGCAAGAGGAACTCCAACCTAAACACCAAAACCCTACAAGTAATGAGGAGAACAACTGCCCACCACACTGGTGATTCACAATGCTGCAGGAACATCTGCCCAACCTTCATGGTGATCTCTCTGACTAGGGCAATACTGCCTGCCAGCTACAGTGCTCTACAACATGCCCTCCTCGGCATTTCAGTCACAGAGGGTAATACCACATGCCACCCGCGGTGATCCAAGCACCATGAAGCAAGCAACTATGGTTTACTTAGAGATAAGCAAGTGAAACGCCATCCTCGTGGGCCCAAAACAACCTGACCAGCTTCCTATGAAAGGATTATTTAATTCACATTTCAAATAACAGGATATTGGTCGGCTAGGGTAAGAGTGAAATCACAGGAAGATACTGCGGTAGCCTGTCTCTACGCACCACCACCCCCAGTAAAACTACCTGCAGGTAATTTGTAGAAGCACTTATACGAGTGCCTCAAGAGAGAGCCCAGTGCTCTTTGACTCTGGAAGATGGCTTCAGGCTCATCTAAAACAACACATAAATAACAAGCAGTCCCAACAGTCTCAAAGAAAAGGCAGGATAAACAGAAGACAATGTCAGAAGTCATGAACCTAACAATGAGCATAGAAGAAGATGATATTGACCAGCCACAGAAAGAAATTATCAGAATGCTGCTTGGAATTATAAAGGACATGAGGGAAGAAATACAGAAAAAATAATGACATGATAGAGGAGATAAAGTCAATGCACCAAAGGGAAATATAAGACTTAAGGGACAAAAAAAAAAAAAAAAAACAGAATCTGGGGGAAATTGACAGACTTTGTCAACAGTTTTGAGGAGGCAGAGAATTGTACTAGGGACCTAGACGACAACCAAGCAGACCTCAACAAATAAGAAAAGCAGTCAAATAAGACAGAGAAAATGAAGAAAACCTAGGAGCCATGTCTGATATGAAAAGGAACTATATTAGAATAATTGGACTTCCGGAACATGACACAACAAAGAAGTCAACATTGAAAATAGCAAGGGAATTCTTAGAGGAAAACTTTCTCAGCTTAATAAATGAAAATTAGGAGACTGAAAGGAGACCAGCAGACTGAATCCCAAGAAGTCACAAAGACACATAATATTTAAATTATCCAACTATGAGGAAAAGAAGATGATCATAAGAGCAGGTAGGGGAAAGAAAATTGTATATATAAAGGTATCCTAATAAGAGTGTGCTTAGACCTATCAGCAGACATGATGAAGAAGAGGAGGGAATGAAGTAATACATTCCAAAAATTGAAGGAAAACAATGCAAACCCAAGAATACTATTTCTGGCCAAATTATCTATTAAGATAGATGGAGAAGTAAAAGTTTTCCCAGACAAGGAACAACTCAAAAAATATATCAAAATAAATCCAGCTCTATGAAAGATCTTTGCAAATCCTGTATGGACTGAAGATCAACACTCACTGAGTACAAATAAGAGATCATCACATATAACAACACCACCCATAGGATTACAAAGAGAAAACAGCCCCCAAGATAACATTGGTTCAATAGTTGAAAAAAGGCAAAAATGAACTGCACACACTCACATAACACAAGCGGATAAGTAAGTAGGAAAACACCCAACAGAAGAGGTACAAGATGACATTACAGAGTCCACAGACGGAAGTAATAACACTGAATATCAGTGGCCTGAAATCAGGCATTAAAAAAGCAGAGGCTAACAGACTGGCTCAAGAAACATAATCCCTCGATCTGCTGCCTACAGGAGACACATTTCAAGCTTGCAGACCAATACCAGTTAATAAGTAAAGGCTGGAGAAAAATATACCAAGCAAATGGCAATGAAAAAAAAGCAAGGGAAGCAACCTTCATATCAAACAAAATTGATCTCGAGGTACAGGGCATAACCAGAGACAAAAAGGGGCACTATATAATGCTCAAAGGAACAGAAGACCATGAACCAGTAAGTATAATCAATATATACACGCCTAACAAGAGACCTGTGATCCAGCAAGTATAATCAATATATACACGCCTAACAAGAGACCTGTGATATTCATAAATTAAACACTCACAAAGCTGGAAAAAGAAACCATAGACTCAACAATTATAGTTGGTGACATTAATACACCATTCTGAAAAAAGACAGATCACTGGGAAAGAAACTAAAAAAGGAGGCTATAGATCTAAACAGCACAATTGGATAACTTGATTGTTAGATATTTTCAGAGCTTTCCACTCAAATGCAAAAAAATATTCACATTCTTTTCAAGCCCACATGGCACATACTCAAAGATAGACCACATGCTGGTATACAAGCAATAGAGGAATATGGCCGAGTGGCTGGATATAAAATCAACAAGAAGAAGTGTATTGTTCTGTTGTACACACAAGACAGAATCACAGAATAGACAATTATAAAGGTAGTACCCTTTACAATAGCCAAGCACAAAGTGAAATATCTAGGGATATAGCTGTCTAAAACAAAGAAGGAAAGAAAAATTTGCATAAGGAAAATTATAGGATACTATTATAAGAAGCCAAGAGTGATCTCAACGAAAGGAAAAATATCCTTTGCTCATGGATTAGAAGACTCAGTAAAGTAAAGATGCCAGTTCTGTCTCTGGCACTATATAAGTTTAATGCTCTTCTGACATGAATACCACCATCCTCCTTCAAAGAATTGGAAAAATTGATTACCAACTTCATATGGAGAGGGAAGAAGCCTAGAATTAGCAGAGAACTCCTCAAGAAGAAGGACAAAGTGGGAGCACTTGTGCTACCTGACCTTAGCATCTATCATACAGCCACAATAGTCAAAACAGTGCAGTAATGGTATAATGACAAATATTCAGCCCAACATGAAAAAGAGTTGAAGACTCCGAAATAAAAAAATCAGTGCATACAGACAACTGATTTTTGTTAAGGGCCCCCCAAATAATAAATGGGTAGCAGATGCCCTCTTCAATAAATGGTGCTGGAAAAATTTGATATCTACCTGCAAAAAAATGAAGCAAGACTCTTACCTTACTTCATACACAAAAATAAACTCATGGTGGATCACAGACCTGGAGGTAAAACTCCAAACAATTAAGGACATTAATGAGGGGATTGGGACAAACCTGAAAACCTTGGCACAGGGATTACATAGGCTATCGAAATAAGGAAAAACACAAATACAGAGGAGTCACAAATTGGGAAATGGGATATACTGAAGAAAAATCACAGTGTACATCAAAAGAATTCACCAAGAAAGTAATAAAAGAGCTCATGGGCTGGGAAAAAATGTTTAGCAATAACACATCAGATAAAGACCTTATTACTGAAATCTAAAATACTTTGCAAGCTTACAGTAAAAAAAAAAAAAAAAAAAAAAAAAAAAAAAACTACCTGTCCACTGAAGAGGTGGGCAAAAATCCTGAACAGAAGTTTCACAGGGGCAGCAATCTGAATGGCCAATAAACATATGAGAAAATGTTCCTTATCATTAGCTATAAGAGAAATGCAAATAAAAACAATGTCATACCACCTAACACCCTCAAAGATAGCCCAATTCAAAAAATCAGTAAGCAGCAAGTCTTGGAGGGAGTGTGGTGAGATAGGAGATCTCATCCACTCCTGTTGAATTTGTAGGTATGTACAGACATTATGGAAATCAATTTGGAGATTTCTAAAATAGATGAAAATGGAGCTACCATAAGGCCCAGCAATCCCCTCATTGGACATACACTCAGAAGAGGAAAGAAACAAACCACTGCCAGATATTTGTGCTCCAATGTTCCTCACGGCATAGTTTACAATTGCAAGGAGTTGGAAAGAGTTGGAAACAGCTGAATAGATTAATTTTCCATCAACAGATGAATAGATTAAAAAGCTGAGGTACATTGACACAATGGAGTACTACACATCGCTAAATAGCAGTGATGAAGCACATCTCTGAATGGGAAGAACTGGAGGAAATTATGCTAAGTGAAGTAAGCCAAGCACAAAAGGACAAGTACAACATGAGTCCACTGAGGTAAGCTTAAAAAAATGTAAAAGGGGAATAGAGAAAAGGCTACTGTATACAAAAATTCCTGGGATGAGGTCCAGGTAGAATGGCAGGTGTCAGACCAAATCCAGGGTCACATATGATAGTCAACTAAAAAAAGAAGGGGTGGAGAGAAGACAGCAATGTGTAGTGGGGGAACAGGGCACTAACCCACCCAAGGTGAAGTACTGTTTATATCTCCACAGGGAAAGAGGGACCAGACTTAAAGGTGCTGTTCCAGGATGGGAATGCAGCATGAGAGCATGGAGCGGGGAGATGGTGAGGGATTTACTTTAGAGGGCAGCACTGAAGCTATAGCTCAGGGAGAGGAACATGTCTGACCAGAGCACAGGGGAGCAAATGAAGGGGGAGGAAGAGGAAGGGGGAGAGGAGCACATTCTAGCCCATTAAGCCTGGAGGAAAATATCCCCTCTCAGATCAGCCAATGCACAGAGAAGAACATATGGCCGCTTCCACTGTGAGACACAACATTCCTTGCTCACTCAAGGCCCTTTGTGGGACAACACTGGAGACATAGGATCGAGATTGCACTTCGTCTGACCCCACCACACCAAGGCAAAACATTAAGGACGTGCAGCAGAGCAGCATGGAGAGCAGAGCATGGGCTGTCAATAAAGTGCCAAGTATAGACTTTGGGCCTGGTACCCCATTGGACTCAACCGGAGGACACTCCTAAAGATCAGCAAACAGACCTTGAACCATTTGCAGGTTTTTTCTTCTTATTATTTATTTATTTGTGAACTTTTTGGTTGTTGTTGCTGTCATTTTGTTTTTCTTTGTTGCTTTGTCTCGATATGTCTTGTTTGTTTTGGTGCAAAATTATTATCTCAGTTGGTCTATCTAGATAAGATAGACTGGATGATCCATCTGGGGGAGGAAACAATGGAGCTGATGGTTACAGGGGGACATGGAACAAGGAGAAGTGGGGGAAAGGAGATGGGTTTACCAACCTAGAGTCGAGGGGAAAACAAGTGATTCAAAATCAGTGGCATAGAGGGTGTGAGAGACCTGGTAGGGGCTGATCAAGGGTAATATAACCGAGAAAAATTCCTGAAACCCAAATGATGGCTGAGCATGTTAGAGGGACAAAAGGAAAGTAAAGAGGAAATAGGGGAAAGAACTAGGAGGCAAAAGGCCATTATAGCAGTCTAAACACAGAAATGTACATAGGTAAATATATTTATATATGATGATGGGGAAATAGATCTATGTACATATATTTCTAGGTCTAGAATTAAAGCAGCAGATGAACATTGGGCCTCCACTCAAGATGCTCACCTTCTTGATATCATCACTGAAGACAAATATATGCATAAGCAAATGTGGTAAAGAAAGATGATGGTGCCCGGCTATCAAAAGACATAGTGTCTGGGGTTTTAAATTCTGGAATGCAAACAAACAGCCATCTAACTCAGAAGCATTGAAGTCCACATGGAAGAAGCACACCAGTTTGTGTGGCCATGAAGAGTCGAAGGGATCAGGTGTCAAAGAACCAAAAATTATATAATTATAAATGAGGAGTAGTGCAGAGTAGGGACCCAAAGTCCATTTGTAGAGAGAGGCACACCCCCTTACAGAAGGGTCTCATGGAGGAGAAGAACCAGTCAGGGTGCAATATAGCAATGATGAAGCATATAATTTCTAAGTTCTAGCTTTTCAATGCTTTCTCTCCCGCATTATCATGATCCCAAATCTCCCTTACAAATCTGGCTATACCAGAGGATAGACACTGATAAAAATAGGAACTGTAAACATAGGGAATCCAGGACAGGGGATCCCTTCAGAATCAATGATACCAGGAAGGGGGAGGGGAGGGGGGGTAGGAAATTGAAACCGATTATAAGGCTCTACATATAACTTCCTCCCTGGGGTAAAGACACCACGGAAGTGGATGAAGAGAGACATGAGACAATGTAAGATATGACAGAATGATAATTTATAAATTATCAAGGGCAACGGGGAGGGAGCGGAATGAGGAGCTGACACCAAGGACTTAAGTAGAAAGCAAATGTTTTGAGAACGATGAGGGCAACACATCTACAAATGTGGTTTGCATATAAAGGATATATGCATTGATTGTGATAAGAGTTGTATGAGCCCCCAATAAAATGATTTTTTTTAGAAGAAGAAAAGAAACCACCAGCCACTCCATGAGAGCAAGGTGAGACTTCTACTCCTGTCAAGGATTACAGTCTCAGAAACCCCGGGGTGGGGGTTGGGGATTTTACCTTGTCCTACAGGACCACATGGGTCAGAAGTGACTCACTGATGGCAGTGTTTGGTTTTGGTTTGGGTGCTGCACTTGGTGAAGCGCTACTAACCCTTGGTAGTAAGGCCTGTAAATCTGCTTCTGAAAGATCAGAGCCCCCAAAAAACATATGGAGTAAGTCTAGTCTGCACACACAGTCACCATTCACCATGAGTCGGAATTGAAACCAAGGCAACTAATCACAATAAATAAGTGATTAGGTTGACAAGTGACTACATTCCTTTTGTGAAAATGGGACAATTAAATATTCTAAGCTTCATCTTAAGAGCTGATCATAAGAGGCCTTTCAAGTTTAAAAAATACATTTATATCAGAATTATGTTCATTTGAATCTAATGACTACATTATTTCAAAAAATCCACCATTTAAAAAAAAAACAAAAAAAATCCACATTTAACAAAAAGTGCTAAACTACTTCTCCTTCTCTCCATTTTCAACTTTAACTGAGCATCCAGGAGAATGTCCACTTATCTGGTTAGTGATATTTATTATAAATGCATATAATTATGTATAGAATCATGAGCTTTCTGGGTAGACACATAAATAAACAGAAAAGGTTTCAAAGGTGATAAATAAACTTAAAATAACCTGGCTCTAATTTTGCTTTGAATATCAATTTTTGTGGTATGCATTTGGAAGATAAATTTAAACTATGTTATGTTCCACTTCATTTTTATTTTTATTATTATAACTTCCCTGGAGGGTCACTATTATCACACGCTACTTGCTTTAAAAGTGATGTGAGCAGTCTCTTTCATGCAAGACTCTCTTTGGAGCTTCGGGAGCTCACTCAAAGACTTCACAGGGGGAGTTTGTTACAGTGATTCAACATGTGAACAGTAGACATATCCTTAAAATAGTAGACATATCTTTAAACATTAAAATGATGGCTGCTTTCTAGAGCTTTTGTGGAGACCAACTGAGTTAATAGCATCTTGCAGATAATGCTCAACTAACTTCACTCTCATTTCCCCCTGCATTTTTACCTCGTTAGCTTCTCTAATCCTCTACTTCATCACACGAAGGTGTCTGGCATAGGGGGAGCTTCCTGGAGCCAATGATGCCTGGATTAGAGAAAGTTCTATATGATAGTTCTTTGTAGTAATATGCATCCTTCCTTCACAGTCTGGGGTTTATATTTATATGCCTGTGAGTTTATTAAATTAATGTCAATTTCTTTCTTTGGAGAAGTTGTTCTTAGGGCAAAGTACCTGTTGATGTTTTATGCACTACAGTTCTGCCTAGGTAGGACTGAAATGCATGCTTATTCTTGTTTCAGAAGCCAAAGTGCATTGAGCCCAATATCTGCCTGGCTCAGGTACCAGATGAAGTTGCAATTAGTTGCAAGGCAGGCTTATAAAAGGATTTGCTTCAGACACTTAAGCACTTTTTTCTATGATGTAGTCTGGGTTGGTAGCAACATATTATTAGCAAAGTGAAGGCTCATGGATAATCCTTGTTTTCACAAGCTAAGAGAAATTGAAATTCACTAACACTATGGACCGATATTTATTAAGCACCTATTGTGGACAATCTGGTTTGGGAAATGAGTTATGCATCTAATATGGTGGGGAACATTCTCTCTGACTCTAATTCTAGAGAGCTTCTCCTGGAGAAAGAGGAGTCTCGGTGGTGTCCTGATGCATTGTGCTGCTAACGTCAAGGCCATGCGCTAGCTGCTCTGAGGGTGAAGAGTAGTTGTCTACTCCACTACAGAGTTACAATCGCAGACACCCATAGGGTGGTTCTACCTTGTCCTAGAGGCTCATGATGAGTTCAAATCAACTCAATGGCACTGGGTTTGGTTTTTGGTCTCTGGGAGAGAATACAGTCAGGGCAGGACCGGGGGGATTTCTAGGGCTGTGGTTAGTAGAAACGCATTCAAAGCCAAATCCATTGCCATTGGGTTGAGTCTGTTTTCACGCATGTGCTACAGAGTCAAGCTGCTCCATAGGGGTTTCTTGCTGTAAGCCATGAAATTACATCACCAGAACTATCTGTTTCTTCCAGGGTGTGGCTGGGGAGGTCCAATCACCAACTTTTACTTAATTAAACTCAAAACCAAACTCACAACCCAGAATTTCTGAATTCAATCCTGACTCACAGCAATGCCATACCGACCCCCTCCCCCCGCTAAGCAAACAGACTGCCATGGAGTCAATGTTGATGCATTTCTCTTGAGTAATGATGTGAGTTTCCAAGGTCGGAACTCTTCACAGAAGTGGAACCCGCATCTTTTTTCAGCTGTTGGCAGATAAACTGCTGAGTTCGCATTTCTCAGATCAATTGGTAACCACTACAACACACACAACAGGGTAAAGCTGATTCTGTGGATTTCAGGGACTGTGACTCTTTATGAGAGTAGAAAGCCTTGTCTTTCTATCAAGGAGTAGGTGTTGGTTTCAAATTACTGGCCTTGCAGTTCACTGCTCAATGCATAACTATTGGCCTTATGAGTGAGCACAAGCTATTTGTGACATCCAGGGACTTGTAACCAAGACTCATAAGTCACATCAAATCCATGCCACTGAGTCAATTCTGACTCAAACCAAACTCATTGAAGAGAGTACAGCAATGTACCACATTGGTTTTATACAGTGTCTGGGGGAAATGAACCAGTGATCTTTGGGTTACCAGGGGAGCACTGATCCCTCTATCACCAGGGTCCCAGTATCAGCAGTAACTCAGGAGAGCAGAAAATCCCAAAGTAATCATTTTGAGGTGACTGTAACTTGGGTCAAAAGTAAAGTGACCAGATTTTAAGTGGCACACCATTGACCAGGGTGGGGGTGGGGGTTCTTGATTAAAAATTTGGTCTCTATGGAGCAACAAAATTTTCATAGAACGCAAAAATAGTATTGTGATTTATTTATTTTAATTTTAAAACTCTGGGGGACATTGTTAAATTGTTAAAAAGCAGGATGTTTGGTCACTTTAGACTCAAACGAGAAAATTTCAACTGATATTGTGAATGGAAAATATATCTGTTATGTGTTGCTGTGTAACAAAGAACTCCAAATGCTGGGACTTCGACACATAGAATATCACAGTTATGTGGCTCGAGTCACGGGAGTTCAGCTTGTGGTTCTGGCTTAGCATCACTCACAAGATTACAATGAAGATAGCATTGCAGGCTGTAAAGGGGCAGGATCTACTTGCCAGCTCATTCACCCGGCTACTGGTAGGTCTCAGGTCTTGCCAAGTGGATCTCTCCAGAGAAGGCTGAGACAGAGCACCTGCTTGCCTGAGAGCAAAGGATTCGAGAGGGAGATATGGAGAGTGTGTCCCAAGTAACACAAACCATAACTGTATATTCCTTAATCCAGAAATAGCATCCTATTAATTCTGCCCTATTCTATTCTCTAGAAGTGAGTCACTAAATCCAACCCACTCGTGAGAGGAGGCAAATTATGCCCTACCTACTGAGTATTAAAGAACTTGTGCACGTGTTTAAAAACCAAACCCAAATTTGAAGAGACAGGAGGGGTGTCCAGAACGGTGTGACTCACTGTGTGTGATCTTCTACAAAAGGTTAAAGATACATATAAACCAGTCACCCTTTTCATTAAGGCTCCTAGGAGCTAAAAGTGTATATTCCAAAGTGATGGTGGGTATCAAAGGGCAGACCTCTAAGCAACCCAGATGCCTTCGAGTACTCATCATACTTACATTTTATAGGACAGACTATTTTAAGCACCAAATCAAAACAGTAATCTGTGGAAGGGAGAATTCAGCAACGTCTATGAACATCAGGAAAAGCTCACTAAAGAACCAAGAAGTTTCAGACAATGAATATTGACATGCGATCTTTGTTTATTAAGTTTTACATTACCTTGTGGAAATGATCATTCAAGTCAGTCTAGCATTTTTTAAATATCTTCATTCATCTGTGGTCTGTGTTTTTCCTGTCTAAAATGCTGATAGCTTTACTCTGGTTCTTTAAGTTATACAGTATTGAATTAGAGCAGAAAAAAACGAACACAACTTGAATAAAGGGCCCACTCTCTCTTCTCGTTGGAGTTGTGTGTGTGCCACACAAACATTGACATATTTATATAATACTTTTTGTACCAGGCATGTGAATTCTGAAGTAAGCAAAAGTAGGTTGCTGCCGCTATCTAAATTCCTGTTAGTCTAAAAGTCATGCTCTGGGAGCTAGAAAACTCCATATTCATCAGTTCAACTTGCCCCTTCTGCTATGGTCCATAGTGCTTCCAACAAACAGAAGAAATACATAACTTAAAAAAACAACATTCTACTTCACCTACCCTTATATTAGTTCCTTGATCAAGCACAGCATTAGTTTACCATAGAGTACTTTGTTCTGTTTGTTTTTTTTCTATCTTCCTTCTCATGGTGTCAATGGTGCGGATGCAGCTGCATAATTTGCATAGAAACTTGCCAGATTCTGTTCTCGGAATACCAATAAGATGGCCTTTTCCTAAACATGTTTATTCTATCTTGATAGACTCTTCACTTGCATTCTTTTCTGCACAATATATACTTACTCGCATATTCTCGGGCATCTGTCAAATACTCTCCAAGTCTTAAGGCTGCCCTCCCAATAATCAAACTTGAACAAGATGCAAATATTTGATGGTCCAATATTAAAGAACATGACCATTTTTTTTTTCACATCAAAGTGACCAAATTTTTTTTAATGAAGTAAATAATAAAAAAAAAAGGGCTGAGCCCTGGTGGCGTAAGTGGTTGAGTGCGGGACTGCAGCCTGCGGGCTTGGTGGTTCAAATCCAGCGGCGGCTCTCAGGAGCGGCACCGGGTAGCGCCCACAACCACCAGGCGCAGTGATGCCCCCCCCCCCAAATGCAAAACAAAACAAAAAACAAAAAAACAAAATGAAGTAAATCAATACCAATATATCAACCTCGAATCCAAATTAATTTCAATTTGATTACAATCATTAACATATGACTGTGAATTCTCCAAGATAGACCTGCCTATAAATTATGGGAAATTTTTTCCAACTAATAAACAACAATCTTTCTCTATCCTCACCAACTTGAGCACTTCAGCATCCTTCCCAAATCATAGAAAGTAAGACACTTCAATATTCAATATTCCATTTGTTACAGTAGCCAAAATTAGACTCATCATACATTCAGGATTATACCAATGACCAGATTATTTGGGAATAAACCTGAGAGGACTAGGATAGCTAGTTGTAATTGGAATTGTCTGGGGGCAAAATCCTCAAAAGATGGCTGTTTTAAATTGTGTCTCTCAAAAATAAGGGTGAAGTCTTTCCACCCAGACTTGTAAATATGACCCTCTTTGGAATCAGGATTTTCTTTTCATGTTAACGAGACCAAACTGTAGGGGGGTTGGTTCTAAACCTCCTAAGTAGTATCTTGTAAAAAAGGGAAAATAGTCACAGAGAGTTAAAGAAGGCAAAGAAAGACACTGTGTGAGGGAGACTCTGTCTATAAACTAAGGAATTATAAAATATGTCCTGTGATGCCAGAAGACAAATGAAAAGAACTTCCTGAGAAACACCACCTTCATTTGCACTGCCTACTTTCCTCATTGTTATGGCAATACTAATATACTAGGGGGGTCACATACTTAAAAATCACCTAGCCCCATCTCTCATGTAATACTGTCAACAAATGTACAAAATGTTACTAAACAAAAACCATAGCAGTAACCTTGAACTGTCCAATAAGAGATTGATTTACTAACTGAGTTAGTCCGGGTAGACTAGAGGAACAAATTTCAGAGACACGCATATAGGTATAGGGAAAGGGTTTATATACAAAAGAAATGTGACACTAAGAAGGCATCCCAATCCAGTCCAGTGCAAAGTCATAAGTCCAATAATAACCCATATGTCCGAAATCAGTCTATAAAGTCTGCTTCCAACTCAGGAAGTCACAGGCCAGTGGGTGCAGAATTCTGGCACTGGCAGGGGTCTCCCCATAGCTCCTCACTTCCAGGGCTCAGGTCCATCAACAGCATGCCACTCCAGCTTCAGAGGTCTGTCTTTATTAGGGCTAAGCTGTGTGATCTCTCCACCGGCTACTCCAGCCTCCCAGCCACCACCATTCTGTATTGCCTGTGGTTAATCATCTCTGAAACTAACTCCCAACAACTGGGGAAGATAGCTTCTCATCTTCACGAGGGAAATTCCGCGAGATTTCCCTGTAGTCTCAGGTGAAAGCCATGCCCACATAGAGGCCTCATCGGCTACTCAATGGCTTTCTCCTGATTAACAGGCCAGACTCCACGGCTACATTTCAATTATAAAATTAACATAAGCACATGACTGCCACACTAACTTGCATAAATTTAGAATTAAATAACTTTTCTTTCCCAGAATCTGTGCTAAGAGTTGACAGTGTAAAAATAAAGAAGGAAAATAAGAAGAAGAGGAAGATGAAGAAGAAAAAAACCATGAAACTGTGCCCTCACAAATCTTATTCCTTCCATTTCTACTAGTTAATAATTATTGCATGCACTTAATATACTTTTTAAAAATCTCCCATAACAGCCATCTACTGATCTTTGGTGGGTCATTTGCAGTTAAGTTACATTTCTCTCTTTTTTCTTATTCTTGCAAGTCTTCTAGTTACTTGACAATCATTATTGTATTCCTGAAGAATCTTTTCTTCAGCCCCATGGCCTCTGACAATCTAGGCTACTCTCTGAAACAAATCTGATCTGAATACATCCCCTTTGCAATGTAGGTTGCTGATACACTCTACTTTAGACATGTGTAGAAATCTTAAAGAATAATGAAAAAAATAATTTTTATTTCAATGAAAAAACTTGAGTTACTAATACATTTTTTGTGTATATGATCATTGATTGATTTTGTTATACTGCTTCATCACCCACATCTTGCCAACTTTCAGCTAGATTATGTTTTAAATAACAGAATAAATCCCTGTAGCGAAAGTTCTTCTTTTCTAGGTTTTACTGTGATCACCCTGGACATTTTTATGATTTATATAACTCATGAATAATAAGCTGTTCATCCTAGAGTAACAATTAAATCTTCATTTGCAACAGAACCTTTTGCTTTAGGGGAGAAAGAATGTTGTCTAATCACATAAACATGAAATGCATCTTTACAAAATAAAATAGACATTTTCATAATGCTATGCAAACTTCTAAAGTTAAATTGGCAAGAAAAAAGAAAGAAAGAAAAGGGAACAGAATAAAACTTTTATGGCTGATGTCTTTGATAAAATGCTGTAATATAAGGTGGTTTCATGAAGGTAATTTCAAGACATACAAATAAGTATATGGGAAGTAAAGATGACCTTATGTACCATCAACAGTCAATAGCTACTGCTGACAACAGCATGCATGCTTCTTTAAGATCTATCCATTCTGTAGGAGACATAGACTTAAGAGGAACCCATGAAACCACTATCAAAATGTACAGATTGATTATCCTGTGTGTGTGTTTTCCCCACTCAACTTGGATAAGGGAGCTTCAAAAAGTTTGTGAGGAAATGAAATTACAAGATTATGGAATTTCTCCAACAAATATTTTTTGAAGCCCCCTCATTTTGTAAATAACTTTCCATGAAAAGTACAATGCAATGCAAGCACACTGATGATGAGAGAATTACCTTACCTTTTATAGAAGAAATGGTACATTTTAAAAATGTCTTCCTACTGTTAGATGTTTAGATGGTTCACAATTTAGTTTCGTTCTCTATAATAAATGAATCTACACACCCATATTTTGGCCCATTGTCTATCTACTTTGGATAAAACTGCCAAAGTATAATCGTTGGCTCAAAAGGAAACACATTAAAATTTTGATATATCTTGTCTAATTGCTTTCTAGAAAGTTTACCAATTTACATTCCAACTACGTGTATATGAGAATGTGCTGCTGATTTATTTTTACCAGACAATGTCTTAACATCTTATTTTTTGAAAACCTGATGGCTGTAGTAACTAGAGATTCTGGTGGCCTCGTGAATTAAGGTTTGGGCTGCTAAAAGCAAGGTCAGTAGTTTGAACCCATTCACTACTCCTTCGGAGAAAAATGGAGCTCTCACCTCCTGTAAATATTTACAGACTGGACAATCCTTTATAGAAATCATTTCTATTCTGTTCCTTAGAGTCACTATGGGTCAGTAATGACAACACTATAGTTCTTTCACATTGCTGTTGTTGTTGCTTTTAATGAAGTCCTAATAGCGTTATCTTTACGGTTCAGAGTTGCTAGTGGCTCTGAGGGAGAAATACAAGGATTTCTGTTCTTATAAAGAGTTATTGCCTTGGAAATCCAAAGAGGCAGTTCTCCTTAGTCCTTCAGTGTTTTCTTTTTTTTTTTTTAATTCTACAATGCATTTATTTCAAAATTCAGGAGCACCTTCTTTCTTGTTTTTTAAAATCATTTTATTGGGGTCTCTTAGAGCCCAGTCCTTCAGAGTTTTCTATGACCCTGAGTGACTCGATGACAATGGGTTTAGTTGTAGTTTGGTTTAATCTTTGCATCAGCTTACAGATTCTTTATATAACTTCTTATAAATACACTGTGTCATTTTTTATTTTTTATTTTTTTCCATGAACAATCTCATGATTTTTTTCATTCTATTTTTCCACTCAGTGTTGAAGCTTTTATATTTGTTATCTAATGCCAAGGCTTTGAAGCAGCAGCCACCAAGTCACAATGAACACCTCTGGTGTACACATTGTGGTTTCTTTTTTCTTTCATTTTTTTTTTTGTGGGCATCACTGCCTCTGGTGGTCATGGGCACTACCCAGCCGCCGCTGAATTTCAACCGCCAAGTCCGCGGGCTGCAGTTCTGCACTCAACCACTGACGCCACCGGGGCTCAGCCCACTGTGTCATTTTTTTAAAGAGTCCCACCTGTCTCGCATGTATTTGTAAGAAATAATCATATGAAGCATTAAGATTATTATGCCTCTTCTGCCACTTAAGTTATCTGTTATCTTTTTAAAAAATTATTTTTAAATCTCCTATGGTGATCATTTTATCCAAAAACAATAGTTTCAAATTTTGATGTAGTATAAACTATCAGTAGACTCTCTTGTCATCCTTATAGTCACCAACTCTGCATTTAAAAAACTAATGTAAACATAATATTTTAATACTAGGTTTTAACAATGTTTGGCTTAGTGCCACTGGACTCCATGATTGCTATTTTAAGAGTGATAAAGGTATTTCAAAGTATACAAACACACTCACACACAAAATACTAAACAAATACAATGTCTTGGAAGTAGTCAATGAAATAAAACCTTTCTCCTTTTACAATGATTGACTTAGTAAACAATTATTGAGCATCTGTTGTTCTCTACTAAGAAAAACAAACTCAACAACTCAGCTCACTGCCATCACGTCACTTCTTTCTGATTCAGAGAGACCCTCTAGGATAGGCTGAAATTGCCCCTGTCAGTTTCTGGGGCTTTAAATCTGTGTGTGTGTGTGTGTGTGTGTGTGTGTGTGTGTGTGTGTCTACATTTCCAAAACCATTCTATTAGAAGCTAGTACAGATATCATACCTTTCCATAATTCAATTACATCAAGCAGTATGGTACAATTGCTACCACAATCAGTTCAAAGCATTCTCTTCCTTTTTGAACTCCTTATTATCAGCTCCCCTTTACCTTCCCTCTCCTCCAGCCTATTTCCCAGGAGCCTTGAATCTACTTGCTGTCTCCATTGGTTCATCAATCCTGGGATTCATATACAGAAAAGCCAAGAACCATATGACCAAATTCCAAAAGGGTATCCC
Organism: Nesogale talazaci; assembly: GCA_004026705.1. Lineage (NCBI taxonomy): Eukaryota > Metazoa > Chordata > Mammalia > Afrosoricida > Tenrecidae > Nesogale > Nesogale talazaci. The sequence continues at coordinate 223,876 of PVJH01000068.1, read as the reverse complement.
CAGTAACAAAACACATCTGAAATAAACCCCAATGGGAAATAACCCAAACAAACCAAATACAGAAAATGTTGAAAACCAGATCTGCCTCTTTGTGCATGCCTGGTAGAGAGGATCAACTAATAAGGTTTCAACTTGTTCAAGTCAGGTTTATAATTTGATTTTATTTTTAAAATCATTTTATTTGGGGCTCATACAGCTCTTATCTCCATCCAGCCATCCATTGTGTCAAGCACATTGCCTATAGTCGTCTCTCCAAGGCACTCTATTTGGTAACCAGTTCCTTAGCAGAGTAAGTGCTTCATATTTAACTCTCAGAACTGGTTGTTGGTTTCAAACTGCTGACCCTGCAGTTAGTGGCTCAACAGTAACCACTACATTACCCGAGCTCACTATGTCATGAGATACCACTCTATAACATGAAGCCCATTTGTATGAAAATTAATGATGAAAGTGGTCTCTAAGCAGAGTATTAGGCACTGGGGAAATAAACGTGAACCAGCTATTAGAGAAGATAATTCTTGTTCTTTTTCCTTATTTCCTCTTTCCCTGTTTTCCTCCCTCCCTTATTCCCTTAAGAGAAAACTTTCTCAAACTGCAGGAGAGGTTTAGATTGGTCCGCCTCTTCACCTACCCAGAAAATTTCAAAATATTGAAGATGGAAGAACATTTCATTTAGTAGGAAGAGCTTCCTATTTCAAGGCAAAAGTAAGTAGGGTACTGTAATTATGACCACCCAGATGCAATCAGATACTGGTCAGAAGTTGCTGACACTGATACCAGTGGAACCCCCGAAAGACAGGCTCAAGAGTGCGGGTGCCCTGCAGTCTGTGATAGAAAGCGTCTTTGGAGTAAGAAAGCATCTTTGGAGTAAGCTCTGCCATTCATCAGTGATTTTAATGGAGATAGACCCCTTCTTTTCTTTTAAAGATTTATGTGTAGGGAAGGAAGATTATTTTTCTGTTCTTTGGAGAAAGAAGACTAGAGGGAAGTGTGATAAATTGTATACCCAAGAGTCAACTGTTTTCTTTCAATGATAGATTCTAAAGTCATTTAGTCACACATGTCAGGCAGAGCAGATAGAGTTATTTTAACACAAAAATTTCTGATTGATTTTCTTTAGTAACTCCCAATGTGAGTAGGTCAAACTACAAATTATGCCCTGAATGATTTTCCTTGCTACCAGTTTGTTAATAAGACTATCGAACAAGGAAAATAAGAACCTCTTTCAAGATTTAAGAAAACAACATATGGATAAGTTTTGATTATTCTGATAGGTACAGCTCAGGGGTAAAATGAAGAGGAAAAAGATACCTTTATAGCTATGCTTGACTTGCCTTCTTCCTTTCCCAAATAAGATCAGCCATAATGCTGTTTTAACTGCTCACCCCCCACCACCCCTCCTTAAAAGGGTTGTTCACATGAGTTTCATCTTCTGTTTATTCAAGATGCCATAACTTTAATTTTTAAAAAAATAAAAGAAAATTTGTATTTCTATTTGGTAATCCCCCACCCCCACCCCCACCAAAGTTACCAAGTACAGTGTCATTGACACTCCTAATTTGCATGGTTTTTGCAACAAGGAAAGGAAAAATGTATTTATTTTATTATGACTGTAGGAATAAGTTCTCAGAACATTAAATTATATACAGCTGAAATTCACAGATTTTAGAGTTCTGAATTTTCTCTGTTTGTTAACTTTAATTGGTATTATTTTGGATTATGAAAGACTGTCAAAATATGGCTCTAGACAAGGTAACAACATGGTATATTTATCATTCTCTTCACATATCTTCCTAAGTATATCAGATTTATAATAATCAGATCTTGCTATGCTACCACTTGTGAAAATAGGATCTCCAATGTTTTGAAAATGATGTTGGCAACATATGTACAAACGTGCTTTACACATTGGATGTATGAAGGAATTGTCATAAGAGCTGTATGAGACCCAATAAAATGATTATTTAAGTGTATGCAGTTTCACTTAATTTGCATTAAAATAATATTTTTTAAAAAGCGCATATGCATGGATGTGGAGAAATCATAGATTTTCCTTTCAACATTTTTGTTTAATAAAGGTGTCTATGATCTTTTAGAAATTAACAAGAAGAAAACAAAAGAAAATAGGGCTTCTACAAGTGACTGCCAAGCTATGATGTGAATGGCACCCTCTGGAGTTGTGCAATGGGAGTCTGCGTAAAGACATTCATGTTAGGAATGAAAATACTTAAACAAACATATTAAGTGTGTTTGCTTAATTGGGCTGAAATAAAATTTATCTACAGATCACATTCTTTTTATTAGGAGAGTTATTCAAACCTTTTTAGTTTTAATTTTTTAAAAAACAAACACCCAAATGCAATTGTGTGTGCGCGCACACATGTGTTTAAGTATGTATACACACATAAACTGAAATTGCAAACAATTCAAGATTTGGTGAAGTGTTAATTGTGAACTTAGACTGTATAATATATATTTTAATGTTCTTTATATGCATAGTTCATAATACCAGTTTTATTTTTCTTAGAGAAAATCTGTGATGCTACAGTAGAATCTCAAGTGTTTACCCTACAAGTGGTTTTTAGCGAAAGTTAGTTTATACATTAAATTAAATATAATAGGAAAACTTGTGAGCTATTTCAGTCTAAAGATTGAAATTCACTTTTGCCATTCATGTTGTAAAAAAAGAACCCCGATGTTATTCTTTTGCTTGTCATTATGATAGAATGTAGGCATATATGCCTGCATTTAATTTGCTAAAGGTACTTCAATACCTTTTTGGAATGAGCTAAAAAAATTATATTATATGATTACACTTGAAATCAGATTCACCACCATCAATTGTGACTGCTAGCAGCCATATAGGGCAAAGCAGAACTGTCCCTGAGTTTCCATGACTATGATTCTTATACAAGTATGAAATAAAAACATTTGGGGAACCCAGGATAGATGAACCCCGTGGAACCCGTAGTGGGAATGAAGCTGCAGGATGGGTGGAGGGAAAGTGGGGTGGAGAGGGGGAGCCAACTTCAGGGATCTACCTATAACCCCGTACTGGGGGTACAAACACTGGGGGAGAGGGCAAGGGGAGACATCGAGCAGTGTAAGTTATGACAAAACAATTTATGGAGTATTGAGAGTTGGTGGGGGAGTGGGGAGCGAGGATGGAGGGGAAGGGATGGGAGGATGAGGTCAGAGGCTCGGATGGAAAGGTGGAGGTTCAGATAGCGATGACAGCTGCAGACATGTGAAGAAGCGTCACACAATATATGTATTTATGTATTATAAGAAACGATGTATGGGCCCCCAATAAAATGATTTAACATGAAAAAAAACATTCACATTATAAAAGATGATCATAAACAAAAAATACATAGATAAAATTTTTCTGACCCAATGGTTCAACTCTGGGCTGCTAATGAGGAGGTTGATAGTTCGAACCCACTTAGTGGCTACATGGGGTCAAAGGCAATTTGCTCCTGTAAAGATTATAGCTTAGAAAACTGTATGGGGTGGTTCTACTCTGTTATATGGGGCTGGAGTAGAAACGGACTTTACAAAACCCCAAAACCATGTATATTTTCAGAGCTCTTACTATTGCCTTCCATGTACATACATGGCTACTGTTTCATATTTATCTACATTTAAATAAATAAACAAACGAGGGCAGGACTAATATATATTTTTACTTTTTTCCTTAACAATATGTTTTGCTTCCTCCCTTCCACTATAATGATCCCAATTCCCTCTTACAAATTTGGTTAGATGAGAGTATGTACACTGGTATGGATAGGAACTGAAAACGTGGAGAATCCAGGACAGATGATCCCTTTAAGACTAGTGGTGAGAGTGATGATACCGGGAGGGTGGAGAGAAGGTGGGGTCGAAAGCGGAAACTGATTTTAAGAATCTACATATAACCTCTTCCCTGGGGTACTGTGGCAGTTATGTGCTTGTGTCAATTTCATGGCTTTCGCTGACAAATCTGGAAAATCTCACGATATTTTCCCCATGGAAGTAAGAGACTATCAACTCAGTCGCTGGAAGATGTTCTACTGAGAAGACGACATGGCAGCGTGCTGATAGATCCTGGGTCCTAGAAGAGCCCGAGGAGAAGTCACATGGGCTTGCCCTGATGGAACCAGACTTCTAGGACCAGAGAAGCCACATGGAGACTCCTGCTAGTGCTGAGATGCTTGGGAAGCCATGGGGAGACCCCTGTCAGCGCTGAGATGTTTCTACCACCACTGGATACACAAGACTGCACCCACTGACCTGTGACTGTCCTGGCGTCATTGCATGTGCTTTTGAGTCTGAAGAAGACCATTAGATTAGTATCAGACATATTGGCTAGCATCGGACTTGTAGACTTGAACTGTACTGGGTTGAGATGCTTTCTCAATGTTCCATTCCTCCGGTATATAAACCTCTCCCTTATATACATATGCGTGTTTATGAATTTGTTTCTCTAGTCTAACCGGACTAACATAGGTACTGACAACAGGGAAGTGGATGAAGAGAGACATCTGATTGTGTATGATATGACAAAATAATTATAATTCATACATTCAAGGGTTTATGAAGGAGGAGGGAGTGGGGAATGAGGGGGAAATGAGGAGCTAATACCAAGGACTTAAGTAGATAGAAAATGATGATGGCAACAAATGTACAAATGTGCTTTGCATAAAATGTATGTTTGTATGAATTGTGATGAGTTGTATGAGTCCCCAATAATATGATATAAAAAAGGCAGTAAACGCCCCCAATAAAATAAATTTTTAAAAAAGAACATGTTTTTGAGGTCTTAATCATACAAATGGATCTACTGTTTTTCTCCCAAAGACTGGGCAGTTTTCTCTTTTGACAATTTTCCTTCAGAAGTATCTTCTACAATCATTGATTATTATAACCTAGGCTTTGATAAGTATCCTTCTACGAAAATGGCTATAATACAGTAGCATTTCCACAGGAAAGATCCTTAGATTTTAATTTGGGCGACAGAGAATAATTACTTTCAAAAACTTTATAGATTTTGCTAATCTGGTTTCTAAGGTGATCTCACAAACTTAACCTCTCTTCAATTTTATATAGAGTCATGTTTTCTCTTATCCTCACTATTACTAGATATTAAGCAAACTTTAACTATTAGTCAAGTTGAAAAAACCCTTTCAGTTCCTGGCTAACTACATCATGATGTTTTTCTGTAATGTACTTGGATATTGCTGATCCATACTCTTTACCAATTTTTGTGGTGTCATTTCTTTTTCATTTGTTGTTATCAGGTGCCTCAAGTCAACTCAGGCTCATCCCCACCCCATTTTCTAAAACAAAGCACTGCCTGTCTTTGCGCCATCCCCCCCAGTTGTTGCTATGCTTGAGCTCATTGTTGAGGGATTGTGTCAAGCCCTCTTGTCAAGGTTCTTTCTCTCTTTTTTGGACCCTCTACCAAGCATGATGACATTTGGGGGGTGGGCTTGGTTCCTCCTGATAACAAGTCCATCGTACATAAGACAAAGTGCAACTACCCTCCTGTCTAATAAGCATTTCTGCATTACCCATGAAATATTTGTTTGTTCTGCTGGTGTTCCATGGCAATTTCAATAATCGTTGCCAACTCCATAATTCAAATGAGTCTATATTCTTTGCTCTTCCTTGTATATTTTCCAACTTTCCCATGCATATGAGGTAGCTGAAAATACCATGCCATGTGTCAAGCTCACCTTAGTTCTCAAGGTGACATTTTCCTCTTTAATAGTTTTAAGAGGTTTTATGCAGCAGGTTTACATAATGCAATATGGCATTTGATTTCTTAACTGCTGTTTCCATGAGCATTGATGGTGGATCTTAGTCTAATAAAATACCTGACAACCTTTTCTTCATTTGTCATGGTGTTGTCTACTAGTCCAGTTGTGGGGTTTTCGTTTTCTTAGCATTAAGTTGTTGTGGCAGTCACCTAATCTGGTGTCAATTTGAGGATTAAGAGTGTAGGGGTGGAGTCTAACCTGTCAATTTGGAGATAGCCAATGAGACCTCTGTGTGGGCATTTTGGGAAATGTGGCAATTTCTTCTTGCAGGCAGGTGACACTATTTCTCTAAATTCACTCCTTGAAGACACTCGGCTGACAAGGCTGGTTCCCTGCTAGACATCCCTGAGGAGAAGCCACATGAACCTACCCTGATGTAGCCAGAAACCTGGACCTAGAGAAGCCACATGGAGACTCCTGCCAGCACTGAGATGCTTACAACACCACTGGATCCAAGGACTTTCTACCCACTGGCTTGTAGTCTTTCTGCATTTGGCATCAGTGCCTGTGTTTCATGAGTCTGAAGAGGACTTATGGATTGGTATCAGAAACATAGGCTAATAATGGACTTATGTTCATGGACTGGTCTGTGTTGGGATGTTTTTAATCCATGTTCAATTGTTCTTGTATACAAACCTCTTATATACATATGCATATTTATGAATTTTGCTTATCTCACCAGACTAACACAGATGTAAATCATACTGAAGACTACAGTCTGGCATCTTCATCGGTAAGTGCATTCAGTGTCTTTCGAATTCAACAAGCAAGGTTGTATCATCTGCAGATCACAATTTGTTAGTGAGCCCATCTCCAATCCTAGGGCAGAGCTCTTTTTCATATAGTCCCTCTTATTTTCATATAGTCTAGATATTTTTTTCTTACCATACAGATTGAATAAGTATGGTGATGGAATACAATTTTGCAATTCAGTCAGTTCACCCCAGTTTGGCAGAACCAATACCTAATTTTTTGTTGAGTTCAATGAACCAGTTGTTAACAAGGCACTTGTAATTAGGGCTCTCTCTAAAGTTGGCAGCAGGCAGCCCTTCAAAATGGAAATCTCAAATTTGCATTTCTTGCACTTTTGAAAATGTTCATCAGTGAACAACATTCTAAGCGCCCATAGTAATCCTTATCCCATGGTTAGGTATAAAAAGACAGAACTTTGCTATGCATGTAATATTTATTTATCAACTTCAGAAACATCATTATTATTTTGATGAAATACTACTTTTCTATTCCCTTTTGTTTGTTCTTTCAGAAAATAAACATATCATCTAAGGAAAAAAAGTTTCAGGCCATCATAGAGTTACTTGCTGTCATTGTTCCAGCTTTGCATTATGTCTCAACTTCCCATGAGATTTTACACATTTCCTAAAAGTGTTCAAAGAGCTAAAATTATTGTGAGAACTATTGCTCCAAGTGTAGCAGCAGTGAACAGGGTTGTTTCAAAGGTAAATGTAGTATGCTTAAAGCGTCACACTTAACTGTTTCTAATACATCAAACACAATGACTATTTTCTATTTGGCCTACTTCTAAAGGAGATAGTTCTCTGGTGAAAATATGGTTGAAGATAAATCGCACAACCAGTGATGCTGATAGAACTGAGGACTATTACAATTGAAGACACAATCCAGAAACAATATGAAAGTATCTTTTATTTAGCAGTTAAACTTTTATTTTACTTTTAAAATTGAAAATATCTCAAACACCAATTTTATTGTTTTTTGTCAGGAATTAATACTTTCACTAATATTTTAAAACTTTCTTTTAACAATCTAGTTTTTTGTACCTCTTTTATTTTTCTTATTTAAGAATTAATGGTATGAAATAATAAACTACCTTCTGGTATGTCATTTTTTATATTTAAAGCCATCATTAGGGCAGTGAACTGATTGTTAAATTATTTGAATCCCCCTTCTGGGCACGACCATGAACATGTATTTCCTGGTTTTAAATCATGCAATATCCCCTTGTTCTTTTCCAATGACTGCCTCTTGGTCTGCATACAGGGTCTGCATGAGTACAATTATGTGTTCTGCAATTCACATTTTCCCCAAAGTTATCCATAGTTCATTACCATCTACAGAACCAAAAACCTTTGGATAATCAATAAAACATATGTAAATATCTCTCTGACATTCTTTGCCTTCAGACATAATCCATTGAATTCAGTAATTCAGTTTGAATTTCCAGCAGCTCTTTACCCATGTATTGTTTTTTAACCATGAATTTTTTTACCATGTATCCATGTACAGCTGCAACCACTTTTGAATTATTTTTAGCACAATTTTATTTATATGTAATATTACTGATATTGTTCAATATTTTCCCATTTTCTCTTAAGTGACTTTTCTTGAGAATGGGCCACTCATATGGGTCTTGCTCAGTCAGTTGGCTGGGCAGCTTTCATTCAACTTTTTTCATATACCAATATGGTATATTTCATATACCAATGAATGCTTCCAGAACTGCAATCATTTTCTAAACATTTAAATGGGTATTTCATCAATACTAGAGCCTCATTTTTTGCTATTGTTTTCAGTGCAACTTGTTTTCAGTTGTTGATAATATACTACCTCTTGAAATGGGTCAATGTTGACCAATTCTTTTGGTACATTAACTTTATATTTTCCTTCCACCTTCTTTTGATGCTTCTTGAATTATTCAATATTTTTCATACAAAAAATCCTTCAATATAGCAATGTGAGTCTTAATTTTTTCCTGCAATTATTTTTTGGCTTGAGATATGCTGAGTTTATTATTCATTTTTGGCTTTCTAACCCCAAGTCTTTCTGCATTTCACATAAGACTTTACTTTTGTCTTCTTGAGGTCCTTTTTGAAAGTTTTTGGTCATCTCTTTTACTTTATCATTTTTTTCCATTCATGTTAGCATGCCTCAGATTTTCATTTAGCATCAATTTTGAACTCTCCTGTATTTTTAATGACCTACTTATGTACATTAACTTTTTGACCTTTATATGTTTATTTAAAGAGCCTTTAGTGGTGCTATGGATTAGGCGTTGGGTTCAGTGGTTCAAAACCACTACATGCTCTTTGTTGAAAAGATGAGGTTGTCTGCTCCCATAAAAACATGTAGTCTCAGGGTCCCAATGAGTCAGAATTGACTGAATTGAGTGGTTTTTTGGGTTGTTTTTTGTGGTTCCCCCAACCCCTGCCAAAGGGGAATGGTGTTGGTGACCAAAAAAACAAAAAACACTTAAAATGTGATTACTAATCAAAGGTTAATGATCCAAACCCACCAATGTGCTGTACAGGAGAGAGACTAGATGATTCATTTCCATAAAGAGGACACCGAATAAATCCAGTGAGAAGGTTCTGCTCTGTCCCATGGGCTTGCTACAAGTGAGGGCTGACGACAATGGTAATTTACAGATTTTTCTCCAAGTTGCTTTTTTACATTTTTCACTTCGTTCATTTCATTTTTCCTCAAATTGTTGTTTTAATTTGTAGGTGACCAATCCTACAACTAAATTTAATGACACAATTAAGAATATTCTTTTTAATGCTTTAAAATTTTTACACTTTAGATCTAACACTTTAAACCACCTAAGTATATTATTCTTCATTTCTCCTCTATTAGCTGAGCAGTAAGGTGTCTTTCTGGTAGAGTGGGTTTGAGATCAGCAGTTAAGCAGAAGGTCAGTAGTTTGAATGAACAAGCTGTCTTATGAGAGAAAGATGAGATTTTCTGCTTCTGCAAAGATATACTACCTCAGAAACCTACCCGGACAATTCTCTGTCCTAGAGAGGCAATACATCATCACTTTGAGCTGGAAGGAAACTGAATGGCAGCGGGTTTCAATTTTTCTTTTTCAGCTTAGATGTTGTTATTTATTTGTATCTTAAAGATTACTATAATAATTCTTGACTTATTAAATACTTATAAATGAATATGTTTACTTCCCTCCAACAAGGTGAGAACCTTAAGAAACCTTTAAGCCATTTAACTTGTTGTCAACTAATTATCATTATCAACTGTGGTGCAATGAATTACTTGATATGGCTCTTCTAGCCATATGTGTAGCTTCCCACAATGACCAAATGTGACCAAGCATATAGTGGGAACCCTAATGCGGGAATTAATCAGTTCTGGAATCCTGCTGTTTATCAAGAGTTATTTTCAAGGTGAAAGGGGGAAATCACACTATCATAAAAAAAAATAGTACCAGGAATGGAGTCCATTCTTTGGATCCCAAGATACCTGCATGCTAAACATCCTTGATCCAGGAGACAGAGGATTGTGACAACAAAGGAGTGGAAGAGGAGTGGCAGAAGAATGGTGGGAGAATATCAAGAGAACAAGATAGAACAGAGGGTTTCCATGCCAATGAAGTGAGTAAACCTCGACACTTATGCTATGGGTTGCCTCTCCAGGCACATACTATGTATGGTACAGTGGGTAGGGACTGGATGTCTGCCTTTGTATGGTGCAGTGGGCCGGGCCTGGTTCTAGACTTGCCAACTCATGGAGCTGGAACCTAGAACCTTTCAGCTGAGGTTATGGAAGACTGCATAATCCTCTGTGCATTTATTAGTAGTGCTCAAAGAACTTTGCAGCATTAACTGAGAAGAGCATTAATCGAGGGACCATATGGCAGAGAGGTCAAGGACCAGAGAGTGGAATGACTACAAGACTGAAGAACTGTATCCAAAATATGTCTGATCCTGAGCTTAACTTGTTACCTTCCTTAATAAATACCACAATCATGAGTATGGTGTTTGGTTTTTATGTGGTTGGTCATAGCAATAATTTATTGAACATAGCTAAAAAGGAGAGAGTGTCTTGGTAGAGATGGTTGGTACCAGAATTGGTAAGAAAATCATTGATAGATGAAAGCATGTCTGACCTCTGACTCAAAGGCATCAAATGTGGACTGATGTTTAGTTTGATTCTTCTTCTACTTTGTGCTGCCATGAGAGGTCAAATGCCACTCTTATAGCATTTCAATATTTTAATTTCTATGGTTTTAAGCCTCACATTATTCTTAAGTACTCAACATCTATCTATATAGCTTGATTGATTTGTATCTTAGTTTGAAATAACTGTCTCTTTCTTCTACCATGACTTTTTACTTAATTCTGTGGGCTAGGGACTAGACATAATGGTGGTTAAAAATTATGATCAGCTTTTTGCTTCTTGTGGTTATACTAATGTTATAATCATTAAGATATTTCTAATGAATTTCTTGGGTATATATATATTTATGAATTAAATATATAATTCTAAACTCCTGAAGAATAAGATTAATCACTAATAGATACTGAATTTCAACAAATGTTTTGTGATATCTATTGAAATAATCACTTGATTTTCTTCACTTAACTGATTATGTACTGAATTACATTAATAGATGCTCCAGTGTTAAATAGGCACCTTTCTGTAAATGGAATCTTTCACAAACACCCAATTCACTGCAACATTTCACTCCCTAAAATTCTATTTTAGATTATTCAATCTAATGTCAAAGTACAGTGTAATGTATAACATTATGATATTCTTTTCTAGTTTGGGTTATGATTTATCATCAATCCATAGAATTGGTTAAAAACTTTATCAAGCTTAAAATAACCAAGAATAAGTTGAATGCATTGCATCTGCTTCTACCTTTTGTAATAATTTATATAAAAAAGAATAATTAAAAAAAGAAAAGAATTATATACTTCCTAAAAATTTTGTTAAAAAAATGATTCTCATTTCTTATGTTTTATTTCTTTCAACAAACTAATGGTTATCATTCTATTAATGCTGTTGACATCCTTTTGGCAATACTTGCCTTTTGGTAAATATTGACAATGTACAGTTCCCTCAGCATATTTCGTCTAGATTTTCAAATAAAAAAACAAAATGCAATATTTTGTTAAATATTTTCAAATTTTATTTCAAAGTTCCAAGTAATCTGTTGGTTCATTTTCAAGACTTCATTTGCTTTCAAAGATTTCTGAGCATAAAAATCAGAATTAACATCTTATATTGAATCAATTAATTCTGCTTAGCTGCTGTTTTATCTGCAGATTTACATGCTTTTCTTTGATTTTGCTTGCCTTAACTACTAGTGCTTTGAGATTGCCAGTCAATTTATATTTTAGAGTTATCTTTGAAATGTAACAATGTCAGTGACAGTATAATATGAGTGGGTACCCCCCCTCAGGGAAAAGAAAACAGGAGAAGCTCTGCCTTCATAGTGTGCACTTTTCCTGCAAGATCAGCAGATCAGCATCAAGTAACTCACTCTGCGTTAGTGCACCCACTCATGTCATCTGGGGATGTCTCCTTGGTCACAGTGAATTTTATTTGTAAAAGCAGTTTCACTTAAACAACTTTCTTCTACTCCTTCTTCTTCTTGCTGTGGAAAAATGTCCCAGAAACTATTGTGATGTTGAGTATAGTATACAAGGACAATACCATGGGAAAAATCCAAGTTCATGTGTGGCTTCCCTTTTCAAAAAAGGTGAAATGTCAGCTGATGACAAACTTCATTCTGGGTGTCTGTCAACTTCCCAAACAGTTGAAAATGTCAGCACAATTTGTGCAATCATGCTCAAAGAGCAATGCAGGATTATTGAAGAGATGGGGAAGTTAACTGAACTATCAGCAAATTCTAATGGAAGATTTGGGAATTAGAAGGGTCACTTTGAAATTTGTGCCTAAGGTTCTGAATGATTAGGGAAAAAAGTGTAGATGGAAACATGTGATTCTTTGAAAGAACAGCTCAAAAGCAACTCAGACTCTTCTCTTCATGTGCCTCCCTCCCCACTAGTGATTACTACGGAAGAGACATGGTGCCATTCTTATAACCCCCAAAACAAACATCCATCAAGCCAGTGGAAGACACCATATTCCCCTTGTCATTAAAAAAGTTTATCTACTAGGTAGAACTGTTAATTAAGCTTTCTATTTGGAAGTTCTGAAAATATTGCATAACAGTGTGCAACAAAAAAGGCCTGATTTGTGGCAGAAAGGGAACTGGTTTTGCCATCAGCCATCTTATTGTGCCACTCTGAGGGGAAAAAATCCCCCCAAACACCAGTATGACTCTTGCCCCACACCTACTTATCACCTGACCTCATTCCATGCAACTTCTCTTTCTCTTCTGAATGAAGAGGGACATGGAAGGACAGAGATTTGATTACATAGAAGAGGTGAAAAAACAGGGGAGGTCTGAAAAATGTTTCAAGAATGAAATCACTAATTTGACAAATGTATTAAGTGTAATGGAGGGTACTTTGAAGGTGAAAAAGTTGTTTTGTAAAAAAAAATTAAATATATAGCTTTGAAAAAAATGGTTTTGGTGTGGGTGGTATCCCTTTATATCACACATGCATACTAGGTACATCAGTTAATTCTAATGTCATTCAAATTTATATGCCAACTACTAATGCCAAAGATAAAGAAATTGAAAAGTTTTACCAACTGCCATCTCAAAATGATCAAAACACTAATTAAGGTACATTGATTACAAATTATCAGTTTATTATTACAAAGTGATTGGTTTTCCTACAAAGAAATTTAATCAATACAAATATTCAAATTTGTGACTCAACTAGAAAATCTAGAGATGAAGTACTGACTGTCACTATACAATGTGTGTAGTATTTGTTAGAAAGGAACTAGATTGCAGGATAAACATTAACCAAAGGACAAGCAAATAAGATCTAAAATGTGCTCGTTTTTCTCCTATGTTCTATTTTGCCTGCAGGCATTTTCTACTGTTGAATTAATTCTTGTTACTACCCTTAAAAATATATGTTAAAGAATATCTGTTAAACTCTTACCTTTCTGGGTTTTTATTAGATTTTGGAAATTGCATTCTTCTATTATTTTATCATAATATCAAAATAAAGTTGGTTTCTTGAAATGTGAAAAGAAACCAAAATTTATCAATGCTATATAACTTGAATACTTGTCTGACAGTTAAATTTAAAACATTTATGCGGTAGCCATGTGGCCCTCACTTGGTCTCAGAGTGCTGAGGACAGCACAAATAATCAGATTAATGGGGCAGACCCTTGACTACTCCATGAAAGATGCTAATTAGAAAACATATTTGTAGCAAAGACTACCTAACATTTCTGAAACGCCATAGAATATTGTAGTCTAATGCCTGCTTTGTCTAATACTCCAAAATTCTATGAGTGGTCTAATTTTTAAAGATCTGAAACCTTTTCTTTAAGGATTAAATTTTTATAGCTCTTGTCAGCTTGTGGAAAACACCAAATACAATAGAAAATAAAGAAACAGATTCCTGTCTGCTTTCTCCATTTTATCTTTCCATAAGCAAAAATGTAACTTAAATATACCCTTACAGGATAAAGACATGATTTTGCAGTTAGCAAAAGGAAAGGATGCTCCTTGTGAATTTTTTTCCTGGATGACTCTAAATGTTACTGTTGAAAATACCACCATATTCCAAAAAGCTTTAATAGATGAGATAGGGCTAAATTTAAAACTAATTATTGTAACACTGTCATAATGTATGATGCAATTCTAAATCAAAAGATTTTCAGCGAAACGTTGTCGACATTCAATTAAAGCTACAGTACATATGAGGTCAATGAGATTGCAAGAGGAAATTGTAAAAGGAAATAAAAACAGGTTCCCTGTTCTGAAGTTCACTGTAAAAGCTGACAATAGAGTAATTGCCCAGATAGAGGATGAGTAATGGTGACCGGGCAATGAATAAGGAAGACCCAAGAAGATTTAACGCTTCAAATTATAGTATTAGTGATGAATATAAAATATCTTGTGTATGGCTAGGACAACAAACAAGCATATCTTGGGGAAAAGTTAGTGCCAAAATCCTTAGAAATGAGGACGGGGCTTTGGCTCTGGTCTAGCAAGATTTGTAATGTTGAATCAGGGGAGCCAGTCCCAAGAAAGAGGCCTTATGTTTGGTGAAGTATGTGGTCATGGACAAAGATGAAGCCCCAATAAGATGGACTATCTAACACTGTGGCTATAATAATAGGCTTATACACATAGCAACAATTGTGAAGATGGCACAGAATGGGGCAGTATCTACTCTTTTGTATACTGTGCCCTTATGAGGTAGAACAGACCTTGTGCCACTTTAACAAATGATGGCAGACATATTCATAATGTTAAGCAATACATAAATGCCACACTCTGAAAGAAAGTCAAAGCACTCCGTACATTCCATCTAGTTTTTTTTTTTGGTGGGGGGCATCACTGCCCTCTGGTGGTCATGGGAGCTACCCAGTCTTGCTCCTGGAGACCTGCTGCTGGATTTGAACTGCCAAGCCATTGGCCCGCTGTCCCGCATTCAACCACTACACCACCGGGGCTCAGCCCAAGTTCCTTTTTTTTTTTTTTAATTGGGGGCTCGTACAACTCTTATCACAACCCATACATCCATCCATCATGTCAAGCACATTCAAAAATTTGTTGCCATCATCACTTCAAAAAAAATGGCTTTCTGGATATCAGCTCCTCGTTTTTTCCCTCCTTCCTGCACTCTCCTCCCTCATGAACCCTGGATAATTTATAAATTATTATTATTTTGTCATGTCTTACAATGTCAGTGTCTCCTTCACCCACCTTTCTGTTGTCCATCATCCAGGAAGGAGGTCATATGTAATCAGGTTCCCCTTTCTATCTCCTCCTCTTCCACCCTCCCAGTATCGCCACTGTTAGCACTGGTCCTGAAGGGATCATCTGTCCTGGATTAACTGTGTTTACAGTTCCTATCTGTACAGTGTAAATCCTCTGGTCTAGCCAGATTTGTAAGGTAGAATTGGAATCATGATAGTTGGGGTGGGCGTGGGGTGAAGTATTTAGGAACTAGAGTAAAGTTGTATGTTTCCTTGTTCTTACACTGCACTCTGACTGGTTCATCTCCTCCCCATGACCCTTCTGTAAGGGGATGTCCAGTTGCCTACAGATGGGTCTTGGGACCCCACTCCATCCTAGCCCTCATTCACAATGATTTGATTTTTTTGTTCTTTATTCTTTGAAGGGATCAAGCATCAAAGAACAAAAAATCATATTATTGTATCCTTGTCTTCCCAATATGGTTCCTGAAACAAAGGGGTGCATAAGCAAAAGTGGTGAAGAAAGCTGATGGTGCCTGACTATCAAAAGATGTATCATCTGGGGTCTTAAAAGCTGGAAGGTAAACAAGCGGCCATCTAGCTCAGAAGCAACAAAGCTCACATGGAAGAAGCACACGAGTCTGTGTGATCATTCCATCTAATTCTGATTATCATAAAATAGTTATCATGTTATAAACATAACATAAATATCCCTTATTTATGTTTGTTTCAGAACATGATCCCATATGTTGCCTCCTAAGGTAGTTCAGAACTGATGTTGTTGGTTATTGTAGTTATCTCTGATTAATGTATATACAAGCTTTGTTAGCACTTTTTATGATATCTTTAGATTCCTAAAGAGGGTCTCCTCTCCAGAGTTTATTTCTAATAATATCAAATACACAATCATGTTACAAGGTGTTAAAAATATCTCAAGTAGTGTCTGTTTACTGCGCATCTGTTTCTCTGGTCACTGCTACTGGATCACTTATAGACTAAAAGGCATTATGCTGTCATAGGAAAACAAAGTCTTTGCCTTAAAAAAAATTACAGCTGAGGTGGGTCAACTAAATCACACAACATATATTTTAGAACTATATAATATAGCACACATTTAAATGCTTACTGATATGCAAAAAAAATAACCAAAAACCACCAGGAAGCTATATCGGTTAGAATAAAATCATAGAATGTGATTATACAGTTTTCCCAAATGCTTCATTTCTATTGTGATGCAATCACTGTGATGTTTCATTGAGAAAGGGGGACTTGATTTAGGCCTTAAACAATAAGCAAACTGAAAATAAACATAAAGCTAAAAGAGATTAAGCCAATTAATTTATCTCACTTTTCCTGATTTTATTGGTTTGAATTCAATTGAGCTTTCAATTCAATTCAATTCAATTCAATTCAATTGAGCTTTGCCAAATAATTGATAAATATATAATGTTCACATTAGTAATAATACTCTGAGCCATAAATAGCTTATTTTCTTAATCCAATGCTCATTTTACAGTTATTCTTTTTGCAAACTACTAGATTGACTAATCTTGACAAGAAGTTCCTTTAAGCAGTTAAAGATCTAGATGCTGATCAGCATGCATTAAGTTATTCAGCTTAATTGGTTTATCCAAGTAAATTACTTACCTCAGTTCCTATTACGATTTCTTCCCTGGTAGAATAGAACAGGAACTCATATAGCTTGTAGTGTTGAAATAAACTAAAATATGAAATAATACTTATTTCACAAAATGGATATATGTTAGAATATCTATTTAAGAAAAATTGTTCATACTGACTATGCTGAAAACATTAAACACAAATACAATGTTAGCTACCTCTTTGTTCAAAATAAAGCAATTTCCAGGAATGCTACAAAAGTAAATAGTCATTTTGGAGACATTGAAAACATATCATGTTACTTACAATAATATCAGTAAATCTATCTGTAAGGAGTGTATAGGTTTGAGATAATAGAATAACTATATTGCATCCTAACTTTTTCTGGCTTAAAACCAAATAAACATGTACTCCAAGCCCTTACATAACTTTTCAAGATTTACTTCAAACTGAAGTCATTCCCCACCCCCCCTTTGAAGGGCATGAATTCTACATTTTACTTCCATATCAATTATTTCTCCTTCTTTCCTTAAACTGTATTGGTAGGGATAAATATATCTCCAACAACATCTGAAAAGTGATGCAAGATGAAAAGAAATTAATTTTAAAAATTCAGATTTCTCCACAAAATATTATATTGCAAATAGGAGAAGAAAAAAGGCCTCCCTGGCCATCTGGTCCCCCAAAATCAAAACCATGAAACCCCTATGTACTGCAGTTATACAATGAAGCTCTTGGGGTCACCATGGGTTAGACTCAACTCAGCAGCAACTAGCATGGTTTGGGTATTAATTATTTCCTCCCATGTGACTAAGCTGTTGTTAAGATGACATTAATCTTTAATAACATTCAAAAATGATGGAAGATGAACTGAAATCCATTTAGAAAATATCTGTTTTTCCTAAAAATGTGTTAGCTCACAAACAGAAGGGGAGGAATTAATATAAAGAAGATCAGTTCTTCAGTCCCTAAACTATAAAAAAACAGAAGAGGTCCGTCCCTATATCAAATATTGTTAATGAGTTTAAAGTTTCCATAAATACATTATCAATAGCTTGATATTTACTGAAATACTGCCTTCTAATATCCTGTTTGGGGTAATATTTGAATTTTCCTAATTCTCTTTTCTGGTTGTGAAAATTAATAGACTCATACTACAGCAAAATGCCTCAAGAACAAAAAAAATGGTCTTAGTGGTTTCTCTTTCACTCTGCTGCCTTTTACTATTTAAGAAAATTGATTTTAATATAACTGAGAAATTAACATTTACAAAATGTAGCTAGTGAGCAAGTATAATAATGGCTTCTCCTGAATGCTGTAATGGATCAAAGTTTCAATTCATTTGAAATCAATGAAGAAATCCTCAGCTGGGTCTCTGAGTTCTATTAGCAATTGATCTCACAACTAACGCAATCTATTCAAAAGTGATGGGTGTGCAGACTCAGTCATGGTGTTTCTTTCGGGTGGGTGGGGGGATCTTTGAATGTTAAAGTTACTCATCAGCATTCAGAAAACTAACTTAGCTTTTGACATTTGTTTGACAATTTGATTTGTTGGCTAGAAAAGATGTCAAGATTGGTCAACTTTGATAATTCAATCAAACAAAATAAATTCAATTTCTCCTTCCCTAATACTGGCTACCTAGAGAAAATTTTAGCTCAAAATTATTACATTCGCAATAACTGATTTTGAATAAAAAATATTAAAGGCTGCATTTTAGAAACAGCTTGACTTCTTCTGACTTAGTGTAAGACTTTCCTTTATCTTCTTTTTTTTTGGGGGGGGGGCGGGGCATCACTGCTCTCCAGTGGTGGGAGTAGGAGGCCCAGCCCCACTGCTGGAATGGAACCTCTGTCCCAGTGGGCCGCAGTCCTGCACACAACCACTACGCCACTGGGGCTCAGCTCCTTTTTTTTTTTTTTAAACCAATATTTTATCTTTAGGATTCAGAATCAAGTCAATTTGAGCAAATATGTAGAAACCCTTTTACACAAGTTGTAATATAATCTGATTTTTTTCCTATTTAAAACCCTATCTTGGAAATCATTCTACATCAGTAATAAATAAATTGTTTTTTTCTTCAGCAACATAGTATTCTATTGAGGGGGTTTATTATAACTTCTTTCTTTCTAGTCTTTTACTACTAAAAGCTATGTTCAATAACATATTGTATGTATGCCATTTTGCACATATGTAAGTTTCTTTTTAAATATATGTAAATATATTTGTTGAATACATTCCTCAATGTGGAATTACTCAAATAACATGTCTATAATTTTAATGAATTTTACCAAATTATATAAAGCTTGTGCCAATTTATGTTCCTTGTTTTTTTTTTAATCTGCATGTTTCTTTTTAATACTTTTATTGGGGACTCTTATAGCTCTTATCACAGTCCATAAGTTCCTCCAATGTGTCAAGCATATTTGCACATATGCTGCCATCACCTTTTCAAAGCATTCTTTTCCCACTTGAGCACCTGATAACAGCTCCCCATTTCTTGCCCCTTGATAAGTTATGTGAGCACACACACACCCCATCCCCTGAAGAATGCACTTCAGAGGACAGCACTGGGGCAGCAGCGTGGGGAAAGGGAAAGGTCAGATTAGAGCACGTGGTATAAATGCAAAGGATGGAGGTGGAGCAGAGGACATCCTGGTCCAGCAAGCCCAGACGACAATGTTCCTGCTCAGAACAGACAATGCCTGGGGACCTTTGGGCTGGCCCCACCACGGGACACAGCATCCTGAACTGAACCTGACACTGAGGGTGACGGCACTGAAGACACAGTGTGGGAACAGGGCATGGTCTGGCCCCATCATTCTGGGGCGAGCTACAGAGGATATGCAGCAGAGCAGCAGGGGGAGCCTAGTGATGAAACCCCCAGGGAATACCAAAAATAGACTTGGGAGACAGAGTGTGGCACCCCATAAGACTCAACTGAAAAACACTTGCAAAGACCAACAAGCAGACCTTGAACAATATAAAGTCTTTTCCATTTTTTCCAGTGGCTTTCTTTTTGTTATTGTTATTTTGTTGTTGCTTTTTGCTGTGATATTTTTTTCTTGGTTTTGACTTCCTTTATTGTTTTATTTGTCTTTGCCTGGTTTTTTCACTTATCAATCTATCTGCATGTCTATCTAGATGAGATAGGCAGGGTAAATTCAGAGATGGAAATAACAGGACCCACTGGGGTGAAGGGGGGTTATATGGGAAAAGAGGAAGTGGTAGAATGGAAAGGGGTTGGGGAACCAATCCAGGGACAAAGGAACAACAAGTGAACTAAAATCAATGGAAGGAAGGTAGTAGGATGCCTGGTAGAGCTCAATCAAAGGCAATGTAGCATCTAGGAATTACTAAACCCAAATGAAGGCCGAATATGATCATGGGACAAGAGGGAAATAAAAAGGAAATAGAGGAAAGAACCAGGAGGCAAAGGACATCTATAGAGGCCTAAATATAGATACATACATATGAACATACATATACAATGAGAGAGGAATAAATCTATATTCATATATTTATAGGTTTAGTATTAAAGTAACAGATGGACATTGGGCCTCCACTCAAGTACTCTCTCAATGCAAGAACATTTTGTTCTATTAAACTGGCATTACATGATGCTCACCTTCTCAACACAATCACTGAAGACACAGCTGGTTCATAAGTTAATGTGGTGAAGAAAGCTGATGGTTCCTGGATATTAAAAATTATAGTGTCTGGGGTCCTAAAGCTTTGAAGATAAACAAGTGGCCATCTAGCTGAAAAGCAACAAAGCCCACATGGAAGAAGCACACATGGCATCAAAGAACAAAACAATCCTATCAGTGACTGAGGGGGAGTGAAGGGTGGGGACCCTAATCCCATCTGTAGGCAAGTGGACCTCCATTTACAGAAGTGTTACAGGGAGAAGACAAGCCAGTGTGGGTACAGTGTAGCAATGATGAAACATACAACTTTCCTCTAGTTTTTTAATGCTTCTCCCCGCCTCACCCCACTATCTTGTCCCCAATTCTACAAATCTGGCCAGAACAGAGGATGTACATGGGAACAGATGGGAACTGGAAACACAGGAAATTTAGGACAGATGAAGCCCTCAGAACCAGAGCTGAGAGTCATGATACCAGGAGGGTGGCAGGAAGGTGGGGTAGAAAAGGGGAACCCATCACAGGGATCTACATATAACCTCTTCCCTGGGGGATGGATAACAGCAAAGTGGGTGAAAGGAGACATTGGACAGTGTAAGATGTGACAAAATAATAATAATTTATAAATTGTCAAGGGTTCATGAGGGAGGGGGAGCAGGGAGGGAGGGGAAATGAGGAGCTGATATCAAGGGTTCAAGTAAAAAAATGTTTTGAGAATGATGATGACATCAAATGTACAAATGTGCTTGACACAGTGGATGGATGGATGGATTATGATAACAGTTGCATGAGTCCTCAATAAAATGGCTAAAAAACGTTTTGAAAAGTAATTTAAAAAGAAAGAAACATCAAGCTGAAGTAATTGAAGAAAAACTTCAATGTAATATTGAAAGGGTGTATTAGGCAAAATATTGAATGAAGGCATAAAAAGATGGAAAGAATACACATTCACCATACATTCAACCTCTTCAAAAGGTAGCATATTCAGTACTTCAAGAGGTACCGAAAAAAGTCCAAGTTGCACTAAAGGCATTAGTGAAAAACATGGCTTCAGGGTTTGATGAAACCTTAATTTAAATGTTTCAATAAACTGATGCAATACTGGAAACCCTTACCATTTTATGCCAAGAAATCTGGAAGACAGTTTCTGACAAAATGACTGAAAGAGATCATATTTATACCCATTTCAAAGAATGGTGACCCAATAGAGTGTGGAAATTTTTGAGCAACATCATTAATATCACATGCAAGTATAACTTTGCTAAAAATAATTCAACAATCTAAAAGCAGGACATCAGCATAAAGATGCCAGAAATTAAAGCCAGATTCAGAAGAGGATATGGAATGAGGTATCCCTAATTTATGACATCAGATGTATCTTAGCTGAAAGCAGAGAACACCAGAAAGATTTTCATTGTACTTGATTGACAATACAATTTCATTGTCTTTTATAGGTATTTGTGTGAGTCATAATAAAATATGGATTTCCTTGAGAAGAATGGGAATTCCAGAACACTTCACTGTGATCATATGCATCAATACATGGACCAATAGGCAGTCATTCAATGAATAAGAGTGAGTTGTTTAAAATCAGGAAAGGTGCATCGGAGTTTTATCCTTTAAGTTAAATCTGTATGCTGAGCAAATAATATAGGAAGCTGTACTGTATAAATAAGAACTGTGCATCAGGATTGGAGGATGGCTTCTTAACAATCTGTGTACAGATGGCACAATTTCTTTTTTTCTGAAAGTGTGAAGGACATGTAGCAACTGCTAATGAAGACCAATGACTGCATCCTTCAGGATGGGCTGCAGCTCAACGTAAGTAAGGCCAAAATCCTCACATCTAGTCAATAGATGACATCATGATAAATGAAGAAAATACTGACTTGTCAAAGATTTTGTCTTATTCAGATCCGCAATCAATGCTCATGCAGAAACAGTCAAGAAATCAAAGGATGCACTGGACTGGGTAAATCTTCAGCAGATGACTTCTTGAAGTTAAGGGTGGTACTTTGATGAAGACAGAGTGCCTGACTGAAGCCATGGTATTTTCAATTGCCTCATATGCATGGGAAATTTGGACACTGAATAAGGAAAACCAAAGAAGAACCAGTTCATTTAAATTATGATGCTGCTGAAGAGTATCGAAAGGACCATGACTGCCAAAAGAACAAATAAATCTGTCTTGGTAGAAATACGGCCAGAATGCTCTTTAGAAGCAAGGATGATTAGACGTCTTCTCACACGTTATCAGCAGAGACCAGTCTCTAGAGAATGGCATTATAAATGGTCAAAGTCAAGGGGCACTGAAAAAGAGGATGACCCTCAATGAGAAGAATTGACAAAGTGGCTGCAAAAATGGGCTCAAACATAACAAATATGAGGAGAGAAACAAGGACTGGGCAGTTTTTCAGTCATTCATTCATTGCTATGAGTAGGAACTGACTTGGTAGACTTAACAAAAACAACAATATCTGTATTTGTAAAAGTAATACATGATGGGCTTTGGGTCATGTGATCTCCTTTCTGGGGTGTGGAGAATGGGGTGGGAGGAGGTGAGTGAAGTGACACAGTATACAGTGTAAGATATGAAGAGGTAATGACAACTTGTAAGTTATTGGAAGTTCATGGAGGAGGAGAAGGGGGAAGGGAAATACGGGAAATTGGAATTAAAAAATAAAGAACTAGAGGAAAGAGGGGAAGAGAAACTTATGCTGGAGGGGTTCAAGTAGATAATGCAGATGAATGTAGCAACATGTATACAAATATGCTTAATACAAACAATGTATTAAATGATGTATTAACTGTATGAGCCCCCAATAAAATCTATATTTAAAAAAAAGTAATACATGAACATTCACAAATACAAATGTGTATATTTTACATGACCAAGTGAATTTGCTCATAAGCAGAATAATGGGAAGTGAAGGTACAGAACTTTGCTACTTTAAAAACATTCTTTATAACAGAAATATGAAGAATATGTCATTTTACATCTATTAAGAGTATCAAAGAGATTTCAATTGTTTTGATCAGTTAAGTTTCATGTGATATGGGTCATATTTTTAAAACTCTTTCTAAACTGACTACCATATTCACAGTTTGGGGGAATGTCCTATCAGATTAAATTGAAACACGAATAAACTTTTTATTACTGGATTCATTATATTATCATGACACTTATTTGTAATCATCAAAATGAACAGTATTTTAGTATATGTGCCATGGAAGCAAGCACAAAATTAACAGTATCATAATGACTTAGTGGTGTCATTATCTTATCATTTTGGACCAATGAGGAATTCTAAATGGGTGTTCCATAAAAATATATTTACTTCGCACAACTCCAGTCTCCACAGCACCTGCTCTGATAATTCATTTTTCTGTAACAGAGATTTTAAAATAGATAATCTCTTTGAAATCACAATATGAAGATGTAACAACATTGAAATAGTTGATACGCACTTATTTGCTTAATTTCTCAAATATTGTTTTGGGATCAGTGATACTGGTGATTCTTGGTATATAAAGTTACCCTGGTTGAGATTTAAAGGTGACTAACAGTGACATCTTCTCCTAATTTAATGATCTGAAAGAAAGTGCCAGGGGAATTTTTCCAGAGAGACGAGATGAAAGGGAAAAGTGCTGCCATCCGTCACCATCTACAAGTTGTCACTGCTGTGTCTGCATGGTCTGTACTATCATGGCTAACTGTCAGTCCCCTTGCCCATTATAAAGCCCCTGAGCTCAAAGCTTAGCTGTATAAAATGTATTCTGCAAGAGAATCCTGGCAGCCCAAATATAGAAAGAAAAATGCTAGACAAGTGTGCAGAGCAGAATTCCTCTTGCCCAGGGATGTCCATCCGACGGGCAGAAAGACTTCGGGGACCATATTTGCTTCCAGTTCTACATGTCCACCCATTGCCCCCCCCTCCCCAGAAATCCTCTCTGTGGCCCTCCTCGCTCCCCATGTACCTTGTCTTCTTATTCTAATTAATATGAAGAATAATGTGGCTTTTAGTGAGAGACACATTAGGAGGTATATTAAGAAATCATATTATATCAAATGCATTATATAAAAACATTACATCATATGCTGTTATTAATTCATGCCAGAAACAAGTATATAAGCTGTATCATATTAAACATATTAATGTTTAAAAAGTTTCCAGACTATAACCAGGACCGTTGCCAAGCATAGCAGAAGCGTACGTGTCTAGGATGTCATTCAGCAGCCTTTATTTTGGAATTTAAATTTTAACAGTGGAAAACACTAGACTATGTAGTATAAGAGGGCCACAGATACTGTTCCAGTGAAATATTTAGTTAAAAAAAGGAATCTTTTTACCTACTCTAGCTTAAAATATTTGCAAGCTCTAAAAATGTCCCTTTGTGAGATGCATGACTCTAATCTGACCTTGTGGCAGATTATATGCAAAGACAGATTTCGTTGTTCAACAATGAAGAATTACTGTAATAAAAAATACTTTTCCTCCATTCACCATCAATTTCTAAGCCAAAAGATAGACTTAATGAGTTTAATTGGCCAATTCAACAAAATATTTCAAGACATAAAATAAATTAGTGGAAGGGCATACATAAATCTCTTCCATTTCTAATACAAATCATTTAAAATAAGCTTTTAAATGAAAATGAATGATGCTCTTTAAAATGTATAGTTTCTACATTAAGGTGGGTTAAATCGCTGTAATTAAAATATAGAGTCTATTGTAACTGTGTGCTAGAATGAGAAAATCATTGAACAATATAATTAATATCATATGCAAGTAAAATTGTGCTGAAGATAATTTTTAAAATGGCTGCAGCCATACCTCAACAGGGAATTGCCAGAAATTCAAGCCAAATTCAGAGGAGGATGTGGAACATAGGATATCATTGCTAATATCAAGTGTATCTTGACTAAAAGCACAGAATACCAGCAATATATTGACCTGTGCTTTATTTGTGACACTAAGGCATTCAGCTGTGTGGGCAGTGGGTTATGCACATGGCTGCTAACCACAAAGTCAGCAGTTTGAGACCACCAGTGTCTCCACAGCATATGCGACTTTCTACTCTTTTCAAGTAGTCCACTCACTGCGATCAGGTTGATTCTGATTCAGAATGCCACTTAGGGGCCATAGAAGACAAGTTATAACTGCCTCTTTGGGTCCTGAAACTAATTCTTTGTAGTAACAGAAAGTCTCCTTTTTCTCCCACAAAGTCCCTGTGGTTTTGAACAGGTGACCCTGCAGCTAATCCATTCTTTCTGTTATTAGGAGAGACCATTTCCTATAGAAGATCATCATGCTTAGTGAAGGGGAAGGACAGCGAAAAAGATAAATTTCCTTGATGAGATAGATTGGTAAGCCTCAAACAGAAGGACCATCGTGAAGATGATGCAGAACTGGCAGAGTTTTGTTCGGCTGTGCACGGAGTTGCTATAAATTGGGTCCAAGTTGATGGGAGATACTGGCAGTGGCTGTGTTGGACTGCTAACCCTAAAGTCAGCAGTTTGAAATCACTTACTGCTTCTTAGTAGAAAGAGGAGTACTTTCTACTCCCTGAAGAGAGACAGTCTTGGAGACTCAGGGAAGCAGTTCTACCTGGGGTTACAAGACTGCTGTGAATTCGCATCAACTTGAAGGCTGTGAGTAAGCAACACAACAAAGAGTCACACTCTTGGACATCCACAGGGAAGCGCTCCCCTGCTCAGAGTTTCACCACGAATCAGAATTCACTCAGTGGTACGGTTGTGTGGGGAGAACTACTGGGTGGGGAGGGGGGGGGAGGCTGTGGGATAAACAGTGAGAACTTTAAACTCTCACATGTTTTCATGTGGAACTTCTCCGTAGACCGCAAGTAGTCATTCAAACAGAGCAAGGGAAAACGTCATGGTTTAAAATAAGAGAAGGTGTGAGTTACGATTGTGTCACTTGTCAGACTCAACTAGTCTCCAGGGTGAGCAGATAATAATATAAATGAGACTATATGGAGATGAGCACGGCATCAGGATTGGAGGAGGACTCATAACAACTTGTGATGTGCAGATGACTCAATCTTTCTTGCTGAAATCGATCAAAACTTAAAATATTTACCGATGAAGAGCACAGACTATAGTCTTTAGTAGGGATCACCCCTTAATATAAAAGAAACAAAAGTCTTCAAGACTAGACCCAGAGGTAACATCAGGATAAATGGAGAAAGATTGAATTTGCCAAGGATTTCATTATTCGTAGATCCATAATCAATGTCCATAGAAGCAACAGCCAGGTAATCAGAGGACATACTGTGTTGAGTAATTGTGCTGCGAAACTTCTCTTTAAAATGTTAAAGAGCAAGGTATTCCCTTCGAGACTGACCCAAGCCATGGCATTTGCCTCAAGCAGATGTGAAAGCTAGACAATAAGTAAAGAGGACCAAAGCAAAGAAGTGATTCCTTTGCATTTTGTTGTTGGTGAAGAATATTGAATAGACTCGAGAAAAACAAACATATTTGATGTGAAAGAAGTAGAACCAGAGTGTTCATTAGAATGAAAGACAGCAGGACTGTCTGATGCACTTTGGACGTTTTGTTACAAGAGACCAGTCCCGGGAGAAGTATATGTAGCTTGGTAAGTAAATGATCACTAAAAATTTTTTATTGTTAAATTTATTTTCTTGTTTTTGACATATAAAATGGTGTGAATTAAATTAAGATATTTTATATTTTTGTCTTATATTGATGCATATATATTACAAAATTAATAAATGTTCTTTAAAGGGTATTTAATATTGAAAAAATAATATGAAGACAATCAACAAGAAGGAGTGATACCGTCCATAGACAAAGCAAATACTGTGAGGGCAGTGCGGGACTGGGCGGTGTTTCATTCTGTTACACACAAATTAGCTGTGGCTCAAAAACGAACTTGTTGGTATTTAACAAAAGCAACAAAAATATGATCTGTTATATTTGAGTGAGAGAATCTATTGTAAACATTTTCATTGCCTCATTGTAGGACTTAGGATTAGCCCAAATGTTTTATGCTCTTTCATTTAGAAGGTAGAATAGATGTGTGATAGTTAAGGTTTATTGTGCCAAACTAGCCAATGAACACACATGGGATTAATTGAAGAGCAGTTTCACTGGCTGGCAGGGAGATAAATGGTCGGCGAGCCTCCCCTGTCTTGTATCTTGTTCTCTGATGGTTGAACCATGGCAGCTGTCTTAGCTATTTCTCTGCCTCAACTGGAAAGACTCACTTCCTATGAGACATCCCTGAAGAGAAGCTACATGGACCAGAGCCATGGGTGCTGGAAAAGCCATATGGACACCTTGTCAGTGCTGAGAAGCTTACACTCTCACTGATTCAACTTTTCTCCTGCATTCAGCATCATTGCATTTTGTTTTGTGAATTTGAGGCAGACTTTGAAGATTGGTGTCAGACATATGGACTAATGTTGGACTTATGGGTTTAGACTGAACTGGGTTGGGATGCTTTCTTAATGTACACTTACCTTTTATACAGAACTCTCTCTTATACATACATGAGTTTCTGAGTTTTTGTTTCTTTAGTCTATACAGACCAACACAATGTGCATATTATTTTATTATTGACTTGGTTAGTTACTGCAAACATTTTGGACATGTCTGAAATTATTCAATTAACATATTTTTATTTAATATACATTTTCTAATAGATGTAGAATAATCTTAATGGTAGGAAAAGTCCATACCTGATTTTTAAGTAATCAATAATAGCTTTGCCTTGTGTAACATCAAAAATATTCCATACATCATTTTTTCCTAAATGGCATGGTCCTACTTCAGCCATAACTTCTCCCACCCATTTTATGCTGTCTTCTAAAGACATATGTAGTGCTGAAATGAAATACAGAGAAATATGAAATATTATACTGATAAGAAATTGCAGAGAAAATAATCCAAAACATCTTTAATGTGAAATTTTTTACGTTAGTGTGTGAAAGGACAAATGGTAAAACTTGTTTGTATATGAAATAATACTTTTGTGTAAGACACAAACTCAATAATTCTGAACTACTATCGGTGCTATGCAGTTGTCTGGAGAGTCTATATTCCCACTTCAAGATAAAGAACTCTATCTGAAGGTTATTTCAAAGTGAAAAGGAAATTTTTCTGATCTGAGAAATAAGAACATATCAGAAAGTGATAAAAATGATTTGGCTTGGATGGTGAATAAGGTTCATTCACTGTAGACAGAGGTGGTGAACTATGTGCTGAAAACTTAAATAGATGGACTCAGACAATACTTGGCTTTACATGATTGTTATCAAGTAGGATTTGGGGCTTGGAGATTGTCCACAGATGCCAGAGAAACTTTTTATGTAAAATATAGTAACAAAATTTTTTTCTTTTCCACAGCTAAATATTTATAAATCAATACAAATTTTTCTCAAGTGGTAATGTTAAGAGCTAGTAGGGAAAAAGTCCAAAAGTAACATGACTTCATTAACATTATCAAAATTAATTGTGCAATTATTCTAGTATGTTTTTTAATATCTAAAACAACAAAAACAAAAATCCAAGAGCAAAATAAAACCAATTAGTCATCTAAGTAAACAAAACTATTGTTTTTGAAAGACAGCAAAATTGCTGTGCCTACAAAGAGGCCAGCTAGCAGGGCGGGTTGAATAGTGGGCTGTTAACTGTAAGGCCAGCAGGTTGAATCTACCAGCGGCTCTGCAGGAGCAAGGGAAGGCTTTCTAGTCCAGAGAGGTCTGATCCCTGAGACCCTCACGGGGAGTTCTACTCTGTCCTCCAGGGCCACTAGCAGTTGAAATCAACTCATGGATGGTGAGTTTGATTGAATTTGCAAGAGGAGAGGGTTGAAAAAGCAGAGAGTAGAGAGGCATAAAGGCTCTATCTGGAGACTCACTGTAGTGACTGCTTGGAGGGATGGGGTCATCTGAAGGGGATATCCGTTGGAAACATTTAGAGGGAATCTTGAATTCGTATTCCATCAGTGGTTGTGGCAGTCATGTACTCGATGCCAATTTCATGATTGAAGGGGTGGGGGTGGAGTCTAGCCTATCAATCTAGAAATAGCCAATAAGTAGCCAATGAAACCTCTGTGTGGACTTTCTCTGAGAGTTCTGGGAAGTCTTGTGGTATTTCCCTCGTAGAGATGAAAGACCATCTTTCCAGTTGTTGGGAGTCCCTCGACTGAAAAGACAAAATGGCAGCATTCAAGGAACCAGGAGAGCCATAGGAGAAGCCACACGGCCTTATCCTGATGGAACCAGACCTCTGGAGCAAGAAAAGCCACAGAGAGACCCCTGCCAGTGTTGAGATGTTTCTACCACCAATGGATACTGCTGATGGACCCTGAGCCCTGGAAAGAAGGAGCCATGGAGGGACTCCTGCCAGAGCCCGGACTCTGAACCCACTGGCTTGTGATTCGTGAGTTGGAAGGAGACTTTATAGACTGGTATTGGACATATGGGTTAATATTGGACTTATGACTTTGAACTGGACTGGGTTGGGATGCTTTCTCAATGTTTCATTCCTCTTGTATATAAACCTTTCCCTTATATACATATGCATGTCTATCAATTTGTTTCTCTACTCTATCCGGACTAACACAATGGTGTCAATAAAGTTGGTGGCATCCAGTGGTATAACTCACTTTACGTCTCAGGACCTTTTCCTATATCAGAGCATAAAGAATTCCTAATAATGTTTAATCTCAATTTTAATTATAAAATAGCATCTGATATCATTATAAATTATTGATGGTAAATGCAATATTAACTAGGTTCCAGGAGTCCTCATAACAAAGTTTCTCCATGCTCGTAACCGTTCTTATGTTTGAGCTCATTGTTGCTGCCACTGTGTCCACCCATGTTGTTGAGGGCTTTCCCTTTTTTGATGACCATCCACATTAAAAAGCATGAACTCCTTCCCCACAGACTGGTCTCTCTTGACAACAGGCCCAAAGCACGTGAGATAATGTCTCACCATCCTTACATCTAAGAAGCCTTCTTGCTTCTGCCAGGATAGATCTGTTTCTTCTTTGGCCGTTCATATTACTTTCAATATTCTTCACCAACACCATAGTTCAAATGCATTGATTCTTCAGCCATCCTGAATCAATGGCCAACTTTCACACAAATATGCGGCAACTCAAAAGGCTTTTGCTCAGAGAAGGTGTGCCTAGCCCTCAAATTAACATGTGTTATGGGAACACTTGTGGACAGGAGATTGGTCTATTCTCCCCCATCTAATAATATATGGAACTATTAATTTACATCAGTGTACAATCATGGATGCTTATCTTTCATGTGTTAATAATCCAATGTTATGTTACTTTGCTATTGAAATTTTCCACCTTGGGACACTGGGGGTTTTTTCACTTGGCCCGTGTATCCTTTGACGTATTGTTCCATGCTTTTTTGAAATGGCACTTATATATACTTTGGGGTACAACATGCTCCAGGCTCCTATTCATTATATGAATAGTCATTACTCAACCCTCCAACTATCCATATTTCTCCAAGGACCCCGGGTTCTTTTATGGGAAATTGTAAATGAAGATTGGACTACTAGGTATGCTGGTCGTTACTGGGGTAGCATTGCTTCTAAGCCTGTCAGAAGACAGAGCCAAGGAATGTTGTGGAGTGTAAACTAACTTAAATATACATATACACATAGCCATGAGAAAGGTGCATGGGCCCTATCTGACCTCCTTTGGCTACACAAGGGCAAAGAATGGAATTCCACACCAAGGCAGGGTCAGTGGCGACAAGGCAGAGGGTAGAATGCCTCTGCCCTCCATGCTTCCTTGGCCCTCTTCCGCCCGCAGCACTCTACTTACCTTCTGGGTTCAAGCATTCTCTGCAATGGCCACAGAGAACTCATAGGCAAAACTTGCCACCATGGAGTTTTTTTTGTGGTTACGCCAAATCAAGATCAACAAGCAGTGAGGGTGCCGTTATTGGTCCACATCAGAACCTCTCCTCAGCCAGTAGTCAATCTCCCTGAGCTCCTCAGCCTCTCAGCCAGGTGGTGCTTGGGCTCTGCTTCTTTGGGCCAGGAAGCCTTCTTGCTGCTTTGCAACCAATCTTATTGTCTTCGTGTTACCCTTTCACTTCAGTCCCTGATCTTGATGTGGTTCCTTTCTTCTTCTGTCCTGTTGCCTGTACAGCAACCTCTGGTGACTCTTTTCTTAGTTTCTACCTCTCTTGCACAAACTCCTTCTTAACTACCCTAGGGTTTCTCTCTTTTCTTCCAAGGTGGCTCTTATACATAGAGGAATGGCTTTTGGTGGAGGTGTGACTTTGTCTTTCAGCACACCATCAGCACAAGGAAACAAAGGGAAGTGACTTGGCTCATATTCTCTAGGAAGATGGAGACTCAGAAAATGTCACACCTTAATCCTATCTATTAGCACAGCATATTTACATTATGAAAATTAATCCATGCTGATGATGCCAACTGACATTTCTAGCATTTTGCACCAAACGTTACTATAACAAATAAGTTTGCTTGCATGTTTGCTTATAGGCATGCAAGTGTATGAGTAAGATATCTCTGAAGTGGCATGTCTGATTAATGGGGCTGTGTACTCGTATATTTGATATGCAACAGAGATTTGCTTTTGTTTTTAATTAATATTTCATTGTCTTTTGGGTGAAAGGGTACACAGCATGTTAGGTTCCATACAAAAAACATGGGGTCTTTTTCTATTTCATCAGCAATATATGATACATTCTTGTAGCTATGACAACATCAGGGAATAGCAAAACTTAGATTTGTTAATCTGATATGTTACAAATTACATTTCTGTGTAGCTTTAATTAGCATATTTCTTAGCATTAAAGTTGAGCTTTCTCATTTGTTTAAGAGCCATTTATATTTGCTCAGCCATATTGTCAGTGTACTTTGCTATTGCTTAGGTATTTTTCTTCCTAGTTTCTATATTATCTACTTGCTGTTGCTTTTTTTTCTATGTATTGCTTATTTTAAACTTTTTACTGTGAATTGGGTGAAGGTTTACAGAGCAGATCATCAGCTTTACATTCAACAATTCATACACATTTTATATCATCTCATTCATTGAAATCTTCTCAATATTCCATCACTTATCTAACATGTTCCCTATGTCTCATGTCTTCTTGCCTTTTCCCCCCCTAATCCTTCCTTGGGTAAATGCTGCCCTTTCTAGCATGAATGATGGAGTATGTTAAGGGGTACATAGCTCACTAGTGTTGCTGTTCCCCTGATAAACCTATTTTTGGACCACTGATATATGGACATTGGAGTGAGTTCAGTCCCAGACCTGAGGGGCGCCTAAGTGCCAAAGTCTTGGGATTCCTATCAGAATCTCAGAATCTTTCTTGCCTGTGAGCCTGGTCTCTCTTTGTTTTTATGACTTTGAGTCCCTCCCCCCCCCCCCCACGACACACATTGTCCCTCACTCTATCCAGGACATTCTAAAGTGATCTCTTTCAGAGCAGCTGAGAGCAGGTACCATCTAGTTTTCCTGGTCTCAGGGTCCTGGAGATTGATATTTTCATGGTCCATTAGACCATGCAGCTAATTGTTTCAATTTTTCTTTCAATATTGATCATCCATCTTTTGTCCAAAGAGGGAGAGACCAACAGTTGCACTTTAGACGGCAACTCACAAGCTGTCAGGGGTACTTGGTGGTGTGGTGGTAATGTTGCTAACCACAAGGCTGGCAGTTCAAAACCATCAGCTGCTCCAAGGAGAAAGGTGAGGCTTTCTACTCCCATAGAGAGTTGCGGGCTCCGAAATTCTCATGGTAAGTTCTACCCTATCTTACAGGGTTGCTATGAGTTTGCCTTGGCTGGATGGCAGTGCGTTCATGTCCTTCAAGACCCCAGCCATGCTTCATAAGGTAGCTTACACAGCACTGTCTTTGCAAATTCCACTATGCCAATTGGCTTTAGTGTTCCCTGAGATAATGGTCCTGATCTGCTAGATGCAGACTCATTCCTTCAAGTTGTGGTATTAAGTCTAACATACTTGTATAACTCCCCCCTCCACCCATGAGATACCACATTTAAAAATCTCTCTGCAGCAAAATTTACTATGCTATATTCCCTTTTTTCTTTTTTTTTGAAAGTTTCTTTTTCTTTTTTGTGGACATCACTGCCTCTGGTGGTCGTGGGCGCTACCCAGTGCCGCTCCTGAGAGCCGCCGCTGGATTTGAACCGCCAAGCCCACTGGCCGCAGTCCCACACTCAACCACTTACGCCACCGGAGCTCAGCCCTATATTCCCTTTTTTCAACATTGACTGAAGCTGCTCCTTCCATTGGTCATTATGAGATATCTCAGATTTCATACAAGATAAGCTAAAAACAGTTCAAATAATAAGAACAACTTAATAAATCTGAAACAATTTAACTGGCTTTATGGGGCAAGGGTGGGGATTAAATGAATGAAAATATCTGTGATAAAATAATTATTTATGAGAATTTAGTCTGTTAGGTATCATTTGAGGTTTTATAACTCAAGGATATGAACTGTATCTTTGCTATATATGTAGGAAAGAAATAATGCCTAGTGACATATTGTAGACAGGAGACAATAATTTTCTATAGAAAGAGGAAAAAGTGTACTTACTTTTAAGATTGTGAAGTAACATATCCAGCAAAGTCATAAACTTTGAATACTGAGTAACAGAGAAGTCCATCCCTTGAGCCCACAAAAATCCAGACACATAATAATCTAATAGAATAGCTTCCTTTAAACAAGTTTGAAGATCTTTGAAGTTCAAAAACTCTTGCAGTTTTCTGTAATCAAATAGAAAAACTAGATATTAAAATAAATTAAAATTCTCAGGAGTGCATATTTGAAAGGTTTTGAAAGCTTAAATAGTTTTGTTGAATGATGATTCTATATGATCCATACCTAAATGAAAACAAAAACAAAACAAAACAAAACCTTCCAAGCAAACCAGGCACTGCTGAGGCTGCTTCATCATCATCTGATGCCATGTGGTTTCAGAGTAGAACTGAGCCCCTCCCTTGGGCTTTCCACCGCTGCCACCTTCACAAGGAGCTCATCCCTCTTCTGTGGAGCAGTGGGGGACTGAGGCATTCAACTGTTGCTAGTAAGTGGACAGACACTTCATAGTTGGAGCCACTCAGGGACCTAATTTTAAGGTAATCGCCATTGCTTCTAAATATGTAAATCCAACAATAATGCTCAAAAATAAAACACACACAGAGAGAAAGAGGGAGGCAGAAAGGAAAACTCACTAAGCACCCCTGGAATTAACTATTCCATCAATTCCTTGTTCTGAATGCTCTTTCTGCAATAAATCACTAAGGGTAGAGTTGCTGAATTAAATTGGACATGGTGCAATGCATTGTTAAACTTCTTTCTAGAAAGTTAGTGACAACCTTTTCCTCTATCAGATGATAAAATATGGCCTATTCATAACCTAATCTAGTTTGGGTTTCTCAGAAATTTTAGTATCCTTTAGTATCCTAATGGGGGAAAAAAATGCCACAGTGTGCATTTCTGTCAGATTTTACACCTTTTAAATGTCCTTCTCTCTGGTTGCTTTTTCTTTTTCTAATAACATCTAAAAACCTTTTCTATATAGAGAGATATTACTCCTTTATTTGTTTGTGATATAGTTTTATCTATAGGGAGCAGCAGAAGTCCGGTTACTTTATTTTGTCATTTACACT
The DNA here is from genome assembly GCA_004026705.1 of Nesogale talazaci. NCBI lineage: Eukaryota > Metazoa > Chordata > Mammalia > Afrosoricida > Tenrecidae > Nesogale > Nesogale talazaci. Next base: position 188,535 of record PVJH01000068.1, on the reverse strand, counting down.
ATGGGCCTTTTATTTTTTATATAGGTTTTGTGTCAACTTGGCTGGGCCAAGATCCTCATCAGTTTGGCACTTAAGTCATCCCCCATGATGTGCTCTGAAATAATCTAAACCACCTGGTGATGGATCTATTGTGAATAGTCAAGTGACATAAGGAGGCTAAGATGGCTTCCAATGGAAGGAAAGTTTCTCCAAGAGTGTGTCCTACTCCTATTAAAGAGAGTCTGTGTGGTGGCTTCCCTTCTTACAGGGTTTACATCCTGAACCTGTCTCAAGCCCCTCCCATTTCTCCGGCCTTGAGCCAACAGAATGCTATATTGCCTGCTAAGTCTATGAGCTATCAACAATCTGCCATATTGCCTGCTAATCTAGAACTCATTTGCTTCTGCCTCCATTAGCCTATGGTCTTCCTGGTTTCTGATTCACCAGCCCTGGAAGCTATGAGTTAGGAGAAAAGCCTCCAGCTTAACATCTGACCCACAGACTTGAGCTGCACTAAACTTGCCTTATAAAATGGTGTGAGCCATTTTCTTTCTATAAATTGATTTATGTGTGTACATACAATTATAAATATGTGATATAGATACATGTATATATAATTCTTTATATCTATTTATGTATATAAAATATATACACATATAAATAAATTTATACATGTACAAGGGGGTACCCTCCCAAAAATATAATTATTTTTTCAAAGCTATATATTTACATTTTTTCACAAAATAACCATGTCACCTTCAAAGTACTCTCCATTACACTTAATACATTTTTCAAATCTGCGATTCCATTCTGGAAACATTTTTCAAACGCTTCTTTTCAGATGACCGATACATCTCTTCTCTGTTCTCAGATTGCTTACTGTCCTTGCTCTCTTCATACATGGACACAAGAAGAAGTCACGTAGAGGGTGCTCAAGAGAGTGAGTGAGGTGCATGGGGCAAGACAGCCATGCATTTTTAACCAAAGCTGGCGCACTGCAATTGGCTTCATGAGCAGGGGCATTGCCATGGTGACAAAACAAGTCCCCCATCTGTCACAAATTAGGTCCTTTTTTGGTCACACACTGGTATGCAATCTTTTCAGAATCTCTTGATTAACACTTTGATCTGATGGAACAAATGGCAAATATACTACAAGTAAACAATTTTGTCCATTCAGGAAAATGATGGGCAATTAGAAAAAAAAGTCTGTCATCAATCAACAATTCACCTTTTTCTGAAACAATACGCTCATACACTTAAGTGCTACCCTTGTAAGTTGTGTTCACCATCACAACAGTTTTCCATCATTTTTCCTGAGCAGGAATCAAAATTTCACAGCTGCATACTGTTCTCTTAAATTAGGCAACACAAAAAATGAACTTTGAGTGAAATTGCTTTTTACAAAAAATTCACTGTGACCAGGGAGAACTTTCCCAAGTGACGCCACTGGGTGCACACACTCAGAGTGAGTTACTTGATGCTTGCCTACAGGACATGGAAAACAAAAGAAATTGTCACAGAATCATGATTTCTAGTAGATTAATGCATTAGTCACAGGTGAGACTACAGAAACAGGAAACAGATCATGACTGAAATACATACACCCTTGCAGTCCCTAAAAGTTTATAGGATTGGTTCTGCGACACGCTGAACATCTTGGCCAGGTTATGGTACATAACCATGGGACTCTAGTATCTTCACTTCCATCAAGAATGCACTCGGTAATGTCTTTTTTTGTGTGTGTGGCATCACTGCCCTGGTGGGAGTAGGAAGCCCAGCCTTGCTCCTGGAGGGCTGCTGCTGGATTTGAACTGTCAACCCTGTGGGCCGCAGTCCCACACACAACCAGTAGGCCACCAGAGATCAGCTCGCCACGCAAGATCTTGACTGCAAAGCTGCGCCTGTCTTTGACGATCTTGGGAGTGGAAGGAATCCACTTTTAAACAGATTCTGCCTAAAAGTAACAATTTATATAGTGTCAGTGAATGGTCATAAATAATGTAATGGATGCTGAAGCTATGTGATATGAAATAGGTTTAGTGTTCTCACTGGAAATCTTAGCCGTAGACCCAGGGCTCGGGATTTAGCTCAAATACACCACTTCTTCGGATCACACTTAGATTGGCGCACTGTCTTCTGCATAGACGACTTGGCAGCTCTGTTAGATGCCTGTCTGTTTCAGGGATAGCTGAACATCATCTGATTCCTTTACTGGGCTTTGCTGTAGAACAGTGGTTGACAACCTTACTCATGCCACAACCTTTTAATTTAGTACTTCATGTTCTGGTGACTTCAACCATAAAACTCTCTTTGTTGCTACTTCATAACTGTTATTTTGCTACTGTTTTGAATCATAAAGTATATGTCTGATATATAGGATGTATTTTCATTGTTAAAAATTGAACATAATTAAAATATAGTGGTCAATCAGAAAACCAATCTGTAATTATATATCATGAATATTTATTTCTAATTATAAATAAATGAAACTTTGTCTTGAAGCATGGTATAGAACAGGTAACAGTCTTAATATAACAACAGCAAACTACATTGCTACATTTTGTGACAGTATGTATAAAAAGTTAATGTCAGTGCAAAGGTTGACATAGCTTCCTTCTCACCAGATCAGAAATTTTCAGGGGGCATTCTTTGCAAGAGCACAATGAAGACCATTTTCCACAACAAGTATTTACACTTGATAACCAACAAGCTGGAAAACACTGTTTCACAAAGATAAATTGTTGGAAATGGAAGAAGGCACAACATATTCTCAGACAGAACAGAATATGACTGCAATCACTTGATCCAGAATTTTTTAACTGGCACTGTAGAGAAAACAGTTTTCACTGCATTGCTGTTAATAAGTTCAATAAACTCCTCTTTTTTTTGGGAGGGGGGCATCATTGCCTCTGGTGGCCGTGGGTGCTACCCGGTGCTGCTCCTGAGAGCCACCGCTGGATTTGAACCGCCAAGCCCGCGGGCCACAGTCCTGCACTCAACCACTTAGGCCACCGGGGCTCAGCCCTTCAATGAACTCCTCTTGGGCTGTCTCAGAAATCTCTTCAACTTTGACTCTGAATGGGTTTCTAGAAAGTGCAAATGGGGTGCCAGGTAGATTTGAAATTACAAAGAAATTTCATCTGTAAGAGTGTGCAAGTGTTCTTTCACAGAAATTATCATCGCAATCCTTTTGTCTGGTTCAACGTCATGCTCCTTAAAAAAAGCAGGTAAGGTAGGCAATATGTAAATTTTATTTTCATCCAATTTTTTTTGTCAAAGCTGCAGTTTCTTTTGGAATGATCAGATCTTTTCAGACAAATCGAGTTAAGTTGCATTTGATCCTTTCAGTGATAAATTTAGCTCATTCAAGATGGCAATGATGTCAACCCAGTAAGTTATTTTCTGCAGCTCACTTTCATTGCTGAACAGTGCTTCAAACTGTGGTCTTTCTTTCTGATTAAAAACATTTCAAGTTCATCACGAAGCTCAAAAACACTTTTTAAAACTTTTCCTCTTGACAACCAACTCACTTCAGTGTGAAACAGCAGAGCATTATTCAACACTTCCAACTTATTTCACAGTTGAAAAAACAGTGGACTATTTAAAGTGCTCACCTTTTCAAAATTGACAGAACTTATGTCACTTTTCATTATTTCTTGAAATTCTTGTGGCAGCATCTTCATTGCTAATATTTGTGGTGAATCACACAGTGAGTTCTGGTGACTTTTGGTGACTTATTCAGAACCAAACATTGAAATCCAGATCAACATCCTCGCACAGCTGAAGCACCATGTGTACAAACACCACAAACTTTTTCCCAAGAGATCTTATCCTCTTTGAGAAAGAACTAATGATGTCAAATACATCACCGGTAGTAGCTGTTGTTTCAAGAGATTTGCAAAAAAGAAACTCGTCTTTAAAGTCACCATCATTAATATACCTCATATAAACCAGTAACTGTGAAGTTTACAATAGCTGTAGATTCATCAAGCTGGGTGCTAAATATTGTAATTGGAGTAGATTTAATTTCCTGGATTACATGATCAAGAATAATAGCATACATGTCATCTATCCTTCTGCAGACAGTGTCCTTTGATAAGAAAATTGCATTCAATTTAGTAACAAGTTCATCTCTGATAATAACCTTGAACAATGCCTTTGGCCAGTGGCAACAGTAAATCCTCAGAAATGGTATGAGGTTTTGTAGCTCTGGTGATTCTGAGTGCCACCAAATATGAAGCTTCAATGACTGCTGTGTTTTGTTTATGGTATTTGCGACCAGTGTCAAGTCTGGCTTTCTTGAGTCCATCAGCTTTTGCTTCTAAAATAGTTGGTATCCTTGCAGGAAACGTTTGGATGCTTGCTATTAAAATGGCATTTTAGTTTGCTTAGCTTCATAGATTTGGCTGATTCACATAGAGAACACATTATGGTTTCTCAATTCCTGCTGTAATTATTGAGATAAAATCATATTATAAAAAATCCTCACAATATTTTCTTTTCTTAACATTCTTTTCTACACAATCCATTGTCATGGGATGGTTTGCTAATAAAAATAATATATAACAATAGCTTTAAAAATACAAGAAATGATACATGGAATAGTTCAGTCAATACAGTTCATTAAAATTCCCTATGATTTATCTTTCTAGTTTTTTTTTTTAACATACCTGTTGTCATCACACAGGGGCAGTATTCACATCAACCACAGCTGAATATAAAAAGACCGATCAGCATCCAGAGTAAGTTCCCAATGTACAGATGATTTCACAGTACATGATATTACATTTGCCCATAATTATAATGCATGAAGTATCACTTTACCTCCAATACTGCTGCTTTTAACACAGTAGCTTTTAACAGAGTAGCTGCTTTCAACACAGCAATTGCTTTCTACACAGTAGCTGCTGTCTACACATATGTGACTGGTCAGCATAAGTACATTATGGTGCCAACCCTGTCACATACACCTATATTTGTATGGGGTTTTGTGATGGGTTTTGTGATGGTGTGATGTCATCACACCAGGTACTTGGGTATGAGCATATGCATGTTTGCATACCCACCTGGAGATGGATGGAGGAGCAGGGTCTTGGTTTATAAGAGTATCAGAAATATGTGTTTTCTGGTGGTCTTAGGGGACCCCTGTTAAGGGGTTGTTCAACCTTCACAGGGGTCACAACCCACAGGTTGAGAAACACTGCATAGAACCTATGTCCTCAGTGATGGCCTGATGACATTAAGTATCAAGTTGACCCAAATTGTAAGAACTAATTGTTCTTGTATTTTCTTATACTTAAGGATACAAGCTCAGATTCAATTACAGAATATCTCTTGTTCACACAAACACACATGAAATATATGTGTATATATATATAATAGATATATTACAATCACCATATAACATTTAATCATTCTAATAATAATACCTTTTTAGACTAGGCAATAGTAATGAGAATGAATATAAAGGAAATCTTTTCTTAAAAAGCTGAAATAAGGGGCTGAGCCCCAATGGCGTAGGGTTGAGTGCGGGACTGCAGCCCATTGGCTTGGTGGTTCAAATCCAGCAGCAGCAAGGCTGGGCCTTCCACTCCCATGAGAGGGCAGTGATGCCCCCCCCCCACCACCCCAAAAGCTAAAATACATGGAAAAGTTTACTTATGCAAATTAAGTAGTTTTGAAAAATATAGAACAAAACTACTAAAACCATCAACAACACCAATGAGATTTAGGCACAGAGTAAATACTTAAATAATATTCATTCACTAATGCAAAGTTTACCAAACCTAAGGCATGTAACACAAAAGCAATGTGTATGAAAATGGATATTAAATATAAAATAAACTCAAGCTGTCAAAGTCAGGCAACCTCAAATCAACAGAAACTTTAACAACATCCAATGACCTACAAGTCCAGGACCTTGGGATAACAGTCCATCATGTCTGTCTTCTAAGAGCATTTCAACATTAAGTTCAAACAGATGTTTCAGTTCTTATGGCCTGTGACAAATGTGCTTTAAATAGTTCTCTTATATTAGACTATATTTTCATTTCAAGGAGTTCCATGCTTACTGTTAGGTCTTTAATAGCCAAGTGTTCTATTTGCATTTTCTTTGTTTTACATTAAACAGTGAATTGATTAATCTCTGAGTTTGAGCAGATTTTTTTCAATAAGGTCAAATGGATGCTCTGTTTTCAGAGTTTGCACATATGTTATGAGCCTTATTCTCATTTTAACTAAATAGCAACCTAAACCATTATTTTATTTTGGGGTCACATTCTTGTCAATTTTTAATTACTTGTTCCTTCAACGATTTCTGCAGTCTAATGTTGCTAAGAAAATACCGGGGGCCTAACTGTACCCTCACTATGTGAATTACTTTACAAAAGATAAATAAATGAAGTCTAAGACTGTTAAGATAAAATATAAATTAAAAACTTATAAATTTATCTTTTTCAGATTTACAATGTAAATCTTTATTATCTAGTGAATTCCAATTCCTGGCAGCACCAAATATGATAAATAGAGCTGTTTGCTAGGGGTGTACCGACTAGAATATTTATTAGAGCAGATATCCATTCCTTTATTCTGTGGCACTACTTAGTGAATTGGAACCATGATCCTTCATTTTAGTAGCCGGGCACAAACTGATTGCTCTACACAGGAATCATGACGTACAGTCTACATTTCTAATTGCTTTCATCTGTGCATTTTGTATACATCTTAAGTTTCATCTTAATCACTTAATTTAGAGGGAGCATAAATTCTACATTGGTTTTATTCTTTCAGCTTATCTTAATTATAAAAAGTTCTATTTTCATATTTTATCAGCTTTTCTTTAATCCCTGTTGCCCAGAATTTATGCCTTCTTTAATTATCAGCCCTTAGGAACTTTTTTTATTTTCTATTTCCAGTAATTTGTCTTTCTTTTAAGTATGCTCTTCTTATGATTTCTGCAAGATATATTTTTAATTAAAAATTTGACATAAAACATATACATATCCTTTACTTTTTAATTTTTTACATGCACACACACACACACACCTGCCTCTATACTTAACAATATTTGAAGGAAGGCAACTCTTTTGGCGAAATCTCTTTGACTTTCCCAGAATTTGATAGTCTTCACTCCACACTTTTATCTCTTACTCAGTACCATTGAAACTTCTTTTTCAGCCTGATGGAGCCCTGGTGGTGCTGTGGGATAAACTCTGAACTGTGATGCAATCTCACCAGCTTCTCTAAGGGAGGAAGAAGAGGCTGGCTACTCCTGCAAAGATCAGCTTCAGAAACCCTGGGGTAACTAGGAGTGAGAATCAATTAGATAGTGGGATTTGCATTTGGTGTGGGCTTTGAAGTTGAACCCCAAAGAGGAATTTGGAGCAACATACTGCTACAGTTTTAATGCAACAGTTCCATACATGTCACTGGAAAATTTGTAAACACCTTTTCTCTGGTGACAAGGGAAGACAGAGCAAGAGAAAGAAAGGGATAGTCCCACTGTCGGGTGAGAGAATACGGGGAAGAGAAAGATAGTGTTCGGGCAAGTTTTTCTACAGTGACTGGTGATGTAACTACTTTGTGTCACCAAGAATTTCAGCAAAAATAATAAATTGTTCTTGCATGCCTTTGAAATAGAAGTGCATTTTATTGCTTGAATATGATGACATACAGAAATAAGCCTGAAGGCAACAAGTGAACGACTCATGGAAACCCAGTTAGGGGAAGGTTATAAAAAGAGTTCTTGGTGTTATTTCTGTGTTTATACAATTGATTTCAATTTAGTCCACATCCTCTTTTTAAAAGAGAAATTGAGATGTAAATAAAGTCAGGGTATATTAATGTATGCATGATTGATATCAGTTAGTAGATTGTGAAAGAATAAATGTACCCAGACATTTAACTTTGCTTAAAGTGTGCTCCAGAAATATGTTTTATTGATACTTTAATGATTCATTCATCTGGTTGCTTTCACAGAGAGCAATTTTTAATTTTAAGTGATAGGGAAATGTGCTGAAAACTTATAATTTATTTAAATAAATCTCTAGCTTTGTAGGCAGCATAGTTTTGGCATACTTCTGTCACTTGGTGACAAGATACCCAACTTACAATCCTGTCATTTTAAAAGGTATATAATCCCCATATACAATAAAGCTATTTTAAAATGAAAGTGAATGAGTGGTTGCAAATATTTCAGATTACTGATCTAAAAATCACATTAAGTACCTAAAAAATTTATTTGCAAGGAAAGGGCACCGTACATAACACTGGTGGCTTTGATCCAACGTTAATGCCCTAAAATTTGAGATTATTTCAAGCAATTTATATATTAATGAAGCAGTCTAATAGGTCCATCTTTTTCAAACCTGGCTACTGGTCTACTGCCAATTTCAGTATCCTCCTTTGTCTCTTCCACTTTTATTTAAATTCATCCCTAAAGAAAGAAAATATTTCTAGAAGTCAGATATTTAACATGAGAAAAATAATATTGTCACACTGGTCTTACATGATAGGTTTTACAAAATACCCAATAGGTCTTAAAATATGGTAAGAAAAACTTTAGGATGGAATGTTTATAATATATTTTATTTAATATGATCATGTTCAAATTATATTGGAAATTATATAAAATACTTTGACATTTTGCATTGTGTTCTTTTTCTTATTAGTATTTTTAGCCAACTCTCATTTTGAATGACAATGACCAAATATTTGGGATAACCTGAAAATGGAGGAAAAGTATTTAAAGACCTAATCTGTGCTGTTAGCACAACACATGCATTTAGATAACTAATTTTCACATTAAAAATTGGAATTCCCAGTGAACATTCCTTTTTATAAAGATGGTAGTATCATTATGAAATAGCTGCTAAAATTATGTGAAACTCTTTAAGGTACGGAATGACCCTTGGAGCGTGGTAGATATTAGCAGTCTAAGATTGGATTCAAATCATCAGAATTTGTAGCAAGGTTTGCAGGCACTGGTGGTGAGCACATCTTCGGGAAATGCCTGTCAGTGTCAGCACTTGTTCTTGATATGCCTTCCCCTCTCAGAGTTCTCTTTCAGCCTGTACGTCTGTCATATTTCCTTCTCAGTACAAAATTCTCTCTGTTTCCTAATATTTGTAGGGTTTTCAAATGATGATCACTGACAGCCATTTTCGATTTGCCCATTATGGCTCACAACACCCTGCTTGGGTGCTGAGGACTGGCCTGCAGGGACCTGAGAGCAGGGCATTACAGCCAGCAGCTCCCATCATCCCCACTCTCCTCACATTATGGCCAATCAGGCTTTCATTATTAGAGTGAGCTCATCTTAAAGTAGATGACCACTAAAAACACCTTTTAGGAAACTGTATGATTATATCTGAGTCGGGTTCTAAATAAATGTCAGACTGCAGAGGTAAAATGTCCTTGAGAATGAGAAGTGCAAATATACCTCGACCCTGTAGGGCAAAGTAAAACTTTCCCAAAGAGTTTCCAAGGCTGTAATCTTCACAGGAGCCAATTGCCATGCCCTTCTCCCAGTGAGTCACTGGTTGGTTTGCACTACTTATCTTTTGGGTTAGTAGCAGGTATCACTGATTATATACTATAAAAGAATTACTGCCTATAAACTAAGTTCTACAAACATTTTAAAGTACCTTGCATGAGTGGGCTGGCTGACTTAAGGTAACTAATATTGATATTGATGAATCTCTAAAGTAATAGGATGCATAAATTATTAGTATTACCAGAAAGGCAACTACTCTTCCCAAGACGAGGCAGAGGGCCCTTTAGGATTTTGTGCAAGTTTAAGAATGAAAGAGGAAAGAAAATGACATATGCTTGGGGACACTTTTAACAGAAAACCTCTACTCTTAGTTAACATTAGAAAGTTGGTTTGAAAATTTCTCTTATAAAACAAACTATAGAACTTCACATACAAACACACACAATTTCATTTATTTGAGACCTTTTTTGCTCCAGATTGCACATTATAGCTCTATCTATCTATCTATCTATCTGTCATCTATCTCTCTATCATCTTCTTCCTCATACTGCTATCAAGTCAATTCAGACTCAATACACAAAATAATAGCAAATATTTGACAAGAAAAAATATTTGACATGATGTGGTTATTCATAGATGCAAAATGAACATCTTTCTATATTATAGTGGAATGCTGAAGTGCTTACTGTTGAACTCCATTTGGGTCTGCTGTTAGCAAATCAGTGATCTGGTCCATTGAGAGAAAATCAGGAGAAAGGATTTCCTCATGCTCATGGGATTCAGTATCTCGCTATATGAAAAAAGTATCATTAGTTATTTCAATCACAGTTAATGCATTAATCCTACTGATATATAAATTTGTTCTTTTGTGATCTAGTTACTGTCAGAAAAAAATGTAAACACAACAGAACTCTAGATAAACAGTTTTTGTTTCCCATTTCATATAGAGGTAGCTCTCTTCTGAAGTGTCAAATGGTGAGCAACTCTAGTTTTGAAGTGTGCAAATTCTCAATTCAATATGTATTTACTAAATGATTTACATATTTACCAAAATGCTACACATTCTTCATTCTTTGGAGGCATATGAAACCCAGACTGTGATCAAGTGGATTTTGACTCATAATGACCCTATATTTCAGATTTCCAAGGCCATGAAAGTTTATGAGAATGAATAGCTCCATCCATTTCCCAAGAAGAGTTAGTGGGTTTGAACTTCAAACCTTGCAGTTAGCAATCCAATGCTTTCCTGATAGAGTGACCAGGGCTCCTCTGGAGATACTAGAGGAGGCAAAAACAAACAAACACCACCGCTACCAACAACAACAAAAATCATTAGAAATACTTGCTACTCTCAAGAAGTGATTGAGAACAAGAAAAGAAAATTATGTGTGGTAAGGAAATCACAGTCAAGAAGTGCCTTGGTCTGAAAAAAAAGGTGTTGGTCCTGAGACAGAATAGAAGTCTATAGAGAAGTTAACTTTGTGGAACTTGGGGTGGATGATGTCCCAAGTTGATGAACTGGCAACAGCAAGGCTAGCAAGATAGGATAGCTGGGGTCTAAGGCTAATTTTCTAACTTACCAACCGTCCATAGAGATGCTGAGAGTATGGACAATTGTCTAGTGGATCCTAGGGTGGGAAATGGAGGCTGGGGATATATAATGAAAGATCTTAAATTTTAATAAGTACCAAGTACTTATAAATCAATCAAGTTGATTCAAATTCACAGTGACATGTTGAAATAGGGTAGAGGTGGCTCTGTAAATTTCCAAGATTCTCTTTCATGAAGTAGAAGGCCTCAGTTTTCTCTGAAGGAGCCGTTGGTAGTTTTGAACTACTAACTTTGAGGTTAGCAGCCCAATGTGCAACTACCACACCCTCAGTGCTAGTGGGCAAATATTTTAGTTCATGGCTCATTGTCAAGCTGATGAGTTTGTTCTTACTAACACAGGCAATGGGAAACCGGTGAAATTTTTGACAAAATGACAAATTTAAGATGGTGCTTTAGGAAAGGTGAACTTGGTAGTAGGGTGAAAGAAAGGCAGTAATAGAAAAAAGTAACCAGTAGAATTCAATAAATAGGTTGTTAAAATGTATCAGGAGAAAGGTATTGGCTATTATGGGGCTCCTGACTATGTAGAATCACTGCAGATGAAACAATGCAGCCTAGTATATAGGAGTAACTAAACCTGGGAAAGGAGTTCCTGGGTGATACACATGGTTAATGCCTTCAGTTGTTAAGTTGAGGTAAAGGATTGAATCTACCCAAAGTTGTCTTGAAAGAAAAGTCTCGAGATATTTCCCTGAGTTGACGCCATAGCAATTCATTTAAAAGAGGAAAGAATGAGCAAAGAGTCCACAATAGCTGCCTGAGAGGCATAATGTTGATAATCATGGTCTTCACTAAGATATAGGCCCCTTTCAGTGCATTCGAAGACATCATTCTCACTGGGTGGAGGAGGTACTTAAAGGCTCTCAGGTCCATGGCACACTCAGTCCTGTTCCTGCGTGAACCACTTGGGAATAGAGGTCAGTCTATCTCTCACTCATCCCTTAACTTGTGCTTTTTAATCAGAACATGATTTGTATAAAAATTGTAAGAGGTGGTCTAATTACATCAACAGATATGGGAGTGCTGGATGATGATATTGTTCTTAAGAAAACAGAATGATCCGTTTGGTTTTCAGTGGTTGGGCTTAAAGTGGAAGGATATCAAAGAAGAAAGAGAAGTTATTAGAAATGCTGGGGTCAAATGTAAAGATGTCAGTGTAGGAGTCAACTTCAAGTGCAGCAATGAATGAAATCACCAGGGCACAAAAAGTTAAGCTTAGGATGAGAGAAGCAAGAGAAGACTGAAAAATTGAGAGGGGATAGGAAACTGCAGTGTCACAAAAAGCAAAGATTAAGGACCCCGAGGGGGGAGGATCCCTAGTAATATGCACCAAATCAGCCACATTGGCTTTAACTTTGGGACACACCCTTGCAACCCAGGCCAAGTACCAAAGAGATGCAATGTGGAAATTCCATTAGCTGAACTGGGGAAGCTATCTCAAACACACCCATAACCTGAGAAATCGTGGTGTTCAAAGAAGCAGGAGACAGCTTTACCAAGGCTATTGAACTGTCAATAGGCAGACAATCACTGACTTACTACATCAATGTCCTTTATGCTGTATCATGCTATATATTATTCTGGAAAAACAGTGACTGACCTTTTCAGTGAAGATTATTGTAAATTTTCCTTCACCCCCAACTGTCATTGTTTGTGTAAATCATGTTCAGCCACAAAAGGATTTATTCTGTATACATGAGTAATTCAGGTATTGCCGAATGGAATCAGCCTACATTGGCCCAAAATCCCTCTCAATAGCATTGGAAAAATTAGAACCAGGAGCTAATCAATGACAACATTAACTGGAGATCTCTATGCTCCAGCGCCAGGATCTCTCTACCATAAATGAACAAGGGAGTCTTTAAAGGTAACCAAAAACAGATTAATAAAAAACAAAGACACCAAAAACATAAGTCCAGGAATGGGTTTTGGACTTGCACTAAACCTCAGTTCCAATTTAAGAATAATTAGTTCTTGCATCATGGCCCTGTGCAACACTTGCCCTCAGGAAGGAAGACAGAGAGATAGGGGTGAAGTTTAGTGAAGTAACTAGATAGTGCTCAGCTATCAGATAAAACAAAGCCTGAGATCTTCAAGGCTTGTTTCCAAAAAAGCAGCCATCTAAGTAAGATGTAAACTAACTCCACACAGACAAAACACACCAATATCAGTGATTAAAAGATTGCAAATCATCAAATCCAAAACTGAAGAAGGGGGATAGAATTAGAGCCTATGCTGGTTCACAGGAGTCTCTGGATGACAGTGAAACCCCAGGATACATTTGTAAGAGCTACACAGGCAATACTCCTCCGGTGATTTCTCTCTCATCATAACACAGGGATGGGCAGAAACTGGACAAGCATAAAGCAGTGGAGAGATAACTATAGGAGATCAGAATGATAAGCCTGCCTTGAAGGATTAAAAGCTTGTCAGTTTGTACCTTAACATTTTTTGTGGGCTTTTTTGTATTGCATTTTTCATATTGACCTCAGATGTATTTTGTCATCAGGACAACCCTCTTTGAGTTTTGTTGTATGTTTTTCAGCATATGAAACCCAAGGGTTGATGAACACAAGAGTCAGCAAGTGGAATGATTCTGGCGGGGAAGGGAGAGGGGAGGGTTATGCAGTGAGGGAGGGGATATAAAAGGGAGCTGATAGTAAAGAGTTTAAGGAAGAATGTTTTAAAACTGACTGTTGGCGCTTGATGTGATTGAATTATGGAATGATATGATATCCATATTAGCTCCCAATAAAGTGGTTTTGAAATAAATGAAATGTAAATTTAAAACAAAACAAAACATTATGGGCCTGTGGGGAGAAGAGATGAGTATTTTTTTATTCTTCCTTATGAATGGGCTTCCATAAATAAGGACAGCAAGAAAATGCTTTGCTATTGTTAACCAGATTGCTTCCCAAATTTTTATTTTCTTTCCAGTCTGGGAAAACCCCAAACATAATACTCATTGACAACAGTAATTGGCTTAATGTTTGTAACTTAATAGTAGGTTATCATTTATTTTTTAAAATCCAGCTTAGAAATAATGTATGCTACTTATTAGTAGCATATTTTTTAAATATGCTACTTATTTTTTAAATAAAGCATTAACAAATTAAGCTAACCTAGGTCAGGCAATTAGATTTTAAACTCATTAAGGAGAAAAATATTTTTGTAACTAATAAAATATCTTGAACTTAGTTGACACTCCGATGCATGTAAATTGAATCAAATACACTCAGTTTTGTAAAAGTGCAGTTTATAGCTATATATTTGCTTCAATAGCTGTTGGTTACTGTGACAGTTACATCATCTACTGTCAACTTGAGGAAGGGGCAGAGTCTATCCTGTCAAACAAGTCACAGCCAATGATGCCTCTGTGTGGGCATGACCTCCCAAGGATTCTTGGAACGCCTGTCTTCCTCCAGGGAGGTGGAACACACACTCTCCCTGCTGAATATTCCTGTGAACAAGTAACATGGAGCTATACTGATGGAGTCAAAACGTTGGAGCTGGAGGAGCCTTGTGGAGACCCACACCAGTGCTGAAATGCTTCCACTGCCACTGCTTTCACAAGACTTTCCACCCACTGGCCTGTGACCTTCCTCAGTTTGGCATCATTGCATGTGCTTGTGAGCCTCAAGAGGAATTTATAGGCCAGTAGTGGACATATAGGCTAATAGAATTATGGAATTGATATGAACTGGGCTGGATGTTTTCTTATATACAATCACTCCTTGATATAAAGCTCTTTCTTATACACATGAGTGTCTATGAATTTTTTCTCTAGTCTACTCAAATGAACACAGTTACATTTTAGAACTTAACATTAGCCCTGAAGTATAGTTACTCATGACCTGTTAATTCCATTAAGGAGTCAGGTTGGGCTGTGGGTTAGGCCGTGGGATGCTAATCTCAAGGTCAGTGGTTCACCAGTGATTGCAGGTGGGAGATGAGACTAGATTTCCAGTCTTGGAAACATTCTAGAGTGTTTCTCTGAGTCAGGATTAAATCGATGACAATGTATAGATGGACAAATTCCACTAGATTACAGATTCCTCCGGGACAGCCGTTCATCCTTTCCCTTCCTTTTAGAATTCTACAGGTCTCAGCATATCCAAGGACTCTCGGTAGGGATGTCAGTTAAAGGTGGAGTATTAAACACAAAGATGGTGATTCAGACCCACAACCTGATGAGACTATTCCTTGAAAGATATTCATCCTCAGATACCCTGTTGTCCAGAGATTAAGATTTGTGTGTGTTTTTAAAAATATAATTCTTCTCTGGCCTACTTTTTTTTCCAAACAGAAATTTTAGATAAAATAAAAT
The DNA here is from genome assembly GCA_004026705.1 of Nesogale talazaci. Lineage (NCBI taxonomy): Eukaryota > Metazoa > Chordata > Mammalia > Afrosoricida > Tenrecidae > Nesogale > Nesogale talazaci. Next base: position 173,123 of record PVJH01000068.1, on the reverse strand, counting down.
GTATTTGAATGGCTGGATAATTCTTAGAGTCCCTATGAGTTGGAATCAACTTGATAGTAGTGGACTTGTCCTTTTTTTGTTTTCAGGCAGGTAAACATAGGTTGGTAGCTGACTGAGTTCATTTCCATCACATGATGGAGTTGTAAGATAATTCAGCATGAGGAACAACGGGACTTAGAGGAACCTGATGTGTTCTGATAGTTTGGGGCTAGTGATTAATTTTGTTACTTAAGTCATTTGAACCTAGATTTAGATTCATGTTAAAAATAATTTTGATGGGGTTTAATGTACACAAGATTGCTATCATTGTTAATAAATAAAGGAATATGTGTATAATTAATTATTTAGATATTCAGATAAGTGTTACTTGATTTAAACATTTTCTGGTTGGAAGAAATCTAGGTCACATAAGAATTATATGAAGGAAAATAAAATATTCTTAACCTTTGGACAATAGTAAATACTCTTGCTAAGGCACCTAATATGAATGTCTCATTTTCTACTAAAACCTGCAAGCTTAAGATAATCATGTTTTAGGAGGGTTTACTTCTGGGTTTTTATTTTCTTTTATTTAAAACAGTACTCTTAGGCCTATTTTAATCAAGAGTTCTTTTCTGTTTATATGCTGTCCTGCACTGGAAAGGCTGTAAGATGATTTAAAACATTTAGCCTTTCAATACATATATTCTGATTTGTACAAATTAAATATACAATAGAAAACTCATGAATAGACTAATAAAAATGTTGCTGTATAATTGTGGCTTTCTCTGTAAAATTACATCTCCAACGAGGAAAATAAGAAAGCTAAACTGCACTGTAACTCATTTTATTCCACCACCTGGTGGATTTTAGCAGTCATTCCAGGAACAGTAAAATTGTAAGCTTGATATTATATGCCAGATAATGTTTTTCTCTGATTTTTCTCTCAAATGTAACTTAAACTCTGCACATTTTGTTATTTAGCTTTTTACATATGTCTTTCTTCCAGCATAATAAGCATTTATGAGCAACTCTATATCCATTAGTTAGTGCCTTATGTAAAATGTAATCTTAATCAATGTACAGCAAAAGAATGCTAACAGATTTTCTAAAATATTGCTAGAGAGAGACTTCATAAACACAGAAAACATAGACTGGATAATCATTCCAGAAGTTGAAAGGCTTTCTGGTCGCCTGAAAATTAGTGAACTAAGGAACAGTATGGGAGAGAGTCACACTGGAGCCTGATTGAAATGGAAAATTCAGTATTTATGATCCCGTCTATATTTAAAAGTTTCCTCTATCATGATATTCTTGCATTACAAACATTGATTTTTTAAAATTCCATGAATTGTTTCTTCATTTGAGTACCAGTGTTTTTGATATTCAATTAAGCTTTGAGTCCTGGCCCTATTAACAGTTACCAATGGTGAAGAAAAAAATAGTTATAAAATGAAACCATATTCTACATTCTCCTTAGGGGTATATTGACTGGGATCTTAATTGTGCAAAAGCAGTTATCTAAGTTGTAACCAGCGGTTACTCCCCATCCAGGGGAAAGAAGAGTGATGGAAATCAAGAGACAAATGGAAACAATTAGTCCAACAGACTAAAATGGAGCATACAAACATCAGTCTCCACGAATTTGAGACAGGCTCAGAGGTGGCCCAGTTACCACTATCAAATGCTCTACAGAGGACCAAATTGCAAGGCTCAAAAAAGACAGGCAGGACCATGGAGACTGTGACTCTTGTCACCATTCAGGTCTGGAACTAAACTATGGATAAAAAAAAAATCAACCACATGAGATCAAAAGGGCAGCATTTACACAATATCACAGTTTAGAGGGTTATGAAAGGCGAAATGAAAACAGGAAACAAAAGGAGAAATCAGAGAAGATTGCAATGGATGAGTACAAAAATCCTGTATGTATTTTTGGATATAAAACTTAGGATTTCCCCTATAAACATTCACCTAACTCATAATAAAAAGTTTTTATAAATCATGATTTTTAAAAAGGCTAATATTGATCTAAAAAAAGGCATTTAAAAATCAAAAGGACAGCATTTACCCAAGGACAAATTTGAGGGTGGTAGGAAAGGAGGTCCCCAAAGGGATTAGGACTCACTAGCAAATCTGGGGGGAGCAAAGGTCTGATGCGTTCTTCACATACAGACTACATACACTCTAACACCTTTCAGAGCAGATCTACTCTAATATATTGGGTCCGTAGAGACAGAATCATTCAGCAGCACACAAAAATAATACATATTCCTGAGAGTAAGGCAAAAAGTACTGCTGCAAAATTATAGCCAACTTCTGATGGCTGTTTCTAACTCTTTCCTGAAGAACACGTGGATTTACAGAGTGGCAAAAATGGCAGTTTGGACATACTTGAGGAACTAAATTTGTGTTCTTTTTTTGAATTAGAAGAATTAAAAGGAGTATGAAATGGCACAAAGAGGACTGTAAGGTGGTTAGTGAATGGTTTTCCCATAAAATTCTAATTAGGACAGGCATCAGAACTCTCAACTCAACTGCCATTCAGTCCATGTGGACTCAGATTCAGAAACCCCTCTGTGGATTTCTGAGAATGTAACTGTTTATGGGACGATAAAGCCCAGCTGCTGGTGGTTCCGAACTGTCAAACATGTGGATTGCAGCCCAAAACTTAACCACTATACCACCAGGGTACCTATAGGACAGCCCTTGCTGCAAATTTCCTGGCCTTTTTCTCAAAAATGCATTTTAAATTTTTTCTTTAAAATTTTTCATACCGTTTGACCATCCTGCGCCCATCAAGAAAATCCATTGAGATGACCCCTTGGAGTCCCTAACAATACTTGCAATAACCTTCTGAGCCCACCATTCAGCCTTGGTTTTAACTGGCTTAGCAGGTCCTCTGGGAAGCTATAGCATTCATTGGATCCTGTCATCTGGATCAATCCAAATCATCTCCTGTTACAATTTATTTCACAATATCATTTTCAGTAGTTTGTTCACCCTTAAAACACTGGTGGAAAGATCAGCTCTTTGAGCTAATAGGTCTTCATAAAACACTTTTTCTTCTACTCTTTTATTAAGACCCCTGAGTAAGCTGAAAACAAGCATGTTACTGAGAGAATTTGTCTGTAGTCATTCACTGGTGACAGAGACATTGTTAAACATATTTTTAAAAATAAACCCATCAAAGTATGAAATAAAACTTTAGCAACAGTAATTTCTGACATACACTTGTGTATGCGTCTGTGTATGTATGTGTCCATACCATCCTCCTCCCTTTGAGAACGAATTGTCTGTCATGTTCTTTTTAATGAAACGTGACAGTTCACCCTTAATGGAAAGAGGATGGTTTATATACTACGTGGCACTGGCAAAATTTGTGATTCAGGTCTAGATTTTCATCTAGATAATAGATTTTCATCTTAAATATATAAATTACATGTGATTTAAAATAAATTTTAGCAGGATATATAACCAGGAAAATACAAAATAAATGTTTAAAATTTTATATTAAAGATATTGGAATGATGCACAACCTGAGGAGGAGTAAAGAAGTGGGAGGCTTAAATGCAGAGCACATTAAAAGAAAGGCAAGGCTAAGTGCCTAAATGTATCTCTATGGATGGAAGGGGAATTGGCAGAGGTTCTAGTGTCTGATAAGCAATATTAGCACATTTAGTATACTAAAGAAAGGAGTCCTGATGTCATCGAGGTTATGTGTCGGACTGCTAACTGCAATGTCAACAGTTTCACACTACCAGCTGCTCTGCAGAAAAAAAGATGGGACTTCCTCTTCTCATAAATTAGCACAAGCTTAGAAATGCAGAGACAGTTCTATCCTGTATATAGCCTGTTATGTATCAGAATCAATTCAATGGCCATGAGTTTTGAGTTGATTAGTTTATTTGTCTCATTATTTTCTTCTCAATAGTATTTTAAGTGATTATCTTTCACCATCTTTGTTGAATTACACAATGTGACTTCCCTTGTATCAAAAAATTTCGCTTGACTGATACTGAAATGGCAAGAATCTAAACATTTTGCTGGTGAAGTTGAACCCCAGGAAACCCCAAGTGCTTTTCTCTAAACTGTCAATTCTGAGATTAGGTCTATTCTCTGAGGTCTATAGAGACTATCTAACATAGAGCAATAAACTCTTCTCCGAAATGTTGATGATCTCAAAGACAGGTGACACTATCCATCCAGTCAAAATTGCTTAAGTGCCCTTCTGTCCTGGTCAAGACCCAAAATACTCAAATGTGCTGGGTAGATATTACATAATAGGGGAATATGATTATGTTTTAAAAGACCTGATTCAGAAAAAAACAAGTGAGAAAGGATAATTTGCATTTTCTTTTAGGTCTCTGATGTTAATTGAAGCAATTTCCTTTTAAGTACATTCCTTAAATGATTATACTTCCCCTAAAGACTTTTTTTAAGACATTAAGAAAGCCAGTTTGTGACATAGCATTAAGGGGGACAGTACTGGGGACACGGTGTGAGTGATATGCCCAATATGATCCCAGTGCACAGGGGTGAAACACTAAGGTTGTACAGCAAAGCATCCCTGCGGAATGTCAAAGGTCGATTGTGAGGTCAGGGTGTGAGACCTCAGTGGTCTTGCCTGCAAAACACTCATAAAGTGAATGGACAGCCCTAGAACTCTTTGAGGGATTTTCTTTTTCTGCAGTTGGTTTTTCTTATTTTCTTTATTTTGTGTTTTGTTGTATTAGCTGTTGCTGATTTATTTTGTCTTTTTTAAATGTTTTGCTTTGCTTTATTATTACACACGTTTTTGTCTATGCAGATTTATCTTTGACAAGAGAGGCAGGATGAATAATCTGGAGGAGAGAACAATGACACCAATGGTTCTGGGGAGACAGGAAAGAGGGAGAGAGAGATAAAGGAAAAGGAAATGCCAACAAACTCAGGGCCTGAGAGAAGAATAAGTAATCTCACCTTGATTGTGAGGAGGGCATAGGATGCTTGGGGGACTCGATTAAGGGCAATGTAGCCTAAAGGAGTTACCAAAACCTAAATGAAGGCTGAATATGATAGTGGAACAGGAAGAAAGTCAAAGAAAATAGAAGAAAGAACTGGAAAGCAAAGGGCAGTTACACAGGTCTAAATACAGGCACGTATATATGGAAATGCATTTCCATACAATGGCAAGGGACTAGAGCTATGTACATATATTTATTTACAAAGTATTATGGTAGCAGATGGACATTGGACCTCCACTCAAGTACTCCCTTGAGGAAAGGACAATTTGTTCTATTAACACAGCACTCTTTGATGTTCACCTTCTCTGACACGATTGCATAAGCAAATGTTGTGAAGAAAGCTGATGGTGCTCAGGTATCAAAAGCTATAGCATCTGGACTCTTAAAGGATTAAAGATAAACAAGCAGCTATCTAGCTGAGACAAACAAAGCTCACATAGAAGCAACATACCAGCCTGTATGATCATGAGGTGTCTATGGGATCAGATATCATGTATCAAAGAACCCCCCCCCCCAAACAAACAAACAAAAACTTTATCAATGAGAATGACGGGGAGAATGAGTGGAGACACAAATCTATCAGTAATCAATTGTATACCCCTGTCTGAAGAGCCACAGGAAAAGAACCAGTCAGGGTGCAGTATAGCACTGATGAAACATACAACCTTCCTCTAGTTCTTTAATCCTTCCCCTGTCCCAATGACCATGACCCCAATTCTATCTTATAAATCTGGCTAGCCCAGAACATGTATACTGGTACAGATAAGGGTTCACAACACAGGGAATCCAGGACAGATGAACCCCTCAGAACCAATAAGGGGAGCAATACTGTACCCTAACTGGCTCATCTCTTCCTTGTGGCCCTTCTGACAGGGGAGGTCCAATTGACTACTGATGGGCTATGGGTCTCCACGCTGCCCTCCGCATCATTCAAATCAATATGATTTTTGTCTTATTTTGTTTGGGGTCTTTGTTACCTGATACCTGATCCCATCCACACCTCATGATCACACAGCCATATTTTTTTTTCTTTCATGTGGGCTTTTTTGCTTCTCAGCTATATGGCTGCTTGTTTATCTTCAAACATTTAAAACTCCAGATGCTATATCTTTTGGTAGCTGGGCACCAATCCAGGACAGAAAAACCCCTCAGTACCAATAAGGGGAGTAGTGATACAAGGAGGGTAAGGCAAAGTGGGGAGTAAGGAGGGTAAGGGAAAGGGGAATCGATCACAATGATCAATGTACGGTCCCCCTCTCAGGGGGATGGACAATAGAAAAGTGGGTGAAATGAGACAGCTGTCAGTGTAAGACATGGAAAAAAAAATACAAATTATCAGGGGACATGGTGGATGGAAGATGGAGAAGAGGGGAGGAAATGAAAAGCTGATGCCAGGGCCTCAAGTAGAAAGAAAATGTTTTGAAAAAAGATGATGACAGCATCTGTACGGATGTGTTTGACACAATAGATTTATCCATGGATTGTGGTAAGAGCTGTAAGAGCTCCCAATAAAATATTTTTTAAAAGAAAGTCAGTTTTTGTGAACAAAGTGTTGAGAAAAGACTGATAAGTGAATTGTAAATGTAGACTTATAAATTCCTTCAACTTAAAATCTATACATAACAGAGATTACTTAGCAGGCTTTTAAAATTTTCTATTTTTATGCATTAATGTAGCTAACCCCCAAAGTTTAGTCTTATCTTTTAAGTCTTTTTTAAAAGTAAGTATTTACTTCAATATTATTAATGAACCAAGACTATTGGACTCAAAAAGTAGGCAGTGAAGTTTATGCAATGTCATAGAAAACATTGACTTGAAAGTAGACCTCATGTCAGCTTGTGGACAGCACCCTATGAACTAGATTTTCCTCTATGATAACTACATTTGCTGTTATACTTCATTCGTCCTGTGATTTTAATTGGTTACTTAAATAGATTTTATTAGTACCTACTATGTGATTGGGATGTTTTTTATTGTCCCAGTAAAACAATATTGTATTGGGAATAGGGTTATTTTTAATTGTCTAATTATTTGGCCAAAAGTGAATTCCACATTACTGGAAGTTTGTACTTTGTTTTTGATACACTTGACAAGAAAAGAAACATTTCATGAATGTCTGCTTTCTCAACTGAATATAATTGGTCTGCTGGCTAAGTAACTTTAAATATAGAATTATTGGAAATGGTACTGTAAAGGACTAGGTCTTAAGGAGTAAACTCTGGAAAGTAATGACTGAAGAGAACAAGTCCGTATCTTACTAAAAAGCTGTGGCCTTGGCAGAAAGACTCCAGGACGGAGAGGTACCATCCATCCCCTGAAGCTTCTCTCTCTCTCTCTCTCTCTCTCTCTCTCTCTCTCTCTGCCACTGAGTCAATGCTGACTCATAGTGAAGGGACTCCAGTGGGTTCTGGGATTGTAACTTTATGCGTAGAAAGCCCAGTCTTTTGGCCCAAAGAGCAGCTCGTGGTTCCGAACTGCTGATCAGGTGGATTGCAGCCCAAAGCTTAGGCATTACACCACCAAAGTCCTCTTGAAGGCCCTAGCTAGTATAAGTGGGTGGCAGGCCAGCTATGGCATTCTAATGACCCAGTTGTATGGATCTTCTCCATGAGCTGCAGGAACCCTGCTGTCATTACAATAGAAACTTGGGTTTCCACCATGCAGTGTCTAGTATGCCTAGCTTAGTAAATGAGCATAGCTAAGTGCGTCCAGGTGACAACTTGATTGCTTCAGTTTGCAACTAACCAAAAGATGGAACAAATCCGGAATTGCATGCCATAGGGAATTTCTGTTCCTCAAAAAAGTTAAATGTGCAAACTGACAATGCTTAGATGGTAATCATCTAACATAGCTAGCTCATTTTCCCGACTTCATTTTTGCCACAAAAATGACATTTTTTTCTTCCCATCCTTTGGTAAAAGTTAGGGTATTTCTTTCAGTTTTTAAAGTGCCAATTCATAAGAGATCCCCAAATTATCAGCATCCTCCAAAAAGGCATTTTCTACATGACTGAGAATGCCTGTGTGTTCACTGACAATTGTGTGTTCTCATAAGTACATTTCGTGTGTTTTTAAATAACACATTTTAATTGGGAAATTTCCTATGCCACTTTCGAGATTGCATTACTTACATCAGAGATCACAAGGGAGTAACTGACTTAGTAACCAGTTTATCACATTAAAATGTGTTTTTAATGTATGCTAATTTCAAAGGCTCATATGAGAGTCAGCAGGCTTTGTTGTGGTTAGGTGCAGTACCGTTTGCAGTAAAGTTGATTTCTAACTCACAGCAATCCCATGGGACAGAGCACAGTGGCCGCATTGAGTTTTCATAGCTGTAATCTTTATAGAAGCCCATCTCCAGGCCTTTCTCTTGCAGACTTTCCAGGGAGTTCACACCACCCACCTTTGAGTTTGCAGCTAAGTGCTTAACGGTGGTGTCACCACCATGCTTTAAAAACCTCAAAATTAAGATCTCACTGTCATCAAGTCAATTCCAACTCATATTGACTTAATAGGACAGAGTAGAACTTTTCTATAATTTCTCAATTTCTGAGACTTTACAGGAATAATTTTCTCATCTTTCTCTCCTGGACCTCCTTGCTGACCTTAGAAGTTTGCATATAATATTACAACAGTCATTCTCAACCTTCCTGATATCTCGACCCTTTAAAACAGTTTCTCGTGTTGTGGTGTCCCCTAACCATGAAATTATTTTTTCATAAATATAATTTTGCTACTGTTATGAATCATAATGTAAATATCTGATATGTAGGATGTATTTTATTGTTACAAATTGAACATAATTACAGCATAGTTATTCACCACAAAACAATATGCAATTATATATTATGAAATATTTATTTCTAATGACAAATAAATGAAATTCTGAAGCATGGAGTAGCACGGATAACAGTCTTCAAGCCCAGAACTCCTATGTGGGTGTATCTGCATGTGGATGGATCCGCCTGGAGATGACGGAAGGGCGGTGTCTCTGTTCCTAAGACCATCAGAAATATGTATTCTCTGATGGTCTTAAGTGAACCCTGTGAAAGGGTGTTCGACCCCCAAATGGAGCGCGGCCCAAAGATTGAGAACTGCTCATTATGGGAAGGATCTGGTAGGGGAGGATTTTGTGTATCAGAACCAGGTCCCAAATGATTGGCTCTAAGTTCCTTTATGTGCGGATGGCACTGGATCGAGCAGTGTTTTGTGTCAGTTTTGTTATTGTTGTTGTTATTGTATATAGGGTTGTTGGGAGTCAGAAAAGACCTAACCCCCACCTTTCAACAGCAATGGCCCTGTCACTAAGCGTTTGACTGCTCAACACAAGGTCTTCCATTGGGACAAAGAAGCCACTCCCATAACAGATTCCATCTTGGAAACCCCACGGGGTAGATCTGCTTTGTCCTGTGGGCGGGTCTCCATGAAACGAAATAGACCCAGTGGCAAAGGGTTTATTTTTGGTTTCTGTTTCCTCATTTATAAATTTGCAGCTAATACTCATCTTCTGAACAAAGTAGATTATTTAGACAAATGATGTTAACGGGAACTGAGCAGAGGAATGCTTCTCACAACATTATCATTCACCTGTGGGACCTTAAAGGGAAAGTTAGTGGCACTTTAGGGTGAGTATTGGACAGTTCATCTTCAGGTGGGTGGTTCACATACACAAGGTGCTCTGCTGAACTAAGATGAGGCTCTCTGCCCCCGTCACGATGTACAGCCTCAGAAATTCTATAGGAGTGGCTGTGAGTGGGCATGCAATCAATGACAATGAAAAATACTGAGCACTTCTTAAAAACTGAAGGGAAATAACTTCCTAGGGATAAAATAATAGATTCGTGTATGAAGATTTAAATACTCTTTTGGTAATGTCTGACATAACAGGTATGCTCTTAATTAAAATATCACAGTACTAAGTTTATGAGTAATTAAATTACCCTAAAACCCATCTATTATTGAGAGCTTGTGTTGAAAAAGGCCTAATGACACAAATCCCAGGAGACTGGATGGCAGTGAGTTTGGTTTGAGAATGATACAAAAATTTTCTTTATGCACAAGGCCGCTGGAGCTGAAGAGGTCAAATGACTTTCCTGTTAGCAAGGTGACTGTGAACTAACTGGCCACTAGACTAGACACAAAGTGACCAGCTGCTTGCCCTTTGTCTTGTTACTTAGCATCTATTAAATTGCATTTAAATGGTAAAATAACGTTTAACACAAAACTGCAGCCTTCTCTCCCCACCCTACTCCCACCCCTCCTCAAGATTCACTAATACATCATGGATAAAGGGCTATTACAATCCAGGCCACCTTCTGAACAATAGGAACTGTGAACATTACGAACAATAACAACAACAAAAACACACACTGTCTAGAGGGCACTGGCGCGTTTTAGATTCTGAGATCATTTTTCGCTTCTCTTTTTCGAGTGCAGATATTTGGGGGGCGGCGCGGCGAGAGGCGGGGGGGCGGTAAGATGTGGCTGTAATGTATTTGCTGCACGGAAAGGTCTGGTGGATGCTCTTAGCAGGAGCTCGCCCAGCCAGCGGGCACCCAAAGGGCCTGGGCCTGGGACCTGGGGCGCCTCCTTGGAGCCTGGCCTTGAACCTCGGCCGCAGCCCCGCGGGGGCTGGGGAGGGATTTCCAAGGTCTTCGGGGCGACGGTGGGGTGGGGGGGGCGTACCTCTGTATCTGGCGAGGTCCCCGCAGGGGTCATCACTGTGGGGGTCGTCGCCACCGAAGTGACTCCCACACTAGTCGCCATGATCTCGCCCTAGGCTATAGCGGCCCTTCGTCGCCGTGGCAACGAGGGGTGGGGCTGCGGCTCGGGCGGGAAGGGAAGCCACTCCCTGGCTCCAGAAGGCTTCCTGCCCGGGGAAAGGGTTGGGCTCGGGCTCTGCTGGGAAGGCCTGAAGCAGAGATTTGGACCGTCGGGTAAAGACAGGCTTTGAGTGAAAAGAAAAAGAAAAGCCAACAGGCAATATAAATGAACGCCTGCGTGTGAAAATGCTTAAATGTTGACACCTAGCAAGTTCGCAACATTTATTAACACTAGGTATGCTACCCTACCTTGAATATCGACTTGCCCTTGATATTAAGGAACTACTTTTAATGTTCAAAGATCCTGCGATGGTATTGTGGCAGTGGTTATCTTTCAGAAATACAGCCCACTCCCCACACCAGAGCCAGTTGACTGCGATCTGCACCTCTAGCAGAGTACAGTCTCCATTAGGGTTTCCAACACTGTAACTATTTATATAAACAGGCACAGACTTCCATCTTCTTCAAGTGGAGTGATTAGTGAATTCTAACTACCCATCATTCTGTTCTTGTAGAGAACTATTTAGGTGTTACAAAAATAAAAATTCTGGGCTGAGCCCTGGTAGCATAAGTGGTTGAGTGCGGCACTGTGGCCCGCAGGCTTGGCGATTCAAATCCAGTGGCAGCTCTCAGGAGCAGCACTGAGTAGCTCTGACGACCACCACGACCACCAGAGGGCAGTGATGCCCAAAAAACAAAAAATAAATAAAAAAATAAAAATTCTGGGTCTTTCTCCAAAATGATTGGGGACAATGCCCCATGGTGACTCTGTGGGATTATAATAAATGAGTCAAGATTGGCCATCAGCTGAGTGATGGGTGCATAGAGGTGTCCTGATGGTATTTCTTCCTATGTTTGTCTACCTCTACACTTTTCCTAAGATCTATTTGATGTCAGGATAACTAGTTTTGACTTCTCTAGGGAAAAACAAAATGTATGAGGGTAAGTGTGAAAAGTTTTCTACCAAATCACAGAAACCTTTACCAAATAAAATGATCAAAATGTGAACCTATTGCTCCTCTGCATATCCTCTACTTAGATCAATATACTTCTGAAGGTGATGTTTCCATCTCTCAACCCTTCTGAAAATTTAAAAGTTGCAGTGGCAATTTGGCATCATCAAAGGACTCATACACATTGTGTTGCCTTTAAAAATTCTTTGAGGGACAAAAAGAAGTCTGAATGGGCAAGATCAGGGTTGTAAGTGGACGGAGTGAAGTCTTCCAACAAAATTCTCAGTGCCAGACCTGGCTACCTTAAAAAAAAAAATGAACAAGTGTGTTGTGAAGACGGGGAAAGAAATCCCTTGGAACAGTTTCCCAGTTTTTTTTCTCACCAATGCAAGACTTAGTTTTCTTAAAACTTTTTATTAATGAGCCCCAATGATAATCCTGTGTCCTTTGAGAAAAATCTATCAAGATGATGCCTTGAAATCCTCCCAAAATAGTCCCTGAAACATTTGTCTGCTTTGAATTTACGTGTTTGAGCAGATCTTCTTGAAAGCCATTGTTTTGATTGGATGCTGTTCTCTCGATGGTATTGGTAAATCCAAGACTTATCCCTGGTTACAATTCAGTCATTAAAATAATTTCTGTAGCTTAAATCTTGCTAAAAAGATGGATGGGAATATCAGCTCTTTGATCTAGCTGGTGTTCATGCAATACTTTCCTCGTGTATCATGCTAAAGACTTGCTGAGGTCCGTATATTCAGTCAAAATGGAACTGTGAGAGTCTAAACTCAGTAGCTATTGTATCAATGGTAAGTCCACTGCCTTCATCCACCAATTCCAGGTTCCAGATCTTTCATTTCACCAGCACTTCCACTCTCTTTAGGGTTGCTATGACTCAGAATTGTTATTGAGGGTCAATGTTCAGAATTCAATAGAAGCTAAATTGAAGTCAAAACTGAAAACACATTTAGGTATTCAACTATAAACTATAGCTTCCCACAAGTGCTCAGAATTCAAATTCTCTAGATACCAGGGGATCTGCTTCAGAGGGCTACTTTGAGGATAGACATGTTAGTGTATGAAAACATTTAGAATAGGGACTGGCAAAGGTAATGTTAGTTAGTTATCATTGCAATTACCATGCTTCCCCCAAAAGAAGACCTACTTATAAAATAAGCCCTAGCAGCATTTCTAAGCATTATGCAATATAACCTTATTCCAAAATAAGACCTAGTGATGAGTGTGGCTCTGCAGCATATCTGCATAACCCATCTGCCCCATCGTGATCTAGCTGCAGATTCTTGATATTGCAATAAAGACCGCTCTAAGACCACTTGCGCATGGAAATTAAAGACTACTTTGAAAATAGAATGATAAGAATTCAGCATGGAAACTTTGTGAAGCCTATCTAGCCTGTAAGAGGTTGTGATTTGGATGAAGAATTCATGGGATAAAGTCACTGACAGTGTTGTGACCAATACACTCCGAGCAGGTTATATGGAGAAGAGCTGGTCATTTAGCGAGGGTTTTAATGCTCCACATGAGTGATTGGGGCCAATGGTTCTAAAGGAAATAGAGTCGCAAGAAATTTAGGATGGAATTCGGGGTTTGGAGAGTTATGATGATGTTCCAGAAGAAGACAACTTAACTGTATTTGCATAAATGTAGACTGTTGCACCATACTTTAAAAAAAATAACATCCCCTGAAAATAAGCCCAGGGTGTCTTCCTGAGGAAAAATAAATATTAGACTCTATCATTTTCAGGGAAACACAGTAGTATTAGAATTTGTGTTTCTTCTGACTTTAGTTCATTCGATACACACATAGTTTCTAGAATAAATTTTCATCACAAATTTACCTTCATACTAACCTATTGCCTTTCAGATAAAATGGAACACTTTGACTTTACATAACCCCATGATACCTTTCCTTCAAATTGTTCCACACTCAAATTATACATAAAATATATAGTGGCAACCAATGCCTCTAAGTTGACCTTGGTTTATACTTTTCATGTGGTTTAATGTTCTCACTCTGTGATTGTCCTGCATGCAGTGGTATTGCATTGGTTCCATGAGTCTGAAAAGGACTTTATAGATTGGTATTGGACATAAAGGCTAATTATCGGACTTTTGGGCATGGCCTGGACCGGGTTGCAATGCTTTCTTAATGTATACCTTTATATACCTTTTATATACGTTTTCTATCAAACTCTTAATTATCTTTTATATAAAACTTTTGATAGGTAGCTAGAGCAGCAAAGGGGAAACCCATCAAAGGTAAGAAACAATGGCACACTGCGCATGCTTAAAGATCCAGGTTTCCAGCAAGCAATGCTACAATTGGATTGGTTCACCTGGGCCAGGTAAAATGCAATTCAGTCAATGGGGTCGACCAGGGTCGTAAACCACACCTCCCCGCAGGAGAATTTAAAACTAAGTTTGTGGTTCCAAAGAACTTCTTAGCATGCAGCTGCCCTACAATGTAGGACACAATATTGCGGTCCAGAACCAACCACAGCTCTCTCTGAAGCAGTTTCCCTCTTGGCAGACCGGAGTGAGGGGATTTCTTAGGTATCAATATAAACCTGAAACTTCTTTTAATTTTCATAAAACTTATTTGGATCACAAACCTGGTTTCAGCTTAAATTCTTTTTTGTGCAGACCAAGGACAGAGATACTTTTCTAGTTCCCAAGATATCTAACACTTTCTCTTATACACATGAGAGTTTTTATGGATTTGTTTCTCTAATCTACATGGACTAACACATGCCGGGTAATGACAGTGGGGGTATTGCCTCCTGCCTCCAAGGAGCAAATACCAGAAATTCCAGAATCCTTAAGGGAAGGCCATGTCCACACAGAGCCTCATTGGTTATTACTCGATTGATAGAGTAGACTCCACCCCTTCACTCTTAATACTTTTAAATCTTAAATTGGCACCAGATTATGTAACTACCACAGCCCACCCCATGTCAATTTGACACTTTCAGGATACATAATCTTTAGCAATATATAATTTTCAAAGAAAGAATAATAAAATCATATCTGTACCTAGTAGGATAAAATTAAAATGCATACAATGAAAAAATGTGCCACCCTCATTTAAATAAAACATCCTATCAGTGAACAAAACAAATATATCCTATACTTACGTGAACGACTACACCTTAAGCTTCAAACCCTATGAATACATTCACCCAGCTATGAAAATTAATAGGTCAACCACTTCATGCCTTTATTTCCCACCCACCCACCCTTTTTTTTTCTTCCAATCTCATACCTAAACTAACACTTGGGTTAGCACAAGTATGACACATGATTTTGACTTGAAACTTATTTACAAATGGCATTCCAACTCCCTCAGTTGGCAAAATAGTCATTTAAAAAATAAAAGCCACCATCTTGAAATTCATACAAAATTATTCAATTGCTTCCTTTTCCTTTTTAAGGAAAATTGGAAATAATCACCTTCTGCTTGGTAAGAACACTACACATTTAAAATTTTTATCCTCTGGTAATGTTGAGACCCCTGTGGGTGTCAAATGACCCTTTTCACAGAGGTCGCCCAACACCAGAGAAAGACACATATTTCCAGTGGCCTTAGGAACCCAGACACCACTCCTCTGTCTGTCTCCAGGCAGGTCTGCCCACGTGCAGATAGGCTGATGGGGTGAGCAGGAATCTGTCTCAACCTTCCCACTGATGTTGGTTTTTTATGCATACTGTCCCAAAATGTAGCAATGTAGTTATATTAAGACTGTTACCCATGCTACACCATGCTTCAAGACCAAATGTCATTTATTTGTCATTAGAAACACATATTTCACAGTATATAATTACATATTGTTTTTGTGATGAATCTCTTTGCCTTAATTATGTTCAATTTGCAGCAATGAAGATATATCCTGCATGTATTGTATTTACATTATGATTGATCACAATAGCAAAATTACATGTATGAAGTAGCAATGAAAATAATTTTATTGGTGGGGGTCACCGTAACATGAGTAGCTATATTATAGGGTCATGGCATTAGGAAGGTTGAGAATCACTGCTCTAAAACATTTCCTTCCCTCAGTTGTCGTTTTATTTCTTTAAAGGCCTGCTCTCCTCCTGCCCAGTATTCAAATAGTCTGCCACTTGATTGACAACATGTTATTTATTCCTCTCTTTGGTTGTGAGCCTTAAAACGAGATAGTTTCATTAATGACGGGGTCAATTCTAACAGCAACTAGAGAGCTAACTCCTGCTTCGGGAAACAGCCGAATTCCACTTCCATCGCATTTAAGGCTATGACTTATTAGAGAAGTCATTTTAAGAAGGCAATTTAATTTTATGGAGCACAGAAATTTTTACCCAAGAAGGAACTAGAAACCTAGTAGTCCGAAGGTACTTTTACTGTGCAAAACCAAAGATGGTTTCAGTTTCCCATACCTTTTATAAGATGCGCCATAGAGAAAAACTGCATGTAGCACGTTTTTCTTTTCTTTTCTTTTTTCATTAAAGGTCAGTAAATCCTTCTTGTTTCTTTTGAAGATAAAGTTTTCTAACCAAAGTCTGCAAAATGTCACCTGCTATCTTAGTTTATTGTTTTGAAGCTGGAAGAGAAAATAAAATAGCTAAGTCTTGTAGTTTGCTGTTATTTTTTCAAAAAAAGAAGAACAAACCTGACACATATCCCATCACAGTGAAATTGGAGTAGCTTGATACTATGAGTTGATTCATAGAATTGACCCCTGTTGAAATGAAAGTTTGTCAAGCTGTACATGTTGAGTGGCTCATTTCTCAAATAGAGTCTGGTTTTCTTAATAAGGGGAATTTTCACAATTTACTAATTGAAGATTTGGTATATATATGTACATATACACACATTTAAAGCATACTTACTTTCCAAATGCCAGAGGAATGTTTAGAAAGGGGCTAGATAATGCTGTGATGGATATTTCTGGTGCCGTATGGTACATTAGGGTGATGAATAATAATGTTAAGAGTTCACCTGCTTTCCCAGGGTGAATAAATATTTTTATTCCACTTGTCATGGCTCTCATGTCACTATTCATTTGAAGTTTGGATGAGGTTTGTTAATGATAAATAAAACAATGTCATTAATGAGATTAATGGTATTAGTCGTACAACCACTGTGCTTTTAGGGTCTTCAATCTACTAAGTGACACTTGTGATAGTCTTAAGAGAATCAGTCTGGAAAAGCTCCAATTTATCCTTTAAATGATGGTGAACCAGGTAACAGGAGACAGAATTTAAATAGCATATAGTATCTTAGCCATGACATCAACAACATAGATGTGCTAATAACAAATATTTTAAAAAATAATTTATAAATACTGCTTTAATTCTTTGCCATCGATTTACTTTTTAGTAAATAAAGTTTTCCAATAGCTAATCAATTTTGAAATACATTAAAAAAATTTTAATGTTTATCTCTTTCTCACATGTAGTCTTCTTTCCAAACAAAATAAAATGTGGGGACATTTAAAAATTTTATTCCAATAAAACACCTCCCATTGAATAATTTCTTCCTTTCCTGATGGGTTTGGAGAAGAGACATCAGAGTTAGTTGTGGGTAGGATTATCCGATTCCATTTTGAGTATTGATTGTTAACAGGTTTAACTGTGGCTGTAAAAACTATAGTTTTGGGGCTGAGGCCCGGTGGCGTAGTGGTTGTGCGTGGGACTGCAGCCCACTGGGATGGAGGTACAATTCCAGCAGTGGGGCTGGGCCTCCTACTCCCACCACCTAGGGCAGTGATGCCCCCCCCTAAAAAAAAAAACAAACAAACTGTAGTTTTAAAATATGTAAGTGTGAAAGGGTGGATTAAGGGAGCGGCGCTGTTGGATTAATCATGAGTAAATTGAAAGTCCCTTAAAAGTTTTGCTATGCTGATTCCTGCTTAGGCTCAGAGCTAGGGAGTGATCTTCTGCCAGCTAAATTTTATCTGATACCAGAAAGGGTGAAGTTTTGATTACTTTTGGAGAACACAACCAGATTAGATGAACACCCCCAAGTGGCTGGGACTTGAGTGACCTTAGCCTGGGATTTTTAGATTTCCTGAAAGACTAATTGTAATGACTGTTTTGGAACAGTAAATGATCATTTGGATAATGAAATGATCTTCCAAATATGAAAGAATCATAGCTGGAAAAAGACAGGGTGGCCTGTTTCACCATTATCCTGTAACTCCCACCTAATAAGGTAGTTGTGGCCCACCAAGGGGACTGGATAGCTTGCTAATAACACAACAAGATGCATGGCACTTTTGTGGTGTGGAACCAAGCAAAGTATAATGAGGCAATTGGTAGGTTTTGCTGCCCCTTCAGGATAAAACTAGACAATCTCAGAAATAGAATAGGGTGGTCTCACTACTTATCACCAAAGAAGACACTTATCAGAAAGAAGACACTGCCCAGTCCTGTGTCACCCTCAAAATTATTCCTCTATTTGAACCCAAGTTACAGTCATTGTGCCAATTCGCCTCATTTAAATCTTCCTCTTTAATAGCCAAGCATTTTTCCAGTGTGCACAAGATGAAGTCTCACCTTCCCTGCTTTTGAGAAACATTCTAGCTGTACTTCTAAAACAGATTTGTTTCTTCTTCCGGCATTCAATGGTATATTCAATATGCTTCAGCAACACATGTATAATTCACATACATCAATCACTTTTCTGTTTTTCTTGCCCATTGTGCAGTTTTTACATGTATATTAGCAATTGAATATAACACGACTTTTATTTAAACACCTTGAAGATGTCTTGCTTCAGACTTGGCCAAAGAAGTACATTGTTTGATCTTTGACTGCTATTTCTATGGGTGTTGCTTGTGGATACAGGGAAAAGGAAATCCTTGATGATTTCTGTCTTTTCTCCATTTTTTGTAGTATTACTTATTAGTCCAATTGTAAGGAGTTTTATTTTTATGTTAGCATGCAATCCATATTAAAATAAGCAAGCTTTGATCTTTATAAGAAAGTGATTCAAGTTTTCTTTGCTTATATCAAGCAATGTGGGGGATCAGCCTCAAAGGAGAGGTTGTGCAATTCAAAGGAAAATTAAAGAGTGAACAAACAAAGCATACAAGAACTCACCTCTTCCTTGAAATTGGGAACAAGAGAGGGAATTTGTTCTTCCATAGACTTATAAAATCACTGGGCACTCAAGCCATGTCATACACATAAATATACACATGACAGGAAGGCACATATATAATGGAGTGGGCAGATTCTAATGTTAAGATGGCAGTTTAACCTTGGCCATCCCTGAGTTGCCTCTACCTTACATGTCCCTGAGCTCTTCGCAGAGAGAACAGTTGATGATCAGTATCAAATGGGAATTGGCCACACTTAGGGTGGGGCAGACTGCTCCTAATGACTGCCTCTGCTTGTACCAGATAATGGCCTTGTTCTTTTCTTATAAGTGACATCTTTAAATTGGCATTATGATGGGGGGAATTTATAGAGAATAACTGAGTTAGGAGAAGGTGACTGGATCATCTTCAACTCACAAATGCAAAGTCCTTCTCCATTGGAGTCCTGACCTCTCAGGCTTCTTAATTTTGAGTGTACAGAATTTGTCTGCAAACTCTCTCTTCCCACTCCTCAGTTTCCCACAAAGCAAGGTTATGGCATCTGTGACTCTCAGGTTGTTAAAATCTTCTTCCTACATTTCTCTTTATATAGTCTCAAACACACACAACACACACACACACAGCTAGAAAATGGATTCTGGTCCCTAACTATCCTGTTTGGCAGAGTAGAACTGCCCTTATGAATTTCCACAGTTGTGTCATTTTATGGGTGTCAAAAGTCATATTTTTATCTTGCAGAATGGTTTGTGGGTTTGAACAGCTGACCTGTGGTCAGCAACCCAACACTTAACCCACTACCTCACCCGGAAGCCTTTTATGTAGTATAGCTTCTTGGATTACTTGTTCAGTATGGAGGTTGAATAAATATGGTGAGAAGATACAAACCTGGACACACACCTTTCCTGTTTTTAAACTACAGAGAAACTCCTTGTTCTATAAGAGGTGTACTACTTCTTGATTTGTATACAGATTCCACATGAGCACAAATAAGTGTTTTGGAATTCCTATTTTTAATAATGTAATACTTAAATTTGTTATGATTCCCATAATCAAATGCCTTTGAATAGCCAGTGAAACATAGGTCAACATTTAGGATAGTTAAGTTTGTTTGTTTGTCAATTTCACTATACCAGAACTCTCAGTTGTCTGACAGTTAAGAATTAGCAATTCCCCGAAATGAGATCTTTTGCAGGAAGTGGCCTTAAAAAGGTTAGTTGCTGCGTTGCTGGGTCTGGGTCCTCCATTTGACTCATCCACTTCTGGTTCTATGTACTGGAGTCAATGTTCTGCTCTTTAAACTTTTGATTCTGGGACTCACCAGCAACCTGCCAACATTGTATTCACTTCCCTCTGCAGCCCAAACTGCCACTGGACTTATCAATTTTTGAGCCCTCTGTCTGACATTGGCCCCATGACCTTGGAACTTGCTCACCCTTACAATTGTGTGACACACACATGCACCAGTGCACACATGTAAGTTTCACTTGATCTGCTTCTCTAGAGAGCCCAGATCAAGACAACATTTTTTTATTCTTATCTGTTTCAACCAAGACCATTTGCTTTCAGCAATAATATGACTTCTTCCATGTATTCTGAAACCTTGGGTTTCTGAAATTAATTTTTTTACATTGTATTCTTTTTTTATAATTTTATTGGGGGCTCTTACAGCTACTACAATATTCAGTACATCATTTGTATCAAGCACATTTGCACACATGCTGCCACATACATTTCCAAACATTTTCCACTTGAGCCCTTGGTACAAGCTCCTCTTAAAACAAAAAAAAAAAGCTCCTCTTTCCCCTCACCCCTGTTTTTTTTTAATGAATCATTTTATTGGGGGCCCATACAACTCCCATCACAATCCATATCAACATCAATTGTATGCAGGCCACAGTTACACACCCATTGCCATCATCACTCTCAAAACATCCTCCCTCCCTCCAGGGCCCCAGTATCAGCTCCCTATATTACCCTTCCCCATCTTCCCCTTGAACCCGTAGTAATTTAAAAATTATCTTTAATTATCTTCAGCAACTTTTATTTAAATGTTATATCAATGATAAGTTTTAATACTGTCCACATTCTGTCTGGGTGAGGCAGTGATCTCTGGGGAAGCAAAATCAATGCTTTCTGCATAGCTCGATATTTTTTCCATTGAATTCTCTAATATTGCAACAGAAAATTGACTATTTCTTCAGTTATTTAAGCTTGATAAATGCCATCTTTTTACTTTCTTTCTTTCTTAAAATTCTCTATCCAATGGAATAGTACACATTTCATTGAACTATTTTACTTTGTCTTCTTGGATTGCCCTTTGAAAAACATTTTCAGTTCCTTGATGTCATCATTTCTTCCATTTACTTTACTTACTGTAAAATTCAGGAGTAAGTCCCAAAGCCTATCCTGACATCCAATTAGACCTTTTCCTTCTTTCCTGTCTTTTAAATGACCATTTGTTTTCTTCATGGATAATGCCCTTACTATCATCCCTCACCACTTGTGGTGTTGGGTTATTAGTACTCAATACATTGTTTATACTTGGGATGGTTTCTAAATTCTGGTGGGACATACTTAAGGTTGGTCATTAGCTCTAATGGACTTCTTTAATGTGCTTCAGCTTTAACTTTAACTTGCATACAAGCAATTGATGTTTGTTATGCATGGTGGCTTTGTTCTGACTGATGACAGTGAGCGTCTCCATGGACTCATTCCATTTGCACAGATATAGTTTATCTGTTTCCTATGTATTTCTGTGTAGGACCAAGTATATAGTAATTGCTTGTGTTACTGGGGGGGGGGCGGTGGGAATACCATTGATTTAGACTTGCAAATTTTTATCAGGTGATCTTTGGCTTTGTTTCTGTTAACAAGATTATGTTTTTCACCAACTGTTTCCAACTCTGCATTCCAAAGTAAAGTAATTATCAATGCATATTGATTGCAAGCTTGATCCATTTCAGACTTCAGAAGTTGGTAGTAAGATTTAAGTTTTTATCAGCTGTGGTACATACATACAATGGAGTACTACGCGTTGCTGAAAAGCTGTGATGAACACATGATCATATCACTGCATGGGAAGAACTGGAGGAAATTATGCTGTTAGCCAAGTGCAAAATGACAGGTACAACATGAGTCTGCTGAGATAAACTTAATTAAAAAAATGCAAATGGGACATCGGAAAAAGTTACCATATACAGAAATTCCTAGGGGTAAGCTCAGGTAGTATGACAGGTACCAGACCAAATCCAGGGCTACATATGGTAGTCAACTGCGGTAGGGTGCGGTGGGGTGGGGGTCCAGGTGGAGGAGATGGTGATGTGTAGAGAGGGAATGGGATACTAACCCACCCAAGGGGGGCATAGTGTTTATATCTCCACAGGGAAAGAGGGACCAAAGTCAAACCAGTGTTCCAGGATGTGAATGCAGTGTGACAGCATGGAGCGGGGAACCAGTGGAGAGGTCTGAGTGCACAACTCCAATCCCAACTATGGGGGAAGTCACCTCTCCCCCCAAGGGATTTTGCTTTGGAGGTCAGCTCTGAAGCTGCAGCTTGGGGAGTGAGATATGCCTGACCAAAGTATATGAGAACAGATGAAGGGGGAGAAGTAGAGAAGCCTTCAGGATGATATTCCCACTAAGAACAGCCGATGCACAGAGAGGATCATATGACTGGGCCCACTATGAAATTGGGCTCGCCTTGCTGATGGAAGGCTCTTCGGGGTCAAAAATGGAGAAACAGAGTCAGAATTATGCCCTCTCTTGCCCAACCACAACACTAAGGATTTGCAAAAGAGTATGAAGTTCCCGATGGAGTGCCAAGGACATACTTTAGGGCCAGGGTGTGGCGCCCCATCCAACTCAACCTAGGGACACGACTGGAGGTCAACGAACAGACCTTGAACTATTTACAGGTTTTTATAATGTTATTCTTTCTCTTTTTTTTTAACATACATATTGTGTCCAGGTAGACTAGAGAAACAAATTCATAGGCATGCATATGGATATAAGGTAAAGGTTTATATATAAGAGGAATGGAACATTGAGAAAGCATCCCAACCCAGTCCAGTCCAAGGTCATAAGTCCGATATTAGCCCATATGTCTAATGCTAGTCTATAAAGTCTCTGTCTGACTTATGAAGTCACAGGCCAGTGGGTGCGGAGTCTTGTGTATCCAGCTGGGGTAAAGGCATCCCCACGCTGGCAGGGGTCTCCCCATGGCTCCTCATTTTCAGAGCTCAAAGTCCATCAGCAGTGTTCATTGGCGGTAGAAGCATCTCAGCACTGGCAGATGTCTCTCTGTGGCTTCTCCAGTCCTAGAGGTCTGGTTCTATGAGGACAAGCCCATGTGGTTTCCCCTCTGACTCCTCCATTCTCCAGGAATCATGATCGATCAGCATGCTGTCATCTCGTCTTGTCAGGAGTTTGTCATCTCAGAGACTGAGAGTCAAGTCGCTCATCTCCATGAGGGAAATATCGCGGGAAAGCCATGCCCACACAGAGTTATCATTGGCTACTCCCTGGCTATCTCCAGATTAACAGGCTAGACTCCACCCCTAGATCCCAATCATGAAATTGACATCACAAATACATGACTGCCACACAAAAATTATATATATGACATATATATGACATTGGGTTTTTTTGTTGTTATCATTGTTTTATTTTCTTTGGTTGCTTCATCTTAGGATGCCATTTTAAATATATTGTTATTTCTGCATATCTATCTAGATAAGATAGGCTGGATAAACAGTATGGAGGAGAAAATGACAGGACTTATGGTTCTCTGTGGTGGGTGGGCCATGGGAGATGGGGAGGAAGGGGAAAGGAGATGGTGTTGACCGGTTCAGGGATAAGGAAACAACAAGTGATTCGAAATCAGTGAAAAGATGGGTGTGAGAGGCCTAACAGGGAGTGAACAAGACTAATGTAACAGAGAGAAAATGCTAAAATCCAAATGAAGGCAGAGCATGATAGTGGGGCAGGAAGAAAGTAAAGGAAATAGAGGAAAGAACTGGGAGTTAAAGGGTATTTATAGAGTTTGAAATACAGGCATGTACATAGGTGAATATATTTATATATGATGATGGGGAAATAGATCAATGTGCTTACACTTGTAGGGTTAGTATTAGGACAGCAAATGGGCATTGTACCTCCACTCAAGTACTTCCTCAGTGCAAGAACATTTTGTTCTATTAAATTGGCATTCCATGATGCTCACCTTCCTGACATGATCAGTGAAGACAAATGTGTGTGTAAGCAAAAGTGGTGAAAAAAGCGAATAGTGCCTATCAAAAGATGTAGTGTCTGGGGTCTTTAAGGCTTGAAAATAAGCAAGCAGCCATCTAGCAAGAAGCAACATAGCCCATGTGGAAGAAGCACAAAAGCAAGTGGGACCACGAGGTGTCAAAGGGGTCAGTTATCAGGCTTCACATAACTAAAAACCATAACATTGCATGCTCACCTTCCTGATATGATCACTCACAACAAATGTGTGCATAAGCAAATGTGGTGAAGAAAGCTGATGTTTCCCGGCTATCAAAAGATATAGCATCTGGGGTATTAAAGACTTGAAAGCAGACAAGTGGCCATCCAGCTCAGAGGAAGCAAAACCCACACCAGCCTGTGTGACCATGAGATGTTGAAGGGATCAGGTACGAGGCAACAAATAACTAAAAATTATATCATTATAAATGAGGGGGAATACAGATTGGGGAACCAAAGCCCATCAACAGGTGAAGAGACATCCCCTTACAGAGGGGTTGCATGGAGGAGATGAGTCAGTCAAGGTACAGTGTAGTAACAATGAAATATGCAACTTTCCCCTAGTTCTCAAATGTTTCCTCCCACCCACTATTATGATCCCAATTCTATCTGACAAATCCAGCTAGACTAGGGGATATGCACTGGAATTAGAAACATGGGGAATTCAGGATAGATGATCCTTTCAGGACCATTGGTGGTAGTCCTAGGTCTGTTCATTGACCTCCAGGCATGTCCCCCAATTGAATCCAATAGGGTGCCACACCCTGGCCTGGAAGTGTATTCTTGAAACTCCCTTGGGAACTCCATGCTCCATTGCACACTGTTAGTGTCTTGTCATGGTGTGGTGGGGTCAGACAAGGTACAATCCTGACCCTGCTTCTCCACTGTTGTCTGAGTAGGGGCTTGGGTCAGTGAAGGATGCTATGTTTCATAGTGGGTGTGGTGGTCATGAGCTTATGTTAATTTCATGATTAAGATGTAGGGGTGGAGTCTAACCTGTTAATCTGGAGATAGTAATTGAGTAGACAATGAGACCTCCATGTGGGCATGGCTTTCTCCTGAGACTTCTGAGAAATCTTGCAATATTTCTGTATACAGATGAGAAGCTATCTCCCCAGTTGTTGGGGGTTAGTCTCATAGACAATGAACTACGGACAAGACAAGATGGCAGCGTCCGAGGAGTTGAAGGAGCTGGAGGAGAACCACACGGCCTTACCCTGATGGAGCCAGATCTCTGAAGCTGGAGAAGCTACATGGATATCCCTGCCAGCGCTGAGTTGCTTCTACCACCACTGGATGCTGTTGATGGACCCTGAGCCCTGGAATCGAGGAGCCATGGGGAGACCCCTGCTGGCGCCAGGACTCTGTACCCCCTGTCCTGTGACTTTGTGAGTCAGAAGGAGACTTTATAGACTAATATCCAGCATATGGGTTAATATCAGACATATGACTTTGAACTGGACTGGGTTGGGATACCTTCTCAATGTCCCATTCCTCTTGAATATAAACCTTTTCCTTATATCCATATGTGTGTCTATGAGCTTGTTTCTCTAGTCTACCCAGACTGACACAGTGGGGCAGGCCATATGGTCCTCTATGTGCATTGGCTGTTCTGTTTGGGAATATTGTCTTCAAGGCTCGGTGGGCCAGGATACACTCCATTTTTTCTTCCTCGCCCTTCGTTTGTTCTTGTCTACTCTGGTCAGGCATGTCCCACTCCCTAAGCTGCAGCTTCAGTGCTGACCTCCAAAACAAGCTCCCCTCGGTGGGGAGGGGGTGGGGTGGTGGGGGGCAAGAGGTGGTTGCTCCCATAGTTGGGATTGGGGTTGTGCACTCAGACCCCTCCACTGCTTCTCTGTTCCATGCTGTCACACTGCATTCACATCCTGGAACATTGGGTTTAAGTTTGGTCCCTCTTTCCCTGTGGAAATAAAAACACTATATCCCCCTTCGGTGGGTTAGTATTCCATTCCCTCTCTACACATCGCCATCTCTCCCATCCCCACACCCACCCCATCATAGTTCACTACCAGATGTAGCCCTGGATTTTGTCTGGCCCCTGCCATACTACCTGGGCCTACCCCCAGGAATTTCTATATACAGTAGCTTTTTCCCAATGCCCCTTTTGCATTTTTTTAAAGCTTACCTCAGAGGACTCATTTTGTACGTGTTATTTTATGCTTGGCTTACTTCACTTCACATCATTCCCTCCAGTTATTTCCATACAGTGATGTGCTTCATATGTTCAGCAATGTGTAGTAATCCACTGCATGTATGTACCACAGCTTTTTAATCCATTAATCAGTTATGGAAATTTGGATTGTTTTCAACTACTTGCAATTGTGAACTGTGTTGTGATGAACATTGGAGCACAGATGTCTGGCCGTGATTTGTTTCTTGCCTCTTCTGGTTATATGCCCAATAGGGGGATTTCTGTGTCGTATGGTAGCTCAATTTCCATCTGTTTTAAATATCACCAAATCAATTTCCAATAACTTTATCATTTATAAAAATGTATATTCATCACTCCCAACAGAACTTAATTATGTCTCCTTTTCTCAGTCCCTATTAAACACTAATAAACTTTGTATGCATTCACCTCTTCACTATATATCATATAAGTGGTTGATC
Organism: Nesogale talazaci; assembly: GCA_004026705.1. NCBI lineage: Eukaryota > Metazoa > Chordata > Mammalia > Afrosoricida > Tenrecidae > Nesogale > Nesogale talazaci. The sequence goes on along the minus strand of PVJH01000068.1, from coordinate 146,365 downwards.
TGATGTTTTTGCTGTTATGACTAATTTATTTTTCTCAGCATGTTTTCAAAGTGCATCCATTTATATCAGACTATCTTTTCTCATGACCACACAATATTGTATTGTATGCATATACCATATTTTGTGTCTCACTCATCTGTTGGTAAATCTATGAATTATTCCCTCATTTTGACTACAATGTTCAGTGCATAAAACTGAACGTTGATGTGGGTGTATCTATGTTACTATCTACTTTCAAATTCTTTTTGTATAGGCAAAGGAGTGGAATAGCAGGGTCATAATGGGAATTGCCTTGATGAGCGAGCATTGTCCTTTTTCTGTAATACATTTTACCCCATCTTACTTGTAACTATAGCAATTCAAATTTTATATGCTTCCTATAATAATATCCTTATAAATTTTTGTTACAAGGAAGGATTTGTGATTTAAGGGACTTGAAATCTACTAGATAATCTCTCGGGAAGCCCTCATCTCTGAAAATTGTTTCGTAATATAATTTCCTAAAGCACTCAGTGTCTGAAATGTTCACTTTGTCAAATACACAATAGTGCTGTTGCTAAACATTTCTGATAAATGTACATTTTAATATTTATAGGGAAGGGAAATGACATACATTGTCCTTTATTAATCATCAGAATCTTCTTAAGTGGTAGATGATATTTTCATTTTATATAAGAAGAAACTATCTTAGAGGGTCTAGGAAACTTACCTGATGGCTTGGGCCTAAGTATGTGCATTGGACCAAGGTGTGAATTAGTTTCTCTGAATCCATGGTTTACTATCTCTAATCCAATGCATTCCACCTCAGTTGGACTCTGTAGTCAAAGATCCTGGGAGGATGATGAGGTATAGCTCTGAAACCTTTTCATCTTCTCACCAAGACTTCTCTTTTATGGACTCTTGTCAGCCCTAACTGCAACCTCATTGTTTTTGCAATAATTACAAATCCACTTAGTGTTTTATTGTTGGCAGTTCATCAAATAGGCTATGCAGTAATAACTAAAGTGTAATATAGTATGCTGTTTTAGTCCAGGTAGACTAGAGAAACAAATTCATAGACATGCATATGGATATAAAGGAAAGGTTTATATACAAGAGGAATGGAACATTGAGAAAGCATCCCAACCCAGTCGAGTTCAAAGTTATAAGTCCAGTACTAGCTCATATCTCTGATAGCAGTCTATAAGTCTCCTTCTGACTCATGAAGTCACAGACCAGTGGGTGCAGAGTTCTGGTTCTGGCAGAGGTCCCCTCATGGTTCCTCATTTCCAGGACTCAGGGTCCATCAGCAGTATCCATTGGTGATAGAAACATCTCAGTGCTGACAGGGGTCTCTCCGTGCCTTCTTTGGCTTCAGAAGTCTGGTTCCATCAGGATAAGACCATGTGGCTTCTCTGGCTTCTCTGATTCCTCGGACACTGCCATCTTGTCTTGTCAGTTGAGCAATTCCCCAAAACTGGGGAGATGGTCTCTCATCCCATCTTTTATGTAGTTCGTCTCTCAGGAAGTGAATCTATAGTCTCTCACTTCCAATGGGAAATACCGCAAGACTTCCAAGAATTCTCAGTAGAAAGCCATGCCCAACACAGAGATCTCATTGTTTATCTCCAGATTAATAGGATAGACTTCACCCTTACATCCCAATCATGAAATTGACATTAAGTTCGTGGCTTTACAATGGTAAAGTTTTACAATGCTTTACCATCTACCAGAGGACATTTGTATAGACTCCTGTAGACTCCTGTATATCAAAAAATTCTTTTGAAGGTCAAATGAATGAGACTTTAAGAGAGGATTGACAAATTGTGGGAATTCTATTTTGGAAAAATGATATCTTTCTGTAAGTCTTCATAGATCTTCCTGAATAGAGATCTGTAACCCACCTCCTAATATCATTGCCTGTAATTATTTCTTTTACCTTTTATAGCATCTATAAGACTACTTTGATAAGCATCTAATTAATATTTGGATCACAATAATAAAAAATAGGAATCAATAGAAAATATTTTTGTAACTAGGGTTGTTCCTGATTCTTGTACAATATTTTAAACATTTTAAACATTTTTCTATATGCAAAGACTTAAGTGGATCCTTTTCAGATTAAATTAATTTTTGTGAGTTTCAAAGCTACATTAAGCTGCTGCATATAGGAAATTACTATGTCATTGGAGATTATCAAGTCCTTGTGCAGGTTTCAGAAGAGAAAAACTAATTGACATAGTTGACTATGATATTTTCTATCTGGTTTTATAATATCAGGTGCTATTGATTAGTTTTTATGGAGAAAGTTTTGTTGTCTACCTGTGAAGGGAAGCTAAGGTCTGTGATAATTAAGTTTTGTGCCATTTTGGCCAGGTCAGAATTCTCAGTGATTTGAAAGCTAAGGTCTATTACTCCCCCACGATGTTACATAACACTGTGCAATAAACTCCATAATGGAATCTACTGGGAGAAACTAATCAATTGTAAGAAGATAAGCATAGAATGTAATCTCCTTATGCAGGTTACAAACTGATGCAACTGAAAGCTTCCTTGGGAGTGTGGCCTAATTACTCTATAAGTAGACACTGTAGAAAGCTTGCTGGCTTCTTGCTGGTTCTTTGAACTTGAGCCAGTGAGTTTCCGTGATCATGAGAACCAGCAGCAACCTACTATCTGACCTCATGTTCCTGCATTCACCTTCACTGCATCCACATATCATAAGTTTTGGTCTTCCTGCTCTACCTCTGTGCTTCCTGATTCATATATATATATATATATATATATACATATACACACACAAATATATTAGCACATATATATGAATACACACACATATTGGTTTTCCTTTTCTAAGGAACTCTAACACATCTGGTATTAAGAATGATTTTAACCCCTTCCTATTATGTGTACATCCCCTTCTGTCATGGGTATGCCAATTATACATTCCCCCTCCTGTGGGTTCCCCAAAGTAGATTTAAATATTGATGAGCAATAAACTAGAGCAATAAACTATCCCTCCTTCCAGCTCCTTCAGCTGGGGCCTGCTCACTCCAGAGTTCCCAGCCTCCCGGTTTCCTGCCCATGAGATGCGTGGACCTGGCTGTTGAAATCATGGCTGCCCAGGAGGGAGGCATGCTACCAAAACAAACAAACAAACAAACAAACAAAGGAATGATTTTAGAGAAGCAATATCATAAAAATGAGTTTTCTAAGTTGGTTCCAAAATCTGATTAGTTCTCAAGTAACCTTTAATTCTGCCTCCATTAATAATGACCGTTATATCAGACTGGACTAGCCTGCTGATATTAGTAAAGAGGGTGCTGTTAATCTATGGATAGGTGGCAGTTTTGATACTCAAAATATCATCCCCAATGGATGAACTGTTGGTGAAAAGCGAGGCTCTGAGTGATCATGTATTTTATATTTTCAGAAATTTTGACAGGACAAGCAGGGAAGCTGATTAGCTTGAACTACTTTCCATAGAGAAAGCAAGCAGCTTCAAAGGCACAGCTACATCACAGCATAACAGACCACAAAACTTTCCACTGTGTCATGAAAGAAAATCTTATTTCTTTTAGTAATCAAACTGATATTGTTGAAGCCCAAACTCAGAGTTTTATCACAAGAGTGGCTGAATCACAACGCAACTGAATTCCTAACCTAGATTTTTCTTTTTTTTAAGTGAACTCATTAGTTGGGAAGAAATAGGGACATTTGAACAGTTAATTAGCAAGATGGGGACATTGGGCCCCTACATTCAATGGAATCATTTCAAGCAACAGTACACACACTTCCCCTTTAATCCAAAACCACAGCTTCATTTTTGCCTGCTGCTATTATCAGTAAAACCATTAGCCCAGTTGCTGATATGGCACCTGCATCATTTTCTGGAGCATCCCCTGGGGCAGATAATTTACAAGACATTGCTGAGTTTTTCCAGGAAATACCCTCACCACACACTATTGTATTCCATCATATAACTAGAATTAAAGTCCTAAAGGGAGTTCTAAAAGTTTAAGTACAAATGATGACTCAAGAAGATGTTCACCATATTCCTAAATAACTGCTAAGATTTTCTACTATATTCAGAGCAAAACCTGGAGTGTGTGTGAAGGGTTCGTTATAAAGAGTACGTGGGGGCTGGGCCCTGGTGGCTTAGTGGTTGTGTGCGGCACTGCAGCCCACTGGGTTGGCAGCTCAAATCTAGCAGCAGCTCTCCGGGAGCAAGGCTGGGCCTCCTACTCCCACCAGAGTGCAGTGATGCGCCCCCCCCCGAAAAAAAAAAGAGTATGGGATAAGGGTGCAAGGAACATAAGTCTGAATTTTTTGTATGGAACTACTAAGCAGATTCTTTATTCAATGTTTCAGCTAGAGAGATTAAGAGAGGATCTAAGAGGATCTAGGAGAGGATCTATGTTTGTTTCAGTTAAGCCTGGATTGCAGGATGGCCTACAATAAATCAACTGGCAAGACCAGACCTAACTTGGAATACAGTGAAGACCAATTATTAAAAGGTCTACGGAAATTTGACTATTAGAATGGATTTATCAGGATCCATAGACCTTCACGTGGAATTCTCAGAGGACACATTAAGTGCCACAAAAGTAAGGAGCAGATTAGTCAAGGGGATCCTTAGCAATTATGACTACTATTTTTTTATGTAAATCAGGCTTGAAAGTCGGAGCAACCTAATTGAATTAAGACATTTACTTGCGGTGGGGCTGATTATACCCTATGATGGTAAGGGTAGCAATCAACAGAGACAAGGTGGATGTGGTTCCTGTAATAGGCGGTGGAGTCAAAGCATCAATCCGGGTAGCCTGACTAATATGAAGCTATGGCATTGACTGCTTAGACAGAGTATTGCTGAGATTGAAGTAGGTGAGAAACCTACAGAACATTATTTGGTCTGTAGAAGAATTCTAGATTAGGTAAGTGGCAGTCCAACTTGAATCACCAGAATAAAGAACCATGGTTCCTCAATCAATTCCCAGACTTAAGCCAGTTTCTGGACACACAGTTTCTTGAAAGGGGCGGCAAGTTCCCTAGCTATTAGCCTGGTCAATACCTTCTTCTCAATTCTTGTTTTAAATGATTACCAAAAGCAGTTTGCCTTCCACAGGAAAAGACAAAAATATACTTTCACAACCCTCCTTCAAAGTTATATGAACTCCCCAGTACAATGTCACAATATACTTGGAGCCTTGGTGGTGTAGTGCTAACAAGTTCCTTGTTCTGCTAACTGTAAGGTCAGCAGTTAAAAAATACTGGCTACTCCTAGGGAGAAAGATTGGAAGCTTTCTTCTTCTTCTTCTTCATTTCTCTCTCTTTTTTTAAATAAATACTTTTATTGGGGACTCTTACATCTCTTATCACAATCCATACATTCATCCATTGTGTCAAACATATTTGTACATATGCTGCCCTCATCATTTTCAAAGTATTTTCTTTCTACTTGAGCTCTTGCTATCAGTTCCTCATTACCCCCTTCCCTCCTCTGCCCTTGATAAATTAGATTATTACTTTCATATCTTACATCATCCTCTGTCACTCTTCACCCACTTTTCTGTTGCGCGCACACACACACACACACACACACACCGAGAGGGGGTTATATGTCAGTCCTTGTAATCAATTCCACCTTTCTGCCCCACCTTCCCCTTATCTTCCTGGTATCACTATTCTCATTGTTGATCCTGAAGTGTTTTGTGCTCTTATTTGTAGCAGTGTACATGTTCTGGTCTAGCCAGATTTTTATGGTAGAATTGGGATCATGAGTGAGCATTAAAGAAATGAGTGAAATGAGTGAGCATTAAAGAAATAGTTACATGTTTCATTGGTGCTATTCTGCACTCTGACTGCCTCATCTCTTCCTTGTGACCCATCTATATGGGGATGTCCAACTGTCTGCAGATGGGTCTTGGGTCTTCACTTCACACATACACACCATTCATGTTAGTATGATTTTGTTCTGGATCTTATACCTGATCTCATCTGCTCCTCATGATAACACAGACTGGTGTGCTTTTTCCATGTGGACTTTGTTGCTTCAGCTAGATGATTATTTATTCTCAAACCTTTAAAACTCCAGATGCTATATCTCTTGATAGCCAGACACCAAAGGCTTTCATTATCACATTTGCTTATGCACCTACTTTGTCTTCAGCAATTGTGCTGGGAAGGTGAGCCTCACAAAATTCTGAGTTATTAGAACAAAGCGTTCTTGCATTGAGGGAGTACTTAAGTAGAGGCCCAAGTCTATCTGGTGCCTTAATTCTTAACATATAGATACAAATACATGATCTATTTCCCTATCATTATATATAAATGTGTGTGTATATATATATATATATATGTAAATGCACATTTCTGTATATCGACCTCTATAAATGTCCTTTGCCTCCTAGTTCTCTCCTCTATTTCCTTTTACTTTCCTCTTGTCCCACTATCATGTTCGGCCTTTATTTGGGTTTAGCAACTGCTCATTGTTATATTGTCCTTGATTAACGTCCACAAGGCATCCTACACCATTCTCTGCATTGATTTTAGTTCAATTGTTGTTCTCTTGTCCCTGGGTTGGTTGAACCCCCTCGCCCCTTTTCTCCTACCTCCTCTTCTCCTGTGTCCCCCTGAACCATCCATCCATTTGATTCATCTCCAAAATGTTTATTCTGAATTGTTTATCCCACTTATCTTATCTAGATACACATGCGAGATATTAGTAAGTGCAAAAAAACAAAAAACAAAAAAACAAAAAACAAACCCAACAGGCAAAGCCAAACAAAACAACACAAGAAGACAACACCATTAAAAACAAAACCAACAATAACAAAAAACAAAATATCAACAACAAAAAGCAGCACATAAGAGCTACAGTTTGGGATCATTAGCAAGCCCATATCGGTGAATCATAATATTGGTAAATTCCTTGAGATTTTAGAATATAGCTCTACCTTCTGGTGCAGATAATTACTTCCCCCTTTAAAACAGTATTTGGCTTGTATTGGAGTCTTAGTGGAGACTGAACACCATGGACCACCAAGCCCTCCTGCAGATGGAGTTGCCCATTGTGAATTGGATGTAATCTGACACCCAGAGTTAAAATGATGGCTGTGCATAGATGAAAGTGGTATATACAAAACAGGATTAAAACAATACCTATAAGTAAGCTGCAGGAAGATGTGGCCCAAATGTCTATGGTCTCCCCTCCTACCATAGTACCATCTTTCTACCAATATGCATCTATGACTTCTGGAGAAATCACGATCAAAGAACTGAGGAAGAATACACTTGTACTTGGTTTGCTGATGGTTTTGCATGACATGTCAGCCCCATGTGAAAGAGGAAATCAGCTGCACTAAAGCCCCTTTCTGGGACCTGCCTGAGGAGAGTGGTGAAAAGAAATCTTCCCAATATTCAGAATTTTGAGTGATACACATGGTCGTTCATTTTGCTTGGAAGGAGAAATGGCCAAATAGATGACTATTTATTAATTCATGGGTTCTGGCCAAGTATTGGCTGATTGGTTAGAAACTTGGAAGGAGCATGATTTGAAAGTTGATTACAAGGAGTTGTGTGAAGAAGTTTGTGGATAAGCCTCCCTCAATGGGCCAGAAAATCTGAAATAATTATGTCTTATGTGAATGACCAAAAAAAGGTACAACTCTGTAGAGGAGGGTTTTAACAACTTAGTGGATGGATGACATGCTTTATGACTGAGTCATTCCGATCATTGCCCCATGGTCTCATGAACAAAGTGGTCATGGTGGCAGAATGGAGGTTTTGCTTGGGTTCAGCAACATGAACTTCCACTAGCAAGACCAACTTGGCGACTGTTACTCCTGAGTTGGCTACAGAACTCTCCAAATCTTCCAGAAGTAGAAACTAGCAGAGAGTCTGCTCTCTGACACAGCCCTTCAGGTAGATCAACAAGCAGCCTGCTGGTAGGTTGACTATATAAGCCCACATTCAATGTGGAAAGGATGGTATTTTATTCTTACTAGAATAATAATTTATTCTGCATATGGACTTTTTTTCTGCATTCAATGCTTCCTAAAGCAACCATCCATTAATTTACAGAATACTTTATCCACAAATACATTTCACACAACATTGTCTGAGATAAAGGGATAGGTCCAGGGACTCACTTAGAAGCAAATTCAGTGTGGCAATGGGCCTATGCTTATTAGTCAGTCATCTTAGCATGTCACTTATCACCCTGAAACAGCCAGCTTTATGGAAACAGTGGAATAGGCTTCTAAACACAGATTGTCAGCACCAATTAGGGTGCTGGTTTAGAATAATGTTCGAGGATGCTGATAGGTTTTAAACCATAGGTTACCAAATGTTTGGCCTACCATCCCCTCTACAGAAAAAAATTTCCTATTGCTCCTCCCCACCTCTCTACTCCCTTAATACAGATAATTTGGTACTATAGCCCATAATCCAAGACAAAATGTAAGTATTAACTTTTGCAGCTATCCCAGGATTATTCCAGTGCTCCTCAGAGGACAGTATTGTTCACTTTGGGAAACTCTGCTCTATTAGCTTCCAATATTTGCTTCCAATCACTAGGACTCACTATTCTGAGAAACAAGGGATAGAAATGGGAGTGACACAGCTTATTATTACTGGTGATCCATTAGCAACATTTTTGTTTCCCGTCTCTGCAACTTTATACTCTTCACATCTGGAGGTCTTGGCTCTTTTTTTATTCCACAATCATTATATTTGGGGTTCTACAGCCTTGATCACAATAGATATATGCATCCATTGTGTCAAGCATATTTGTACATTTGTTGCTATCATTTTTGAAAAATTTTCTTTTTTACTTGAACTCTTGGTATCTGCTCCTCAATTCCCCCCTCTCTCTGCCACTCTCCCTCCTTCCCTCACTCTTGATAATTTATGCATTATTATTTTTTCATGTCTTTCACTGACCCATGTCTCCCTTCACCCACTTTTCTGTTGTGCCCCCCACCCCAGGGGATCTACCCCAGGGTAGATCATTGTGATTAGTTCCTCTTTCTCTCCCCACCTTCCCCTTCCCCTCCTGGCATTGTTACTCTCATTGTCCTGAGGGATTTATCTGCCCTGGATTCCCTGTGTTTCCAGTTTTTATGTGTACCTGTGTACATCCTCTGATCTAGTCGGATTTGTAAGGTAGAATTGGAATAATGATTAGGGGTGGGGGCATTAAAGAACTAGAGTAAAGTTGTATGTTGGTACTAGACTGCACCCTAACTGGCTTGTCTATTCCTTGTGACTCTTCTCTAAGGGGATGTCCATTGTTTACAGATGGGCTTTGGGTCTCCATTCAGCACTCCCCCTCATTCACATCAATATGAGAGTTCTAAAGGGAGGCATACTCTCTCCTAAAAGTGGAACAAAGATTCCATTGGACTGGAAATTAAGAATGTCACCTAACCATTTTGGACTCTTCATGGCTCTTCATTAACCGACGAAGAAAGGTGTTACTGTTTTGAGTGGTGTGACCAATCCTGATTACCAAGGGCAACTTGGGCTGATATTATCCAATAGAGGTACAGAAGACTATCTCTGCAATTGAGGAAGTTCCATAAGAAGTTTTTTAGGAGTGAAATGACCTGTGATTAAAGTCAATGCTGAACTATAGCATCCTAATTCTGACATGACGACTAGTGGTGCAGATTCTTTTAGAATGCAGACTTGGGTCTCTTCTGCCAGGAAAGGAATCACAGCCAGCTAAATTGCTCTCTGAGGGCAAAGGGAGTATGGAATTGGTAGTGGAAGAACCACATGATCAATGGCATTAATGAGGATTATAATTGCTCTGATAATCTCTTTTATGTGTGCATCATATATTTTTGTTTTGTTCATTTATAAATTTTAATTGTTTTTGTAAATTTTTAGTTACTTGTGTGTTAGTTATATCATATAAGATGTAATATAACTTTATTATTGTCTTAACTTAGATCAGGTTAGCAAACTTAAGGAAAATGCTACATTAATTCCATTCAATTGACATTTATTGCCTACTGATTGGTGTAAGGCACCATTCTAAACTGTTAGTGAATCAGAAGCAAAAAAAAAAAATCACTGTCCTCTGGGAATGTCCATTATAGTGAGTGAATAAACATTCTCTTTCAAAATAGAGGAAGTCACTAATTATTATTTAAGTTTTTTTGCCTATACCTGTCAGAACGATTAATATCTAAAAAGAGTTTAATAGTATAGATGACATTTCTTGAGCTAAGAGTCATATTCAACTGGCAGTACTATATGCACTATAGAAAAAAATGAAGGATGAGAAGAACCAAAAGTGTGGTTTTGAAAAATCTGGATGTGCTGAAATTTTATTTTTATTTATTTTTTCTTTTGTCACATCACTGCCCTGGTGGGAGTAGGAAGCCCAGCCTTGTTCCTGGAGAGCTGCTGCTGGATTTGAACTATCAACCCTGTGGACCAGAGTCCCACACACAACCATGGCACCACCAGGGATCAGCATGTTGCAATTTTAAATAGAATGGTCTAAATAGGGCATGGAGAAAAGACATGAGTTGAGCTAGGATTCATTATCATCAGTACATAACCAACATCCTGCTGAGTTCTATGTTAAGCATACTTAAACCCCACAACACACATCGTCACTGAGGCTTAAGGAAGTTAATTAAATTTACCCAGTATTACACAGTTATTAAGTGGATATGACAGCATTTAAATTCAGGACTATTTGATTAAGAGCCCACTTATTCTATTGTACAATATTGCAAAGCAATGGTTTTCAAATCATGTTTAATGTTCCAGCAATATTTATTTGACTTCATTTTTTAATATATTACTAGTCAAATTGAGAAGACCACATTAAAATTTTTTGGAAATAAGCTATAACCATCCCATTAACATAAAAGTGGCCTTCAACATCCTGAACTTTGTGTAAGGTGCTTTTGCAATGTGGTTAAAAAAAATTAAAACAGCAAAAGTCTGACTTTCAAATGTTTATTTATACCAAACTATACTATACTTCTAATATATCAAGAAATCTGGTTAATATCAAAATCTTCACATAACTAAATTTAGAGTGGGGTATAGATGGAGTAATAAATTCACAGGAGTTTCATATAACTGTGCCCACAATTTTCTATTCTTTTACCCTTTCTAAGTCCATTTAGGAGCTCTAGTGGCAAATTGGGTACATGGTCAGCTGCTAACTGTAATGTCAGTAAGTTCCAAACCACCAGATCCTCCACAGCAAAAAAAGTGGGACTTTTTGCTTCAGGAAGATAGCAATAGGAAGCAAATAATGAAGCTCCTGCTTCTCCCCAGATGAGAGTAAAAGCAAAGCTATTAAAGGCCAATGTAGCTGTGATGAAAGGCACACACACACACACACACACACACACACACACACACACACATGACCCAAACATCACTCACCTTCTGGTGGTCCAAGACCCTATGGTTAAGAATGTAGCCCAAATACTCTCAAAAGAGCACCACCTGGAGAAACAAGCTAGACCACTATGCAATCCTCAAATTTCTCCAATTACAGAATCAAACATGAGGAAGATTGAAGCTAACAACATACTCATGTTGATTGTGAACATAAGGCCAACAAGCACCACATCAAGCAGGCTGTGAAGAAGTGGTTTGACTTTGACATAGCCAAGGTCAATACTTTGAGTAGGCCTGATGGTGAGAAGAAGACATATGTTTGACTACTTCCTGACTATGACATTTTCTTTTTCTTTTTTTTTTTTTTATATCGCCCTCCCTTCGCCTCTCCCTCCCAGCTGGCCCTGACTATGACACTTTAGTGGTTCTTAACCTTCCTACTGCCTCGATCCTTTAATACAGTGGTATTATATTGTGGTGATCCTTCCAACCATAAAATTATTTTCGTTGCTACTTGATAGCTATAATTTTGTTAGTTATGAATCAGCCGACCCTTGTGAAAGGGTTGTTCAACCCACAAAGGGGGTTGAGAATTGCTACAAATCAGTCATCTAAACTGAGGTCACCTGATTAATGCTAAATAATCCTTTTCAATATGAGAGAGAGAGAGAGAGAGAGAGTGCAACAGTCTCAGAAACTCACAGGGACACTTCTTCCCTATACTGTAGAGTGGCTATAGTTTGGCAGCAAGTTTGGTACAGAATTTGAAGCCTACTTAAAAGTGCCCTGGTGTTGGAGCAGATTGGGCTGCTAACGTGGAGATCAACAATTACAAACCACCAACTGTTCCAAAGGAAGGTTTCTGCTCCCATACAGATTTAGAGTCTCAAAAATCCACAAGCAGTCCTAAGGACACAATAGGACCCACAATCCATTGTGAGTTAAAATGGATTCAATGGTGAACTTTTAGCACTCACTCAACTACTACCTCAAAAGTCGAAAGTTGTGTCTACCTACCATGCCTTAGAAGACAGGGCTGGCTATCTCATTTTGAATGGCCATGGCCTTAAAAACTCTATGTGCACTTTTACTCTCCATATATGGCACTGCTATGAATCGATATGGACACATTGGCAAACAATACAAACAAATTCACTTGTAGAACCACACCTTGTATGTATGTGGAATTTAGATCCACTGTACTAGGAATGCAAAGAGTAGGCATTCTTAATATAATTTCCATAATTACTTTGGCCACTAAAATGAGTTGCATTGTGTTGTTAACTAATATGTTTAGAAGGGTTTCATTTATGCAGAAACCATTTTTATTATTTTAAATCATTTTATTGGGGTTCTGTACTTTTATCACAATCCACACACACATCCATTGTGTCAAGCACTTTCATACATTTGTTTCCCACATCATTCTCAAAATTTTTGCTATTTGAGCCCCTGGTATCCTCTTTCTATTTAAGCTCCTCATTTTTATGCTCCCTGCCTGCACCCCTCTCTCACTATGAACCCTTGGTAATTTGTAAATTATTATTATTTTGTCATCTCTTACACCGTCCGACATCTCCCTTCAGCCTTCACCCCAGAGAGGAGGTTATATGTAGATCCTTGCAATCTGTTCTCCTTTCTACCCTTTCTTCCTTCCACCCTCCCATTGTTGCCCTTCTCTCCCCTGGTCCTGGGGTGTTCTTATGTTTTGGATTCTCTGTGTTTCTAGTTTCTATCTGTACCAGTGTACATCCTCTGGTCCAGCTAGATTTGTAAGGTAAAATTGAGATCATGATAGTGGGGTGGGAGGAAGTATTTAAGAACTAGAGGAACATTGTATATTTTGCCATTGCTATCCTGTATCCTGACTGGCTCATCCCTTTCCTGAGAGCCTTCTGTGAGGGAATGTTCCGTTGTCAATAGATAGATTTTGAGTCCCCAGTCTGAACTCCCCCTCATTCACAATGATATGTTTTTTAGTTCTTTGATGCCTGAGAACGGATCCTCAACACTTTGTGATCACTCAGGCTGCTGTGCTTCTTCCATGTGGACTTTGTTGCTTCTCAGCTAGATGGCCACTTATTTATTTTCAAGTCTTTATGACCCCAGATGCTACATCTTTTGATAGCCAGGCACCGTCAGCTTTCTTTGCCACATTTGCTTATGCACCTGCTTTGTCTTCAGTGGCCATGTTGGGAAGATAAGTATCTCAAGACTGCTGAATTATTAGAACAAAATGTTCTTGTATTGGGGGAGTACTTGAGTAGGGGCCCACTGTCCCTGTGTTTCCTTAATACTTAATCTACAAATATGTGTACACAGATCTATTTACCCTTCATGTTATTTAAATATATTTACATATGCATATGCCCTTGTTTAGATCTCTATAAGTACCCATTGCCTCCTTGTTATTTCCTCTATTTCCTTTTACGTTCTTGTCTGACTATCATGTTCAGCCTTCATTTGAGGCAGAAACCATTTCTTAATGTAGAAAAATTAACATAGAAATTAAACCAAAGACAAATTTTGTATTAATAAGTTAGTTTGGGTAGACTAGAGAAACAAATTCATAAACACACACAATGATATAAGGTTTATACACAAGGTTTATACACAAGAGGAATGGAACATTGAGAAAGCAATCCAACCTAGTCCAGTCCAAAGTCATAAGTCCAATATTATTCCATATATCTGATATCAGCCTATAAAGTCTTCTTCTGACTCTCAAAGCAAGTGCAATGACACCAGGACAATCACAGACCAGTGCGTGCAGAGTCTTGTGCATCCAGTGGTCAGTGGTAGAAGCATCTCAGTACTGACAGAGATCTCTCCGTGGCCTCCCAAGCATCTCAGCACTGGCAGGACTCTCCAGGTGGCTTCTCAGGCTCCAGAGATCTGGTTCCATCAAGGTACGCCCATGTGGCTTCTCCTCCGGCTTCTCCAGGATTCAGGGTCTATCAGCATGCCACCATCTTTTCTTGTCAGTCGAGCATCCTAAGTGACTGAGTTTTGTGTCTTGTCTGTTGCAATGTCTGCCAGGGACTCAGTTGTAAGTTTCTCACCTCCATGGGGGAAATACCATGAGGTTTCTCAGAATTCTCAGGAGAAAGCCAGGCCCACACAGAGACCTCATTGGCCATTTCCAGATTAACAGGCCAGACTTCACTCCTGCACGTCCAGTGCTGAAATTGACACAGATCAGTGACTGCCACAATTAACTTAGTAAAATTATTGAAATGTATAATTAATAATTATTAATAAGAAAAAGCCAACTTATCCCCCAGCCAATGGAAAAGCAAGCAAGATGAAAACAGGCATTACTCAAAAGACGTATTAACAAATACAAATAAACAAAAGATGTTTAATTTCACTAATGATGGAGGAAATCCAACTAGAAAAACAGAGCATCTCTTGAGATTCTTATTTGAAAAAACACATTAAAAATATCAAATGTTTGGGGAAGTGAGCATCTCATACACTCTTTATGGGCATAAAAGGATCACAATTTATGGATATATGAATTAGCACTATAAAGTTTGTTGACAATATGAATGCCGAGTGCGTTGTAGTTTTGAACTACGGATCTTGGGGTTATCAACTCAATGAGTAACCACTCTGACACTAAGTCTTTCTTGAAAGAGGGCATAATATGAATATTTGCACACCTCCCTTACAAGTTTGTTTATATTCTTACACTTCTATTGGTAATTGTGGGGAAGGATGAATAAACAAAATGTACAGTAATGGTATGCGTTTGGCTGCTAACCAGCAGGTCAGCAGTTTGAAACAATCAGCTGCTCCTGGGAGAAAGGTAAGACACTTTCTACTTCTGTAAAGAGTGACAGTCTCAGAAACCTACGTGGGCAGTTCCCCCCATCCTCTAGGGTCACTATGAATCAAAATGGACTTGAGAGTGGTGAGTTAGAGAATAAAATGCTACCTTGTATGGTTGTGGTGTACTATGTTTGAAAACTTGATCATGATAACAAAAAAAGAACATAGTAAAAAACCATATCTACAGTATGGTTTTTATTTTTATATCTACATGTCTATATAATTTATATAAAACATACTTGTATGTATTTGGATTATTTATATTTTATTTATTTACTTACTTAGCAAAAGGGATTGGGAGAATTTTGAATAAACTTTAAAATGTATTTGCATGATGTCCTACACATTTTTATAGTAATTCTACAATGATAGTTTTATATTTTGCTGAAAATTTTCAAACATACACAAGAGTAGAAATAAAAAATATTGAACCTTATGAATATTTATCATTTGATTTCAACAACTAGCAACTATAGTTCTTAGTAAAACAAATTACTAAAGCTTAGTTACCTGAAATCCATCATGTTCAAATTTCCTAGAGATACTCATTGTCAACAAATTCTTCATAAATATAAAAGCTATTGCATTTTCCCTTCAAAAGCATCTCATTTCCCTTCCCTAAGTCCTGTTTTCAAAACACTGGCTTAGTCATCAAAATTTTTCTTTTGAAGGAAAGCAATTCAGTGTTGTTAATGAAAATAGTAAACCAGTCGTGTGTGTTCTCAGTTTTTCATCACACTGAAAACAAACTACAACCTTGTTTTCTGGCACTCTATCATCATTGCTTTGAAGACTTTTACAAGAAACGTATGAACACTGAGACCCAAAAGGCATCTGGCCCATTGTGTGTGGTCCTCGCCTCTTCTTCCCTCACCCAGTATAGAACTTGAGCAAGAATTGGTAAGTAAACTTTAAAACAAAAAGGTTTGTATATCCCCAGTCATCAGATCTGAAAATACTTTCATTCTTGAATTCAGGATTTGAAAACAGTCTGCACTGTGCAGACAATACTTAGAAGTTGCTTCTTGGAGAATTTAAGAGCCATGTTCTTCTAAGAGGTTTCTGCGCTTACATGGGAAACACAAAATAACACTGAAAAGACTCCAAGGAGTTTAAATATTTTGCCTGGTGAAGAATAAATGATGCAAAGATGTGCAAAACCCATCATCTAGTATGTTTATAACTGAAAATATTTCCTTTAGAGTGCAGTTTTTCTCTCATGCTTTAATATTTTGTGAAATTTTGATGGGCTAGTACTTGGAAGGTCTTTGATATATGCTGTATTTTTAAAAATCCTTTGGACCTTACCTTGGGAAAGTGGAAAGTATTTATTTCTTTTATTTCCATAAGGCTTTCCACAGTGGCTCCAATGTACTCAGTATAACTTGACTATAAAAATAACAAATGTACAGCAACATAAGTGTAAATGTAATAAATGTCATGTGTACACATGGCAAATTGTCAGGATGTATTGACATTTGTTCTTATGGCATCTATTAAGACCACACCATATTTATTAACTCTGGTTGGATTACATTGCTTCATTAACTTGGTAATATCCTTGTAGTTTAAGAAGGGTTTTAGCTGTTGGATTCAGTTGAAATTTTATGCACAAACCCACAAGTCGTTGGGCTTGGAACATATTTCATATAAATCAAGTAAAAAATATGAATAAAAGCTATTTCATGAAAGCAGTAAACAACAGAATCAGGATCCAATAACTTCTTAATAACAGACTGAGAAATTGTTCCTGGTGATGAGAGGCGTGGATTGGGTCAGGTGTGTTCACATTCTCCTTAGCGGCTCACTGTGCTGTAGAAATATCCATGTTTGAGAGAACCACCACTGTAATCAGAATGTAGCTCTCTGACACTCAAATAGAAAAATGGAGAAAGACACTTAAATGGGTGTGTTATAAACATACTTGTTTCTGAACTAATTTTAAACATGATATCACAGAATTTGATGAGACTGTTCCTCTTGGGAGGAAAAGAAACACTAAAAATGCCAAAAGGACCAGCTGAGGGAGAATACATTAGGTAAAAGCATCTTTATCCTAGAGTTAACCTTACCCCCAAACTGTTTATAAATAGAATTCTGTGTCATTTCCACCACTGTCTATTAACAGGTCATAGATTATACCTGGGTTTGACCCTTCTCTTCTCAGCCCACTCATTTGTTTAATTTATTGTCCTCCTTGAAGGCCCTTAAAACATCAAAAGTGAATGTTTTAAAAGCCCAGAGAAACAAATGAGTAAACATAAGTTCTACTTATCATCTTGTCAAGCTGAACAAAGCTATTGGATGTACTCAACAGATCTCGGGCAAAAACAAGCATATTTAGTGACATAAATGAATGTTTTCATTGGGACCACAAAGTTTCCTTAGAAGAGAAATAAGTACTATGAGCATTAATTTGACAAACTCTATGCATTTGACATAAACTGTGCATCTATAGAATACTTCCTCCTAGTAGCATCAAGAATAGAGTCAGACAATTCAGATTAAAATTCAAGTACATGAGAGAGACTTTACAATGGTTGGAAGATAAGGCAAGAATTATGTTTGTAAATTTCTGCGATGATTTCAAGAAACATATTGCAGGCTAAGTGTTTTATACAGCATGCATTGTTAGCAGGTGTTGTGAGTACTTTATTTCTTGCACACAATGCTGACATTTTACTCCTTTACACTCTTTAAGGGAACAAGCAGCATAATTGGAATTCCTTTGAGAATGATTTGTTAGTTATTTTGGACCTTTACAGGGAGTAAATGGTAAATAAGAACTGAGTTTTGGACATTAGTATCTATTGGCTGAGCAGATTATACTGTAAATTTTAAAAAGGAAGGGCAATTTAGGTAATAATACCTAACAGCTGCATGGTTATTTTGTAATAGTGGCCCACCTGGGCTGAATTATGAATTTCAAAACAAAGCTGAATGCCTTCAATTCCATGATGTATTATGCTACAAGGAAAGCTCTCAGCTAAGCAAAATGTAGAGCTACTGTCAGACCATCTTTCTGCCAAATTACTACTGTGCTAAAAAATGACTACCGTGGTATCACTTGGTGAGATCATCATTGTCTACTTCTCTTAATGTTTCCATCATCTCTGATCCCAATTTTACATCTCAGTTATTGTCTTCTAATGAAGTGTTCTCTCTCCCTTCATATTGGAATGATCTATTTTGACTTTGTTTTGTTTTGTTTTCATTCTGCTATCTCTTAGAATAAGAAGATGTGAAGTTTCCTCCACTGACATCATGAACCATTTGGTTTCTGAACAATATTAAGCAAGAAATCACATTCTATGATTTAGATCTATACTGTGTGATTATTTTCAACATAGAGCGGTGCTCTTGTATATGAGTCAAACATAGCAAAGTCAGTCCCTTTGCACTTATTTAGTGTCAAACGATGTGATTGATTACCTTTATACAATTTTGTTTTTTAAAAAAATGGGGGGTGGGGGTGGGGTCCTTTACAACTTCATCAAGAGCCCAAATCTACATTTTTCTACTTTCCCTTCAGATTCCCCAGTGTTGAAGAGAATCATGGAGGCTTCCAGAAACATAAGTTCTTAGCATAAGAAGAAATTGAGACACAGGGAAACCATGTGGTCTTGCTGGGAATCATCACAAATACAAGCCAAAGAAAAGTTGGGCATGACATCAAGATCTGCTTTCTTTCCAGATTCTGCTGAATCTGGCTGAATTTTATAAACACTTCAGGGAAAGTTCAGATTCTACATTTTATTCCTAGATGCTCCATTTGACCTGAGAAGTCACTTAAGCCTACAGATGTGGTTGAGATGTTTTTTAAACCACCTTTTAAAAATACGTCAAAATACCAAGTGTGCACATGGAAACTTTGTCTTCACACACCCTTAGACAAAAGCATGGGAATTATGTTATATTTTGATGTAAAGAATAATTCCAAATTTTAATAAAGTGGCTGCCTGGATAAATCTGCTAATCAGTTTTCTCTTGTTTTCTTTCAGCAATGTGGTTTCCATTACACATTTCAATTCTGTTTCATTGCTGGTAAGCATCTGTTTTAAAATACAGTTGAAAATTGGTACTTTTGGTCCAATTCCAAGGGGCAAAATCAGTAGGAATAAGTAACTCTACAGCCTTAAGAAGAACCTTCTAAACCATGAAAAAAAGTAATAAGTACTAAATTTTGAATAAAAGAACCATAAATGAGTCTGGAAGCCTCATTTACATTGTAATGTGCATACCAGCATGATGTCATTATCAATTAGTGTATTTCCTAACAGCCATCTATTTCAAGTATATAATCATTTAGTTTATGGTCATGATTGTGCTGTATGTATGTGTGGGTATCAGAGAGAGAAAACACTAAAGCAGAAATGTCCATGAAAAGTAGTTGTACAGGAAATATTTATGCTGATGAACAACCAGTCCTACTTCATTTAATGCTATTTATTGATATGGGGTAGCATAGTACCTCAATAAGTTGTGCATTCTGACTAAACTAATAAAATCTGCCTGTTGTATGACTTAAAGCAAAGTATATATACAGAAAAACTTGAACAAATTCACTGCTATAGGGTAGATGCCACTTAACAGCGACTATGGAACAGAGTTGAACTGCCCCTGTGAGTGTCTGAGACTGTAACTCTTTACCGGAGTCAGAAGCCTAATCTTCCTTCTGATGCATAGATATAGCCATAGATATAGAGACAGATAGATGATAGATGATACCAGTCACACCACCATGCAAATTTTTTTTGTTTTGGATTTTGAAATGCTATAGGTATTGTCAAGACAAATATTTCATTCTCTGTAGCAATGTTTTTATTATATGTCAAGAATCTCGAAGCTTCAATCAGTGCACTACTGTCTGAGGTATGAGATGAGCCTGTCTTTTTGAGTGTAGACTTTGTTCTTTATAACTCTCCTTCCTGCATGAACATAGGGACATTTCCAAGAAATTAGACTAGTAGAGCTATCATGATAAGTCGTTGACCTTCTTAGGTGTGGTTTCTTGGCTTTCAGTTGTCTTTAAATTTAATTTTGTTTCTATTTCTTTCTATGTGCTCTTAAATATACCATAGCTTCCATACCATAGTTTGTTAATATAACAAAATTAACTATTTTGTTCTACTTGCCCTTTGTGACATTTCCATGTATTTACTGATCCAAATGATTAGAATTTTTAAATGTTTAACTATTTGTTTAAAACACCAATTCTTATGAGAACTAAGATT
Source organism: Nesogale talazaci (assembly GCA_004026705.1). Classification (NCBI taxonomy): domain Eukaryota; kingdom Metazoa; phylum Chordata; class Mammalia; order Afrosoricida; family Tenrecidae; genus Nesogale; species Nesogale talazaci. Next base: position 125,942 of record PVJH01000068.1, on the reverse strand, counting down.
AGTAAGTGAACAATACCCAGGCAATTGGTATTTTTCTGATAAAATATTTCTATCTATAACATAACTTAAATTTATGAAAAGATAAAAGCAAACACACTGCTATCCAGTGAATTACAATTAATAGTGTCCTTTTTATAAGGCAAGGTGAGTCTCCAAGACTGTAACTTCTAACAGGAACAAACCGCTTCTTTCCTCCAGGGAGCAGCTGGTGGTTTCAAACTGCTGACCTTGCAGTGAGCAGCCCAACACGTAACCACTGTGCCACCAGGGCGTCTTGAAGATACTACACCTTGCTTAAATCAACAAAGACTGAAAAATGGCATTTTGCTTACTTGCGCAATACAGGAAAAGAATAGTAAGTATGCAAAATCAAATGGCAGTGGCATCAACATAACTCTATTTCTTACTACTCTAAATATTTCCATCTGTAAGTGTTTCTCACTGAACAGCAGTATCCATCCACTTCTCTCTGCTGTCACACTAAGTCAGTGCTGTTTCACTCAGAGCATGTTGCAGTTTGGTGATCTGTGTAATGTTCTGTGTCTATGTTAATCACACAATGGAAGGATTCAACTTACTGAATCATTTGCTTTATTGCAGCTCCAGAACAGCACTGTAACTGCCTCATGGGAACTTCTTCATAGGGAGTGATTCTGGAGGCAGTCTCTATGTAAATACATCCCTCTAATTCCTGTAAATGGCACCAGAACATTCTGCTACAATTCAGTTAAAAAACAAAATAAGCCTTTTGATAAGCCTTCCTAGAAGAGGGTCTTAATGTTGCATTTAATAACTTAATGGCATTAGCACAGAGAATTGGTTGGGTGGTAATTGAAATGAAAGGATATCCACATATAAGAGTTTTTGTGCACTGTGAGGGGAGAAGGTGAGCGCTTGCTCGTCTTTGCTGCCATGGAATTGCCTCCCCATTGTGGCAATCCCATGTGCCGCTGAGGGAAACCCTGGCACTGACTGCATCTTCCCCAAGACCAGCTGCAGAGCTGACCACTGGGGCTCTTGGAGGTTTCCTGCATTGGTTTATGAAACAAGAAGACCAGACCTTTCTTCATGGCAGACTCAGCCTGGAAGCTCAGCTGAAACCCCTTCAGCATCATAACAACAAATTAGCCTTCAGAAATACATAGGTAATGGCTGCAATGGTGCGAATTGATTGAGAATTGATCCAAGTCTCCTTCATGAAAGACAAGAATTCTACCAAGGAACCACCAAGAAAATAACGCTATTATCAAGTTCATTCTGACTTACTGTGACCTATAGGCTTTCTGAGATTGTAACTCTTTCCTGGAGAAAAAGGTCTAATTTTTCTCAGCAGAGAAACCGGAGGGTTTGAACCACCTAAATCTCACCCCACATTCTCATGAGTGCTTCTGTTCAAGACCTGTTGTTGTTAGGTATTCTCTTGTTCTGAATCAGAAAATCGTAGCTTCATCTCACCATACCTTCTGTGACCTAGACATATCAAGAAAGAAGAAATACAGTCAATTGCTATGTCTGTGCCCAGGGCTGCAGCCACTGTGTGGGAGAAAAAATCTTGTCAAGGGTCTTCCTCTTTTTTGCTGCCCCTTTAAATTACCAAGCATGCTGTTCTCTCCTAATTTTACCCAAAGTATGTGAGATGCAGTCTCACAATATATTTCACAAACACCATCATTAAAAGGCATTGATTCTCTTCTAGTCTTCCTTATTCCATGTCCAACTTTCACATGCAATGAGGAGATTAAAAATTCCCTGGCTGGAGTCACACACAGCTAAGTCCTCAAAGTAAGAGTCCTGCTTTTATTGTGCAGCAGATTTACTCCATGCAATGTGTTCTTGATCTCCTGACTGCTGTTTCCATGAGCACTGATTTTGGATCCAAGCAAGAGAAAACACTTGATAATATCATTCTTTTTTCTGTTTATCATGATGTTACCTCTTGCTTCTCTTGTGAGGATTTAGGATTTACGTTGAGTTGCAATCTATACTAAAGGCTGCAATCCTTAATCTTCAGCAGCACGTGTTTCAAGTTCTTCTCACTTTCAGTCAACAAATTTGAGTCATCTGCCTAGGGGTATGGACAACAGAAAAGTGGGCGAAGAGAGACAGCAGTTAGTATAAGACATGGGGGAGGTATTCAAGCTTCATCAATAATCAAGCTTTATGAGTACATAGATAGGGTCACTATCAGTTGACACTGTGTGGCACCTTAAAAAATGTCAATGGAGTCAGAATTGACTCAATCCAGAATGTTTTATAACCATAGTATTTATAACACACATGAATGATTAGGCGGTACCATGACTGTATTGCTTCCTTTCCCGATAGCGCTAAGTAACAGTAGGTGTAGGAAGATGATGCTAAGATTATGATTCTGTTGAGAATGATGGTTAAAAAAGGTCAATTCTGACTGTATATTCTGGAAATTCCTATGTGAGGATTAATCAATTTTGCTCTGTTGGTAGGAATAAAATGAACCCATTAGAATTAAAAATGGAAACACTACTAGAAAGAAAGTATAGCCAGAAATGGAGTATGCTGTTTGCATAGCATGCATAGCATCCTGAAATCCCTGTGCCTTGAGCATTCTCAATTTAGCAACAGAAAATTTTAAGACCAGAGTGGTAGAAGAGTGGCAGCAGCAGCAGAACCAAGAACCAAAGCAGGATACAGAACAGTGTGTATCCTGGCCTGTGAAGCAAGCAAACTTCAGGCAAGCAGTCTGTTTGCAAGGTCAGGTACGCCCAGCCACTGAATTTGATTTGGAAAGATGAGTGTGTTGATTTGTGGAAGTACAGCTATGTCTATGGGTTTGATCTATATCATTCTTCAGAGTGATATCTTTGAATCTTAAATCTTTACAACTGATATGCCCATGCAATATGTAATTTTTTTTCTTTACAGTGTTTCTGTGCACATTGATTCGGGGTCAACATAAAATGAAATTGTTGAAAACATCAATCTTTTCTTCATCAATAATGCTGATTTTTGCTTCCTTTATGTTATTGTGCAATCCATGCTGAAGTCTTTGGTCTTCATCAGTAACGCCTGTCATTGAAAAAGATTGTGTTATCTGCTTGTCACAGGATTTTTCCTCAAATTTTTTTGCTGTGAAATAGGCAAGATGCTTATATATCAGATAGTCATTTTCACATTTAACATCTTCAACACTCTACCAAATCTCTCAATGATATCACAGGTTTTTATGAGTCATCATCCAATTCTGATACCTTATTCTACTTCATTTAGTCCAGCAATTCTCAACCTGTGGGTCACAACCTTTTTGAGGTCAAAGAATGCTTTCACAGGGTCGCCTGATTCACAACAGTAGCAAAATTACAGTTATGAAGAAGCAACGAAAATAATTTCATGGTTAGGGAGTCACCACAGAATGAGAAACCATATTAAAGGGTTACAGCATTAGGAAGGCTGAGAACTACTGATTTAATTCATTTTCTGGAGTAATTTGCCAGGCACACTTGCCTTTCAATATACTAATAGTGTGTTAGTCCAAGTAGACTTGAGAAGCAACTTCATAAGCATGTGTATGTGTATAAGAAAGAGGTTTACATAAGAGCAATTGAACATTAAGAAAACATACCAGCCCAGTCCAGTCCAAGGCCATAAATCCATTTTAGCCCATATGTCCAATACCAAAACATAAGTCCTCTTCAGACTCACGAAACACATGGAATCACACCAGGACAATCACAGGTAGGTGCAGAGTCTCGTGTAGCCAGTGGTGGTAGAAGCATCTCAGTGCTGGCAGAGGTCTCCCCAGTGGTTCCTCCAGTTTCCAGGGCTTAGGGTCAACCGGCATGCTGCCATGTATCTTGTCAGCTGTCATGTCTCTCAGGGAGTGAGAGAGATAGTTTCTCTTGTTTCCAAGAAGGAATTACCTCACTTACCAGAATTCTCAGAGAAGAAGGCCATGCCCACACAGAGATCTCATTTGCCAGCTCCAGATTGACAGGCTAGACTCCATCCTTACACTCTTAATCCTCAAATTGACACCAGATTAAGTGACTGCCACAAATAGTATGTTAAATTGTCCAGGAGATAGGGTGTTGGACCTTGTGAATGTTATTTCAATAAATGTTTGAATGCTCTTTATGTCAAACCTGTTTGTACAATGAACGATGCCAATAAATTCCTTTCCTATATGGCATTCTCAAGGATCTCTAGGAGTCAAAATCAATTTGATAGCAGTGAAGTGTGATACTTTGTTGGGCCAATTGAGAGGGGAGCAACACCATATTTATATATTGCTAGAGACTGCATGGCTCAGGGCCATTTTCAAATTCTGCAAAGTTTATTCAATTGATTAAAATAGGAATTAAAGTGGCTCTACTAGCCCAAGATACCAAAGGTGTAATTTTTTCCTCAAAGTCAAATATCAGATTTTACATGGCTGGATATTCAGCTAATAAATGACTTATTCAGTGCACTGGATAGGACACAAGAGATTGTTAATGTGGCTCCCAGTCATCGACAGTTGGAGTGTGCTGATTTATTGCTCAGTGGCAACATTTTATTAATGTAGTATGAGTTAATTTATAAAATTAGAATATTCCATGAGATAACAAAATCCCCATTTTCCCCATTTCATAGGATTTCATTCTTCAAAAGAGCTTTGGTGCAATTACTGCAAATTAATATTTTAACAAAACAAAACAAAACAAAAAGGGCTGAGCCCCGGTGGCGTAGTGGTTGTGCGCAGGACTGCGGCCCACAGGGACGGAGGTTCAATTCCAGCAGTGGGGCTGGGCCTCCTACTCCCACCACCGGAGAGAAGTAATGCCTCCCCCCAAAAAACAAACAATATTTAAAGAGGTGATGGGGTGAGGTATAGAAATCTGAGGGGTGAAAGATGTAGGTAGAATAGAGTTGTGAATTTACATGCAAATCTGTGAATGACTAAGGAAGATTGAGTGTTATTTTTGAAATTATTAGATCATGTCCTAATTCACTGACTTGGTTGCAAATTAAAATTAGTCTTTCATCTATAACATCATAATCAGAGGATCAATATGACACATTTTTCCTCTTCCCAGACTTTGAAAACAATCAATCAGGGTCAAGTTTCCCTTTAGCAGGTTGATTTAACCTGGAGCTGTGGAGTCAGGTTTATTAAGACTGGAAGGATCAGACTCAGCAACAAACACTCAGCTACATTCTTATGGTTATTTTTTTCTTAACTAAAAATCATAGAATTATTGGCAGGAAAACTCCCATGTTAGAAGTAACATATTTAAAATATATCCATATTGAATTATAACACAATCAGCCATCAATTAAACAGAGCTAGACAAAACAGTGATACATATATAGAAGAACAACAGCCAAATTTCTTCCAGCAGAATCTTATTTTTTCATGTATTATTCTATGGGTTAATATAGTTGGGTGCTGAAATTCTCTAATCATGGTCTTATTCCTTTTGATGGAGTTATGGATAGCAATGCTAAGTAATTATTCTTTAAATATGTCTTAGTTCTATATCTAAATGCTCAAAATGTCCCTTTACACATGGTTTCTGTGTGTCTTTGTCAGAGTTTTTTAAAGAAAATGAGCAAGTAAAATTTTACATATAATTATGCAAAGTACATTTGATTGATAAGAATAGGGCCAAAAAGGCGCTCAATTACCTGAATTACCTTTTCCCCCCTCAAAGTTAAATGTATTAGGCCAGGTTGACTAGAGAAACATATCCAGAGATGTTCATCTATGTATAAGAATGAACTTTATATACTTACCTCGCCGGGGAGATACTATGATCATTAAGGTGGTTTTCCTAAGGCAAGGCTTATCCATTGCACTCCGGATGTGCTGACCTCTGTGATGTCCCCAAATGTGGGAAACTCAACTGAATAATTTGTGGTAGTGAGGACTAAGTTTGCACTTTCCCCTGGTGAAAAAAAGAGCTCTATATCTAAAAGTAATTACATATGAAGAAGGCGTCCCAACCCAGCTCCAGTCTGTAAGTCAGGTACTAGTCCCTAAGTCCCTCTTCCGACCCATGTAGCCACCTGGAATGATGTAGAATGCAGGAAGACCACAGGCAGGTGAGTGGATCCAAGATCAGTGAAAACATAGCAGAGTACTAGCAGCTATCAGGATCAGTGGCAAAGTTTCAGAAAGCAGGAAAGTGAAGGGGGAGAGAAAGATGGAGATTCCGAGGGTCCTCCTTATAAGAAGTCCACACCCACCAGGCTGTGACCTGATTGCCAGGTTGGATTCCACTCGAACACTTTCATATATTTTCAAGCTGACATAGAATCATCTCATTACCATATCAATGATCAAGTTTTACACAGAGGCTTAATAGATTTCTTCTTCATAAATTATTCTGATTTATATTTATATCTATTTAGAGATTTATTTTCAAGATTTGGCTCCTATGATTCTGGGGACAGATAAATCCATAATTGATACATCAGGATACAGGCAGTCTGCAAATTCTGGACATCTTGTGGACCTCTGGTAGTTACATAATCTGGTATCAATTTCAGACTTGAGAGTGAAAGGGTGGAGTTTGGCCTGTCAGTTTGGTTGCTTCATTTGGAGGTACTAAGGCAATGGTTCTCAATCTTTCTAATGCTGCGACCGTTTAATAGTTCCTCATGTTGTTGTGACCCCCAACCATGGCAATGATTTTCATTGCCAGTTCATAGCTGTAATTTTGCTACTGTTATGAATCAGGTGACTCCTATGAACGGGTCATTCGACCCTCGAAGTGGTGGTGACTCAGAGGTTGAGAACCACTGTACTAGATATTCATTACAGGCTTGCGGAACAATTGAAGGCACCAGGGAATGTCTCAGTGATTGAGCTTGAGCACAAGGAGTTGGAAACAACCCAAATTTTCATCAATGGATGAATGGATCAAAAAACTGTGGTATATACAGTTATCACTAAAAAGCCATGATAAATGCATGAAGCACATTGCCACATGGGAAGAACTGGAGGAAACTATGCTAAGCAAAGTAACTCAAGCACAAAAGGACAAGTACAGCATGAGTCCACTGAGTAAACTTAAAAAATGCAAAAGGGACATAGGGGGAAAGCTACTATATACATACATTCCTGGGGTGAGATCTAAGTACTGTGGCAGGGGTCAAACCCAACCCATGGATACATATAGCAGCCAACTAAATAGAAGGGGGGAAAATAGGGGAAAAAATACATGGGGTGGGGAAGAGGGTATAGGGCAAAAATCCACCCTAGGGGAGAATATTGTTTATATCCCTACAGGAGAGGGAGAGAGAGAGAGAGAGTCCAGGAGTCAGACCCTGTGTGCCAAGATATGAATACAACAAACCTGCATGTAGCAGGGAACCAATAGGGAGGTCTGCAGGGCTGGGCCCAATCCCAACTACATGGACTCACCCCCAACCTCACCCCACCAGAAGAATGCACTTCAGAGGACAGTACTAAAGCTATAGCTCAGGGAGGGGCCACTTCTGATCAGAGCACAAAGAAGTAGGTAACACGGGAAGAAGAGAGTGGAGCACATCCTGACCCACCAAGTCCTGAGGACAACATTCGTCCTCTGAGCAGCCAATACACAGAGAGGCCAATAGGGCCAGTCCCACCACGAGACAGGATGTCCCTCACTGACCCATAGTGCTACAGGGAAAAACACTGAATATACAGTACAAAACTGTGCACGATGTAATACCATCACATTGAGGCAAAACACTAAAATGAACACTAACATGAAACATGAACACTGTTCATGTACAACAGACCCTTCTCATAAGGGAGCTCATGAGGGGGAAAATGAGAAGCTGATATCACGGGTTCAAGAAGAAAGAAAATGTTTTGAGAATGATGATGGCAACATATGTACAAATATGTTTGACACCATGGATATGTGTGTAGATTGTGATAAGAGCTGTAAAAGCCCTCAATAAATTATTTTTTTTAAGTTTGAGATTGAGAAGAGTTTTGGTCAGTTAACATCTTCTGATACTTATAGAAGAGTCTCCTATCCCCCATCTGTTTTGATCCTCTAATTCATATTCATAGAGTGAAACACATTTTGAGAATATTATCTTAGACTTAAACTCCACGGAGGCTCCATTTTGACTCTTCAACAAGCTGCTCAGATAATTACTGTAATTGCTAATATAGTCAATTATAGAAAAAAGTATGTCCCATTCTATATTATTAAAAATTGATAGTGATAGTAGTTAAGATAGCATTTGAAATATATTCATCTATGTTCCTTTTTTTAAAAAAAAACTAACTTATGTCTTACAAAAGAAGTGAAGTCAGTTTCAGTTTTACTTTTCCTCTTTTTAAATGACTCACCAGCATTTCAATTTGATAGGTATTGAATATCAAATCAGCAGGATCTTAAAGACTGAGGGTCTTAAAGACTGTTACTCTTCTCTTAAAAAAGAAAATACTAATTTTTGAAAAATTTATTATTTTTCCTTTATTTGTTCCCACAAATAAAATATACAAATAGCACATACAAAGATAGAGTATATGCATTGTACACCAGTTACATAAAAAAGCTGTCCTATTAAACCCAGTAAGCATCCATGTATATGGTCCTTCTTTTTCTGTTTTTCCTTCTCCCACGCACTCTCCCACTCTCCCACCTTCCTCCTTGTCCCTTCCCTCAACTCCTCCCCTCTCTCCCTGGCTGCATTATCATCCTCAGTGTTGTTTCTTTTGGTGTAGAAGCCCCCTCCTTTTCTATGTCTTTATACCGAAGTGTCATGAACTATTTATCTTTATGAGCTTGACTAACTGTCCTGACTATAATGTCTCTCAATTTTGTCAATGTCATGAGACATTTGGCAGACTTATCATTGTTGTTTAAGATTGCATAATATTTCTTGTGTTTAAGTACCAGAGTTTATTTATACATTCCTTCAAAGAGAGAATTTTTAGTTTCCATCTTTTTGCTATTGTATACATTTCTGTGATAAACATTGGTGTATATATATATTTATTTTTCATTATTTCTTTAAAGGTATATATCAAGTAGATATTTGGTACTTCTTTGTGTATTTATTTAAGGGAGCATCGTACTGTTTTGCATAGTGACTCAATATTTCTGAAATTGTACCAGCAATATATGAGCATTATAGTCTTTCCATGTCCTCTCCACCATTAATTATTTTCTATTTTATTTTCATTTGTAATTATGTTGAGAGTTTCAGGTCATATTTTATTGTTTTAATTAATTATGGTGAGCATTTGTCTTATGCTGAGAAATTTTCCATCTATCTTTGTGCTAGGCCAGGTTCACTCGAGAAACAAATATATGTGTACGAAAGAGGTTTATATCAAGAAGTATTTATATATATCAGGAAAACATCCCAGTGCAATTAAGTCCATCAGTCTGATACTGGTTCATAAGTCTCTCTTCAGATTCATACAATCACATCCATTGATGCAGAATGCAGGAAGATTACAGAAAATAATCAACAAGACAAGAAATTGGTTCTTCCAAAGGATTAATAAAGTCAACAAACTACTGGCCAACTAAAGATAAAATAAAATATTATGAGTACACATGCAGTGGCAGTGGGTCGGGCCGCATTGAGGTGCAGCCAGCAGGTAGGTGAAAGCAGAGAGAACGTGTGAGCCAGCCACACCCAAAAGGATGTACCATAAAGCTGTGACTTGAGTGACAGGTTGAATACCACTTCTACACATTTATATATTTTCCAGTTGACATGAAATTATGTAACTACTACAACCTCTATTTTATTACTTTTTTAAAAGATATAGAATGGGTACTGGATTTTATTATATGTCTTTTTTACATTGCTTAATATAATTATATGACTATTTTCCATTGTTTTGTTTATATGTTGGATTACAATGATTATATTTTTAATACTGGACCATCTTTGTATACTTGGTATGAATTACACTTGATCATGATGCATTTTTTGGGGGGTGGGGCATCACTTCCTCTGGTGGTCGTGGGAGCTACCCAGTACTGCTCCTGAGAGCAGCCTCTGGATTTGAACTGCCAAGCCCGTGGGCTGCAGTCCCGCACTCAACCACTTACACCACCAGGGCTCAGCCCCATGATGCATTTTTTCATGTTTTGTTGAATTTTGTTGGTTAGAGTTTTGTTTAAAAAAAATCCCTCTGAGTTGCAAATAACTCAATACCATGAGTTCAGGTTTTTTTAAAAAATATTTATAAGAGATATATAAATATTATTTCTATAATTTCAATTCTGACAATATCTTTGCCGTCTAAGGTATTAGGGTTATTCTTACTATATAAAATGTGGATGATAGTATATTATCCTTTTCTACTTTCTGAAAAGTTTGTCTTATATTGCTGCTCACTTGTCGCTAAATGATTGGTAGAATTCCCCAAGGAAGCCATCTAGTTTCAGGCTTTTGTTGTAGGGAACTTCTTAACAACCAGATTTACATACAATGGCCTTCCATGTCTCTCTTGTTAGCTTTCATTTAATGTGTACTTTGTCCGAAATTATTGCTATTTCTGTTTTCTCTTGACTCCCAATTGGCTTGACATATATTTTTCCATCCTTTGATTTTTAATATGCTTTTCTCTTTATAGCTGAGATGTGTTTTTTGTAAGTAGCATATCTATGCCTTATGTTTTCTTATCCATTCTGCTTCTATCTCTGAACTGGGGAATTTAATATATTTACAGTTAATGTTGCTATTGTTAGCAACATTATTGTTTTATTGCTATCTTTTTGTAATATGCTGGTGTTGCTTTATTTGTTCCTCATAATTTATGTACTACTTTTCTTAACTTGTTAATTTTGCCTTTGCTTCTAAGTTTGTATCGTACTTCTTCACCGGATGCTGTTATTTTCCCCCCTTTTTTATCTTGTTCAGATTTTAACATTTTCTTTGAGACTCATTTTCTTATTGTTTCCTTTCAACATTTAAGACAGTTTGTTGCTTTTTGCCAGTGGATTTTTATCATTTCTGTTCAACTGTTTATTAGATACTCTGTTCCCTCTATTATTTTTTTTTGTTGTTTTCACTATGGAATGTGATTCCTTATTTTGATTTGTACAGTTTTGTTTCGCTTTGTGTATTACTTAAGTAGGATGATTTCTCTATAATAATTGTATGTTGATTTTAGATTGCGTATTGTTTTCCTTGAGATCTGTCCAAAGAACTCCTGTTAGTACTTTTTATAAGGCTGTTCATTTTACAAATTCTTCCAGCTTTTCGTTTTCTGAAAATGAGTCTATTCTCCCCTCATATTTGTAAGGGTAATTTTACTGAATATGGAATTCTTGGTTGGAAAGGTTTTTTTTCTTTCAAGATTTTGAATACATACATTGTCTTCTTGCCTGCCTTACTTCCAGATAAAACTCTGAGCTTTTCTTACTGCTTCCCTTTTATATGTGATTATTCTTTTTCCTATGTTTTCATCAGGACCCTTTCCTTTTCTGTGATGCTAAAAAGTTTGACCACGTTATGTCAGAGGGAATGTCCTTTGATGCTAAATTCTGTTTTGGGTTCTTTTGCTTCTTGGGTAGTTATTTCTGTTCCATCATATATTAAGGGTAGTTCTCTTTCGATATCTTTTTAACTATTTTTTTGTGTAGATAAATTTTCTTCTTTCTATTCTGAGTTGTTTACTAAATACAAGGTGTTACTTTTGACTGTGTCTCATAGACTTAGTTTTTCTTCAGCTTTCTTTGACTCTTTATTTATGATTTGATCATGTATTTTGGTATCTAGAAATTTGTCCTTGAAATAACCACTTCTTGGTCCTATTGTTCCAATTCTTCTGTTTTATCTTTCAAATGTTATTTAGTTCCAAAATCTTAATGCTTGCTGTTTGAATTTCTCTTTTGAGTTTTTAAATCATTCTTAGCTTTTAATATATTTTGTCAGATTGCTCTTGTAATGTTTTCTGGAGTTCTCCTCCCCCTGTATTTCAGTCAAAAAAAATTCCTCCATTCATTTAAAGCAGCTGAAGACCATTTTCTCAAAGAAAATTCTAAAACTTTTTCTATTTTAAAGATTTCTTCTGTATCCACAATTCCATGTATTTCACTCAATCAAGCCCATTCCTCTTGTTTTCTCATGACATAGAGATTGGTTGCTAAATCTGAGATATGGTGTCATTTTTATATTCGTCTCTGGACTTAACTAACTGAAAAGTCAAGGATGGCTATATCTTTTCATCTGAGCCAATTCAGAGCTGGACTGACAGATAGGAGCAGTTAAATATTGTTCCTAGCAACATCTTGGTTCCAAGGTTGGGGGTCCCAAACTTTCAGGGTGGGAGATCCAGTGATCAAGGCAACTGGCTTGAAGAGGGAGAGAAGAGAATATTGAACATTTCACTGCATATTCATTCCCTGACTCTATCGAAGTAAGCTCTGGGATTCCTTTTAATCGCTCTCCTCTGAGGTTGAGCAAGGAGACAGGCAGTGATGCTCCTTTGAAACCTGGGTCCTTGAAGAGATGAAATGAAACTCTGCTGTGCTAATTTTCCCCAAGGCAGGAACATCTAACTTGGGCCTCCTCCAGGGTTGGCTTGTCCTCATGGTGTTCTGAGGAAGAGCATTCTGTCTAGTCCTGAAAATTGCAAGGAAGAGTCTTAGTCTGGTCCTAGAAGTTATAGCTTGAGCTTGAGGAAGAAATCCTAATGTCCTCTTCGCTGTTATTTGGGGTCCAGTTTGCAGATGATGCATCAACTCACCTTTCCCCCTCCTCAGTCACCAGCTGGAGCCCCAGTGGGAAGAACAGCTTCACAGGCCTCCCATCCTGGCAGCACAAACCCCGCAACTGTGGGGGTGCTTCTTATGAAGATTCCTCCCTTTGAATTATGAAATATGATTGGTAGGTGTTTCTCTTCTTCTGGCGAGGTTTGGCACTCAGGCTTTTTTAGTGCTCTCCACTTTTCCAAAAGTTTTATATGAGGACAATTTTACAAAGCCAATGTAGCCACATAGGGTGAGAATCAACTATATTTCTTGTTGATAATATTTTTATATTTACGGGGTACACAACTTATACCTGTTGACTTAGTCTATGCAATTCAGGGTAAAACGCTCCAAATATAACTCAGTGATTTATTGTAGTGACAAGCTTTGGTTAGAATTTAAGCAATATTTTTTTTTCAGAAATGGAACAAAAAATGGTGTTTTCTTCCTAGCCGTCTCTTTGCCTCTGAAAGTTTCCATTTTTTCCAAGAATGGCTCAATGTTGAGAAACTAAATACTTCCCAATTTAAGGAAAAAAGTAGACAAGACCCTATCTAATAACTTTCAGAGTAGAGGGTGTAAGCTTATTTCTTTAGAAATCTGCAATAAAAAACATCTTGTGTTTCATTGACCCTGTTTCCACCATTTGTCAGTTTATGATCCTGTGGGGGAATGAGAGTTGCTATGACACTGGAAACTACCACCGTATTTAAAATCTTAACAGGGACACCATAGAGGGACAAGTTACAATGAAGCTTCCTTATTAAAATTAACTAAGGAAAAAGAATGGGAGCTTTAATTCTAAAGATTAACCAATCAAAATCTGATGGATCACAAGAGTATATTGTTGAATATCATGCTAGATGGTGAGCCTTAATATTGGAAGACACTACACAATGGAATGGCAACAACAGCAACAACAACAACAAAGGCAGGCCCTCGATGACATGGACTAACATGGAAGCTGCCACACGGGCTCACACCTAAGAACAAAGGTGAGGATGGGGCAGGACCAGGCAGTGCTTTGTCCTGTGGCGCACAGGGTGGCACCTAACAACATAGCGCCATACAATGGCTTTACTAATGAGCTCAAACAGACTGATTCTCCTGCAGAGGGTACAAGACAAGGCCCTCTCATTGGTTTGACCTCGGCAGACAGTTTGATGGCAACTACAACAGCAATCGTGCCTCTCAGCAATTGAGCCTGCTGACGGGTTTTACCTTGATAGGCTCCAGCTGTGGAAGGAGGCATGGGATCAATTTCTCAATATGGTAGCTAGGTACTAAACAAATGATGCGTGGTATCAGACGTTGTCTAACTTCAGTGGAAGGTGGACAAATCAAAATCAGTTTCAGTTCAAGAATAGTTTCTTTGAGGTAGAAGTCAGGCATACATTTAGTCTTCAGTCTTTTAACCAATTTTGACACCTGAAATTTTACTCAGTTCTTTTGCCATATATTAAAAATAATTATTGCTAAAAGGTAATTTTACCCCTATTGGGAATATATTTCAAAGTCATAGGACAATAACTGAACCAAATGAGAGCAAAGCACAGCCAAATGATGAAATCACAGAATCTCAGAAAACTTTCAGTGTCGGGAATTTGACTTATTGGAGCCTCATGATTTTTAATTGTACTGAAACATATAATGATCATGACAGAGTTGCCTTGAAGAATGAGCTATTTTGGACAGTCAGTTAGTGCCTGCACTCATGGATTCTGTGAGAGCCATCTAAAAGCTATGAATACTCACACCAGAAAAAAAAGTCCTCCACTCATAATTATGAGGTATCAGACTTCCTAAAGTACATTTTGTTTACAAACATATTTATTGATATGACATGAAGTGTGTACAAAGGGCTTCCAGAACTTTGTGGGAGCTTGCATTGCCTTTAATTTTAAAAGTTTTTATTGTGAATTAGGTAAAGACATATTCTACATCGATTTCATAGTCAACAATTCATGCCTATTGTGCTTCCACTTATCCATTGCAATCTCCTAGAGGGCCCATCACATGCCCCAACTCCTCCCTGGGTTTCTTGCATTTATTTCTGTTTTACTAATCCTGTGACATTTGCCCTTGAGTACATGTTTCCTTGTTGATCTTAAGTGATTTGGAGCTAACTTTTTCTTTTTTTCAATGATTTTGTTGGGGGCTCTTACAGATTTGATAACATCCCATGCATCATTTGTATCAAGCATATCTGTATATATGTTGCCATCTTCATTTCCAAATATTTTTTACTTGAGCCCTTGGTATAAGCTCCTCTTTTCCCCTCTTTGTTTTTTTATAAATCATTTTATTGGGGGCTCATACAACTCCCATCACAATCAATATATATGTCAATTGTATGCAGACCACACGTGCACACTTAATGCCATCATCACTGTCAAAGCATCCTCCCTCCACGCAGACCAGCTCCTCATGTTTCTCCTCCTTCTCCCCTGTCCCATGGATTCTTAATAATTTACAAATTATTTTTACTTTTTCATATCATACACTGTCCGATGTGTCCCTTTACTCACTTCCTCATTGCCCATACGCCAGAGAGGAGGCTCTATGTAGATCCCTGAAATTGATTCCCCCATTTCACTTCACCATCTGTCCACCCTCCTGGTATCACCACTTCCACCACCAGTCATGAAGGGATCAGGTATCCTAAATTCCTCATGTTTCTGGCTCCAGTATACATCCCCTGGTCTAGCTGGATTGTCAGATAGAATTGGGATCATGATAATGGGTGGCAGGAAGCAGTTGAGAAGTAGAGGAAAGTTGCTTATTTCATCATTAATACTCTGAACCTTGATGGGTTCATCTCCTCCCTGCAACTCCTCTGTAAGAAGATGTTGCTTCAGTGGGCTTTGGGTTCCCAATTTGTACTCCCCCTCATTTATAATGATTTAATTTTTAGTTCTTTGATGCCTGATACCAGATCCTTTTGACACCTCATTGTCACAGGTTGGTATGTTTTGTCCATGTGGGCTTTGTTGTTTCTGAGCTAGATGGCCATTTGTTTACTCAAGCCTTTAAGACCCCAGATGCTACATATTTTGATAGGCGGGCACCATCAGCTTTCTTCATCATATTTGCTTATGCACACATTTGTGATCAGAGATCATATCAAGAAGGTGAGCATGTAATGTTGTGATTTTTAGTTCTTGAAGCCTGATAACTGATCTCTTTGACACTTTGTGGTCCCACAAGCTGGTGTGTTTCTTCCATTTGGGCTTTGTTGCTTCTGAGCCAGATGGCTGCTTATTTACTTTCAATCCTTAAAGACTCCAGGACCTCACTTTTCTATTAACATTTGTAGCACACTTGTATGCACCATTTTTTTTGCCAACAAAACAACCACAACCACATATACATGCAAAAACAAAACCCCTCTAAATCCAGCTTGCTTGAATTTTTAAAAGGTTTTATCTAGCATTGCATAGGTATACTCTTAGGTATTTAAAAGAGTTCAGTTCATCGTTTTCCAAAGTATATGTCTAGTATGTGTAAGAAGATGTGAAAAAGTAAGAAATATATAGTATTATTTTATTTCTCCAAAGTTTTGCCCATAGTTGTTATAATGAATCTTGTACATAGTAATGAAAACTCAGTCATAGAGTTATTCTTACACAGCAGCTCAATTTCAATGATACAAAATAGTAGGTGTGTTAGTGCAGGTAGACTAAAGAAGCAAATTCATGAACACACATATATGTATAAGAGTTTTATATAAAAGATATATGAGAGAGTTTTATATAAGAAAGTATCCCAATCCAGTCCAGTCCAAGCCCATAAGTCCCATATTAGCCCATATGTCTGATTCTGATCTATAAAGTCCTCTTCAGAATCACGAAATACATCTAGTGATGCCGAATGCAGGAGGATCACAGGACAGTGGGTAGAAAGTCTTTGGATTCTGGGCGTTGTAAGCATCTCAGTACTGGCAGGGGTCTCTCTGTGGCTTTTCCGGATCCAGAGGTCTGACTGCACTTGGGTAGGTTTATGTGGTTTTTCCAGCTCCCAGGGTGTAGCGCCATTTGTGTTTTTAATAGAGTATTATCTCAGGAAGTGAGCTGTGTGTGAGACTGCCTCCCACTTCCAAGGAGAAAATTCCACAATTCCCAGAATTCTCAGTAGGCCACGTCTCATTGGCTGTCTCTGGATTGACAGACTAGACTCTACCCCTACACTCTTAATCCTCAAATTACACCAGATTGTGCAACTATCACAGTAGGAAAAATATTTTTTGGTCATAATAAACTAGTTTATTATTCTATAAGTTTTGGGCTTCTAGATAGGGATTCTTTACTATGTGAAGTCATTAAAATGCACAAAATAGAAAAAGTACCTAGCTGATTTCTTTTAGGACTGACTTTAGCTAAAGTCCTGACTTTAGGACTTCAGTGAATGGTTTTTGTAAAATTTTATAATCGCTTATGCCTATAAGGGTATTCAAAGAGTACCTTGAATAATGTTTTCTATATTTTAATTTTTGAAAAGTGTTTTAATTTTGTTTTCTCTTTTCAAAATCTCCCATTGTTGTATTTTGTCAACAACCACTATTCTCAGTGGAGATAATTCAATATATTGATCCAAATGTCTGGAAAGCATGATTAGCCCTAGAACTGGGCAAAATTATGTGGGGATTTTATAATGGTTTGTAAAGATTCTCACATTTGGGAGGATTCAGATATGGACTGTGGCTATGAAAAGATTGGGATTTATTTCAATAGTCCCTGTAGTTCACAAGTGTTTTTCCAAGTAATGATTTTATGTTGACTATTAGAAATTGCACATTGTTGAGATACTGCATATGAAGAAGGTATAGAACTATATGGCAACAGTGAAAAACATTATAAAGTAAGTTAAACAAATCTTCAAACCAAGAAAGCACAAAGTAAATATGGAATATATATATTTGAGAGGGAAATAGTATCTATTTTTGTGATTTTCATAACATTCTAAGAATATTCAAAGCACACACCTCCCCCGACCCTCTATTCCCCCACCTCCACCCCACACACTAAGTCCACTGCCATCAAGCGAATTCTGACTCATGGACTGGAAATCTTTGCAAGAATGTAGCCTCATCTTTTGCTAGACAAGCAGCTGGTGGGTTTTGCCTGTTGAACTTTTGGTTAGCAGCCCAATGCTTATCTCACAGAGACCAACTTTATTGGAAATTAACAGTACAACTAGAGAACTTACAAAGCATTAGGAAACAAAGCATTTACTACTGTGTTAATGGCATAGGAATGGAATCTTGGCCTGGTCTCAATGCTGTACTTAAATAATTGGTTTTCCCCTAGGATGGGTGAAAGGTAGGACTGCCTAAGTAATCTGTGAGAACTTTAGAAAAATGAAAAAGCTGGATCCCTTGTTCTAAAATAATTTAGAATTTTAAGATGGCCAAAAAGAGAATTAAATTAAGGTCGGGCAAAAAAAATTAAGGTTGGGCTCTTAAAAGCCCTTGTGACTGTCACAGGGCAAGATAGGACTAGCAGAGAGACCCCGGCATTTTCTGTCTGGTCTCCCACCGCTGGTCTGCCACTCCTCCTGGACTCTGCAGAGATTCTTCTGTCAAGCCCAGGGGAAGGACCAGGGCTTTGTTTGGCACAAGATTTGAAAGCAGTTGATAAGAGCTGCTCATTTCTGAAACCTATACACTCATTAGGTTGTGAGGATGAATGTGTTAATATCAGAAATTGCTACAGGGCAAATCTTCACTTGCCTAAAAGAGCATAAAATTTTTATTTTGCCTTTTATGCTTTCTGACAATGCCTTCAGTCTGCCACCAGGCTTTTGGTGGAGCGTGTGGAGAATGTAGGACAAGATGATGAATCTTTCTCAAGGGCAATATTGATAATTTTGCAAGTGCAATATAATAATGCAGGTCTTGGGCCCTGTGTCATACAGTAAATGAAGACAGCCAAATCTTCAGAAAAAAGAGGTTATTGATCATCTGTTGTCATTATTTAGAAGACAAATTACAACAGTGGATTTTTGAAATCGCTGTTATCTTTGCTTATTTCCCTAATTTTATTTTGGGTGCTAACAAGTTATAAAGGTACCTGATTAAGTGCTTTAAGCTGTGCTTTTTTTTTAAGACAATGCATCAAGAATCTAGCTGGCCTGCTTGAAAACAGATGCCAGCTTGCATAACTCCAAACTGAACAAAGTTGCAAAATGAAGGATGTTATAACTGCTGGGAAGCAGGCACATATTTGCAACACCCTTTTGTTGGCCCATTCTTATAGCTCAGGTTGTACCTATCATCTTAAAAGCCATAGAAAGGCACCAAAGAACAACGGAAGCCTGTGAATTACTGTGCCAGTGAAGATTATCGACCAGTACGATGAACTGTCAGAACAACAAGCCACTCTCTCTGGGAGGAAGAATAGTGTTAGAGGTACTTCTTAGTGGGAATAGATCACAATGACCAACACATACCACCACTTCCCCCATCATCCCCTCAGAGGGGCATGGACAAGAGCAACAGGGCTGAAGGGAGACAGCAGACAGTGTAAGATATGAAAATAACAATCATTTTTAAGTTACCAAGGGTTCATAAGCATGGGAGTGTGGAGGAGGGAGGGGAAAAAAGAGGAGCTGATATCAAGGACCGAAAAGGAAAGAAAATGGTGATAGCAACATACATACAAATGTGATTAAACAAAATGATGTATGGATTGTTATAAGAGCTATAAGAGCCCTCAATAAAATGATTTTTAAAAAGAAGTGCTCCTTAGAAGTGAGGATGGTGAGATTGCCCCTCATGAACTTTGGACAGTTATTGGGAGAGAGAAGACCCTGGGAAGGAGGAGACCCTTCAGGACATTCATCCTCACAACCTAACGAGTGTATAGATTTCAGAAATGAGCAGCTCTTGCCGGCTACATTGACACTGGTTGCAACTGTAACATGGAGATGGCTGCCCAGAACTAGGCAGCAGTTCCCTGGGTTATACCAGGGGCGCAAGGATTTGCAACGGACTCCATGGAACATCACACTGTTCTGGGCTGCTAGCAAAACTCTACTGATGAAGTCCTTAACACCTGGACACCCTTGGTGGTACGCTGGCTAAAGTGCTTGGCTGCTAACATAAAGGTGGATGATCTAACCTGCCCCACTCCAGGGAACAAAAAGGCTATGGCAGTCTTCTCCAATGAAGATTAAAGATGCAGAAACCCTAAGTGTTGCTGAAGTTCAGAATTAATGCAACAGCAGTGGGGCTTGGGGGATTTAGCTGATAAGGTAGCTAGGTTGTGAGGATTAACAATAGGCAGATAGTCTGCCTATGAGAGGAAGTAGGTAGAGTCAACAATGGGGGAACCCCCCCCCCAAAAAAAAACCAAATTCAAGCCAAACCAATTGCCATCCAGTCCATTTTGCTCTGAGAAATTCTGTAAGAGAAAGAAGCACTGCTCTTCAAAGAGCTCTCAAGATTGCAGAAAAGATAAAGATACCAAGGAGTGCAGAAAATTAATGAGCAATGTGTACAGGGGTTGAAGAGAAAGATGGGGTCATGTTTATTAAAGGAAGAGTTTGCCATGGGGGCGTGGGGGTGGACTGTCAATCCTTGAGGACTGAATGGGAAAGCAGTCAAATACAAGAAAGGAATATAGACTCCATTAAGTAGAATTACTCAGAATACCTACTACTGAGTGCCCTGCTGGGTACTTCTCATAAATTAGCCTCCTACAACCTCCACGATAACCTGAGAGCCCCATGTTATTAGAGACAAAAACTTCACTCACCTGGGGCATGATTAGGATCCTCAGAATAGCTAAACATCAAAAAGATTAGGATGTCCACCCACCTATAATTAAAAATAAAAATAGTGCAGAACATAATATATTCACATGTATGCTAGAATTTTAAATAGCATATTTTCTGATTTACTTAATACTAGTTCTGGGTAATTTCATTGTGTAAAGTTTAGAAGTTTCATTTGTAATTTCATTTGTATAAAGTTTAGAAGCCCTGACTCTACTGCTTCTTGGTGATGTGTTCTTCACAGGTTTATTGGAAAAAGAACACAGCAGCCAAGCATGGCAGAGCCAATGAATGCCAAGGGAAGGATTCAAACTTGGGCCCAACTGACTCCAAAGTCCAGGCTTTTAAGAATGTGGTTTTCCCAGGAAACCACTCGGAGGCAACTCCATCTCCTGTCGATGTTCACTACAGGAGGGTCTGATCATTTGGGCCTGTTGTTCTCATCAAGACATCCTGAGAATAAGATTCTCTGAGAAGTTCTTAGAGAGTATCTGTTTCTCGGAGAATGAAGGTCCATATTTCCATTATAGATGGCCCCTTACAAACAGCTCCCTCCACTCCGCTATACTCTAAAGGGACAAGAAAAGCAGTGGGCTATGTAGGGAACAAATTTAAGTCTAAAATAGTATTAAAGAGTTATGCATTATATGGCTAATGACTTACTATACCAATCCATTCTCCCTCGATCTTCAGAAAAAGGTGCACTCCCAGACCCCCCACCCCCAAAAGTAATTCTGGAACACAAATTTGTAAATACTGCTGACAACTACTTCTTTAAAAGCTGAAATGTTAATAATCATTTTTAACATACTTATTTTTTACAAAGATCTTCTTTTCTGATTATCACAATATTGTAAGCCTGCATTTTCTATTCTGGTTCAAACAAATTATTTGTTTTATGCACAGCTTATACAACAAATGAAACATATGAAACATATGAAAACCTGTTATCTGTCAAATGGTATTCTGCATGCTACAGAATGAGTGATAAGAGAGCATTTCTGTCTATGAGGTCTATATTCTAGATTAAACGAGGCAGAAAATAATCAAATTCAATAAATATGGCTCAGATCCTGAAAAGTAGCTGTTGGGAGGTGCCGTCGAGTTGGCACCATTCATAGTGCCCTGTGTTGAAAAGAATCAAGCACTACCTAGATCTGCAGTGTCTTCACAAGGGCTGTTCCTTTTGAATCCATGATTGCTGCTGAAAAACAGTGAAACGTGGTGAAATGAGAGAGTGACTGCAGAGATGGAGGTCCTTTCCCTGCATGACCATGGGAAGGCCTTGTAAAGAAGTGATATTTGAACAAAGACACAAGTCAAAAAGACAGTGCCAAGAAGAAAAACAAAAAATAGGGCAAGCATTCCAGGCTGAAGGAAAATATTGTGCACAAAACCCAAGGCTCTGTTGAGGGTGTGGAAGGCCAGTTAGGGGTCCCAGACCCAGAATGCTTAAGGGCAAGATGGTTCATCCACGCATTGGGCAGACACCAAGGGAGTTTCAGCATGTGGAAGTGAAATCTGATTTACATTTTTCAAAATTGCTTTGGCTCATGTCCAGCATGATCTGGAAGAGGGAGAGAGAAGCCACAGACTGGCCAGGTGAAAGGCAGCAGTACTGCAAGTGGGACAGTAGGAACAGAGATGGTGAAAAATGAGCAGGGATCTGTTTTGAAGCAGAGAAAAATGGATTGCCAAACAGGATTGTTCAGTGTGTCAAAGCTAGCGAAAACTGAATCCATTTCCTAAGGAGAGAGTAGAACTGTCCCCATAGGATTTCTAAGGCAGAAATCTTTACTGAAGCAGATTGCCATGCATTTTCCTGTGAAGGGGCTGATAGGCTCAAAGTTGGTTTGCAGCTGTGTGCTTTAACCACTGAGCCCCCAAAGTTCCTTTAGATGAAGCAAATAATGAGGAAGTCAATTTTTGGCTTGAATACATACATGTAAAATGGTTCTATGTATTGGATCAACCTGTACTGAAATGTAAAATTACAATTTTATCTATTTAATCATCTTGTAAGCTGTTAGGTATAATATCATCACGTGTTTCTAGGATAAGTACCAATATAGCATGTTAAATACTAGGTTAGGCCCAAACTCTTCACTTTAACCTTAGGCTGTTTACTAAGTAACTAAAAGATTACACTAGAATCATTTCTAAAGTCCCAAGTTCATTTGGAGATGTGAGTGGGTAAAAGTGCATGTGTGATAGCATATGGCATGCTTTTGAAGATGCTGAGCCCTGCTCCATTCTAGAACAGAGCTAGAACTGTTTTAACAGCTGGTGGCACTTACATGCCTGACTTTGAGCTGTGAGGTTGGTGGTTTGAACCCACCCAGGAGATTCACAGGAGAAAGATTTGTGCTCTGCTTCAGTAAGAATAACAGCTAGAAAATCTGATGGGGCAACTCTATTCTGTTATATGGGGGCCACCCAAATTGAAATGGATGGCACCTCACAATAGCAGTAAGGGTGTTAAAGCTGCCCGTTGTTCACTTCCTTGGTGCCCTCTTCTGATCTACACAGTCTTTCAGAGTAACCTTGTGACTTCAGACCCAGCTGAAGTTTCCTCATCCCTGCCCTGTGTTTCTAAAACAACTAGAATCCCACTAGTCTTTCCAAGTATCTCAGGAAGGAAAGTGTGATGGGGATGGGGGTGGAGATGTTCAGAAGATGCGGGAGCTTAATTTTACTTTGTGGATGAAGAAGTACTAGAGTTAGCAGTGCATTGGTTATAGAGCTTTTGGGCCACTTCCACTTCCTTCCTCTCGGACTACATTTCTGCTTGTGCTTCTCTCTCTTAGAACCACTAGTAGCGTCACCAAGTGTGTGAAATTACTTAGAGATGAATCATTGCATTATATTTCAGAAAAGGCAATTGACAGCTGATAGAACATTTCATTCACCACCAACAGCACCACTAATAATAATAATGCATCATAATACTTGATTGAGCACATATCCTGCCAATGCTTTACAGGAATTATCTCTCTTAATCCTTCCAGCAAATTTAAAAGCTCTCTTGTATAAACTTGCCAGGCACTCTTATTTTCCACTTGTAATAATTAAGTAATCCATACTGAAGACAGCAGTCTTTGATCTTCATCAGTAAGTGCTTCAAGTCTTCTTTACTTTCAGCAAGGAATGTTACATCATTTGCATATGAGTATAGACCACACCTCAACATAAAGAAAGCAAAACTTCACATAACTGGACCAATAAGCAACATGTGCCTGAGGCTAAAAATAATTAGAGGAGCAAAATTAGTGGTACATATATATGTATGTGTGTATATATATACACGCACACATGTGCAAAAAATTCATTAAGACATTCTCATTATCATAAGTATATGTATATATGTACACACACATATTCATATATATGATGCAAAGAGTTTGTGAAAAGATTCCCATTAACCTTTATTTTCAATTTGCAAACTTTTTAGCTTTTAGAAGCTCCCTGATACATAGATTTATCTCAGAGAAATGACACATGCAGTTGTAGAGACTTGCAAGTCCCAAGTCAGACCTCAGGCTTAAAGCTTCTTCTGACTCCATTAGCTGAGGGACCTGAGCTCCAGACACAGAGGGGAGACAGTGGGGTGCTGGCTCAAATCCAAAGAATGGATGTCAGATGATGACGAGCCAGTTGCGGAACTCAAGTCAAGCAAAAAGCTAGAGAGCTTTGCTAGAACATCCATATATGCTGATACAGGACCCAACCTTTAGGGAATTTTTTTTCGTTATGTGGGAATGATTACATTATACTTTATCTCATCCTGGAAAATGACAGAATTATCACACAATTACCATACTGTAGCAAATTATATGAGGCATGGGGACATGTACATTTGACCTCTGCTGGCATCTCTGTTGCCACCAAGCAGCAGCCCTTCACCCTCCATCCTTCTTTGCCCTCTTCTGACCCCAACCATTCCTCCCTGGGCACTCCACTTCCTGGCTGATTTGGAAAATTCTTTGCAATGACCACACAAGTCAAAGACTCCCAGTTAGAGGGGTTTACTAGTGAACTAACCAGAGTTTCCGTGGGGATTGGTCCACAACAACACCTCTCCTCACTAGCAGTCAACTCTCTCTGGTTCTCAGCCTCAAGCCACATGCTACCTTAACCTTTGCCACTGTGGTGTCCAGAAAGTCCACCTATCCCTCTGGTTCACAGTTCCTTAGTCTCAGACCAGATGAGAAGAATACAGCTATCATACTGAAAAATGGAGAAAGTATTAAAATTATTAAATGTTTCTTTTTACTTGGAGCTATAATCAGTGACCATGGAAGCAGCAATTAAGCAATCAAAAATTTGTCATACTGTGTAAATCTGGGTGAAAGGGTCTCTCTAAAGTGTTTAAAAGCAACTATACCATCTTGAATGATATGGCGCTCTTGAACCAAGCCATAGTCTCTTTAATCCTTCATTTGCATGCAAAAGCTGGGCAATGAAGAAGCAAGCTGGAAGAAACATGAATGCCTTGGAATTGTGGTGTTGGCAAGAATATGAAATACACCATGCACTACAAAACAGCAGGCAAATCTGCCATGAAGTCAGGATAGTGGAGATTGCAATTTAGACATATTATCAAGAGGAACCAGTCATTGGAGAAGAGCATTATTCTTGGTAAAGTAGATTGTAGGGAGTGGACCTTCGAAGAGATAGAGTGTGGCTATCATTGGACTAGACAATGTTTCTAGCATCTAAACCAGTTAGAACCATCTTGAGGACACCTTACAACAATAATAAATGAGTAAACAGCTTCAGAGATGAAAGAAATTTGAATTTTTTAAAGTGCACCTATAGCCATTTGGTTCACTAAACAACTTTCTATATGCTATTAATCTTGATTTTTTTAGATATAAGGAAAAGACATATATAGGAGAAATAGGACATTAAGAAGCCATCCCAATCCAGGCAAGCACAAACGCATAAGTCCGATATTAACTCATATGCCCTACATCAGTCTATAAAGTCTCCTTCCGACTCACGAAGTCAAAGGTCAGTGGGTGCAGAGTCCCAGCACTGGCAGGGGTATCCCCATGGCTCCTCGCTTCCAGGGCTCAGGGTTCATCAACAGCATCCAGTGGTGGCAGAAGCAACTCATCGCTTGCAGGGGTCTCCACATGGCCTCTCTAGCTTCAGAGGTCTGGCTTCATCAGGGCAAAACCGTGTGGCTTCTCTGCCTCCTCAGACCCTGCCATCTTGTCTTGTCCATGATTCATCATCTCTCATAATCCTGATTTTTTTAGATTATGTACGTCATTTCCTGTCACAGTACCATGTGATGTTTTCTCATGACATATAGGGTCACACTGAGTCAGAACCAATTGGACAGTATCTAACAACAACAACAATCATCCGTGTGATGCTCAGTAATTTAGAATAGAGGCATTGCTCACTGGGAAAGGAACAAAGCATTTGTTTTTCTAAAGAATGTATGAGGAGAAGCACACACACACACACACACACACACACACACTAGAATGAATTCTAGTGCTCCTGGTTTGTTTTAAAGCAGAAAAAGCTGGGAGTATTGTCTGAAACTAAGATCTTCTGAGATTTCCCTTCCCATTTTAGCCCATTCAAATATTTGGTTTTAAATAGATCATCAGACACAGGAAGCTGGCACCAAAATTAGCTTAAGCAACTCTTCCATTGCTATTTGAAAATTTTATTTATTGAAACTGGAGGGGGTAAAGATCATTCACTCTCCAAAACCAACATACTATTCAGTAATGCTGTCATTATGTGTCTCTGATGTATTTCATTCTCCTGAATGAAAAATGGAAAAATGGAAGTCTGGTGGAAAAATGGAAGTCTGAATTACAGATTGTTAACAAGATGGTGCAGATGAATTTACTAAAGTATATCTCCTCACCGTTTTGTTTTTGACTACCAGTTAACACTTTATCTTGCCTCTCCACCTTGAAAGTAAGAATAAAGTTCTTCTGGAAAGAAAGCAAAGAGAGCGAGAGTATGTGCATGAGATACAGAATACTGAGACAGATCTTTGTGTACAAAACTGCTACAGCTGTCCCTGATTTTTCATCCACAGTAAGGTCAGCCAGGCCAAAGACCTAAGACAACACATTGGTTGAAGTGTTGTTCCCATCTCAATCTGAAAGAGGTAACTTCTCAGGGTGATTTCCAATATAGCCATAGTGATATATATTTATATATATACATATATTTAAATATATCATTGGGTTGGATATTAATTGTGATTAGTTTGGGGAGAGTTCTTTCAACTTCCTCACAGAAAATAAACGTGGCTTTCGTGAAAGATGTAGACCCCAAAGTTCCAGGGGTAAAAGGCTTAACTTTCTATACTGAAAACAAATTAGTTTATGCCCAAATCTGGTAGAGGTAAAGATTGGTTATTAATTAAAAGTGATTTTCATCATACATTTCCTACTCACCATTAAAGCTTTGATGATGTGATTATTTTAGAGGTTTGTTGCTTAACTTTGCTCTGTTGTCTTTGTAAATCATTCTCTACCTCTTTCCACGTCAAAAGCTTGCCTCCATCAATAATTAATTTATATATCAGGTATCAAAGGAGGGGGCTTGAAGAGATAAACTGAGATTTGGGGAATATTCAATTATAGATGCCATTCATCGCTTGGTAATTATTTGTAATTACCAAAATAGACATTTTTGTCCATGATTTTCTTCCGAATTTGACCAACCATAACACAAGCTAAATTAAATTAGTAAATAATTTGGAGAACATCTCATCCCGATCTTCAACTTTTGTAATTTGAAAGACACAATTTAGAAAACAGACAACTGTCAAAACTTCCTTTCTTAAAACATTTGGAAAATATTGACAAGGATGGCTATGTTTTGATGATTAAAACAAAATGAGATGTGCAACTTGAATTTCAGTTTTGAAGGCAACTTCACCGTTTCTTTCTGCAAGATTTAAGCTCTGTCTGCTTCCGGAAGACTCCATTTTACAGAATGTTCTAAGGGCAAGAATGACACACCACACCGGGACAAGTGTAAATCAATATTTCCCTTGCATTCCCCTTGACTTTCCTCTCTCTCTGACGCGTGTGGCTATGATAGGAAAAGAAAGAAGTAACACGAGCCTCCACAGACCACAACTACTATAATTAAGAATGCATCTGGGGCTGAACCCCGGTAGCGTAGTGGTTGTGCGCGGGACTGCGGCCCACTGGGATGGAGGTTCAATTCCAGGTCACAGGAGCAAAGGCTGGGCCTCCTACTCCCACCACCAGAGGGCAGTGATGCCTAAAAAAAAAAATGTATCGGACGAGATCTTTCGCTTCCCCAACTGAGAAATAAATGTTTGTTTTAAAAGGAATATTATGAGAAGAGTTTAAAAAAAGGTAAAAGGCAAAAACTTGTTCCCCATCTTCTTCATGGCATAATACAGAGGTGTGTGTGTGTGTGTGTGTGTGTTTCCTTTTTTGATAAGTACTTATAATGATTACACTGTTGACTTGGCGCGCAGATCAAAATACTGACAAATTTAATTCATGTTTCTGTGCTATACAAACAATGACATATACGAGCCAATCTGTGCTACTTTCAGAAAGTAATTGAAGGGAGTGCAAACAGACTTTCAAAGATTGGCGGTGCACTCTTCAACAAAAGGAGATCTGCTGGCGCACTTTCTTTTGACTGTTTTATTGAGATTCCTCTTTTCCTGCCCTCTGCCCTGCCCTTACTCTCTTAGAATTAACAGGGACTGATAGCCCGTGCATTGTGTCAACAGAAATGGACACACGCACAATGTATATTAACTTGTTGACTGCTAGGTGAAGAGATAAGCGCCAAGAGTGCACAATAATAATCTAAAGACAGTTGTAAGTTAACCACAAGAAATCAATGTTTGCATAAGCTTCCATTACACAGGCATCTCTTTGGCTCTATAATGCTGGGATAGTCTTGGTAATAAGGTAATACATTCATCTGCAAATGTATAAAGAATGACCCTGCAGGATTTTGAAATACCATTTTGCATGGATCTAACTTGGTTGGAAACTGCAGGCAGCATTTTTCTCCAGTAATTTGTGTACTTGATGTATTTTCTTTTAAATTGCACGGTGCCAGCAATTTGGTTTTTAAATACAATAGTCTTTTGAAAAGTACTGAAGAAAATGAATAGAAAATCACCAGCATCATAGCAAATTATCCAAGGTCAACACAGAATGCCTTCATTTTCCAGATGTCTCGATTCAGGCAGCTACTTGGGCATTTTTGTCTAAGGATACTTATAAGTATTCCAAGTTTAATAATGCATTTTCTGTTGTATGCTACCCTAGGCTAACATCATTGTGTGAGTGTCCTCCACATTCAGGTTCCAAGAGAAATGTATTTGAAACAATGTATCCAGAGGCAATCTTATTGTGTCAATATTTCAGATAGATTCTTTGTTCAAAATCCTTGCTTCATTTTTTTAGTCATAAATAGTTTCTCATCATGATAATTGTTAAAATATAATTTCCAAGTTTTTGAGTGCTTCTAGTTGAAACATTTGAAGTTGTCTGGGCCATAACTATATATTGACAATTTGGTTTATGAACATTGACGCTTTCTCATTACTGTTTATAAAAGAGCTACAGAAGCTAGAATAGTAAAAAGGTGAAAAATTAGACTCTGCAAATAGACAGATAAACAGAAATTGTATTTTATACCTTTATCTTGATGAGAATCATTACCAGCATTTGAATGTCTAGTCTTTCAAACTTTAAAATATTACATAGTGTTATGTAATACATCATATTAAAATTTAATACTATGTCCATTTTTCCAAATCATTTTATTAGGACATAATCCAGACACCATACCATTCAATAGTTCAGCCATACCAAGCAGTGTTATGCAATCACTATCACAATCATTTTTGTAATATTTTCTTCCTTTTTGGGCTCCTTTTTATTGGCTCCCCATTAGCCCCTGCTTCCCCAGCCATACCTCCCAGGGATCCTTATTCAAGCTATCATCTCTACAGATTCACCCAAGTTGGATTTCATTATGTCAATTCTTTTATGATATAAATACAAACCCGGAGGCAGTGCTGAAAGGGAAATGTATGTGTGTACAACTAGGTACATGAATGCATCATTTTGTTTCTTCTTTGATAGAGTTGGCTGAGTGCTATGTTTTGTCATCCTGTTTTCATACATTAGGTTTCTTCTCTAGTTCTCTGATACTTAAAAGAAGTAGGGGGTTGAGCCCTAATGGTACAGTGGTTGTGTGCAGGACTGCAGCCCACAGGGTTGGCGGTTCAAGCCCAGCAGCAGCTTTTCAGGAGCAAAGCTGGGCCTCCTACTCTCACCAGGGCAGTGATGCCAAAAAAAAGAAAAGAAAAGAAAAGAAGAAGAAGTAGGAAGGCTCATTCTACGAATTTCTGTATCCTATGTACAAAAGAGAATGGGTTTCCTAGAGTTT
Organism: Nesogale talazaci; assembly: GCA_004026705.1. NCBI lineage: Eukaryota > Metazoa > Chordata > Mammalia > Afrosoricida > Tenrecidae > Nesogale > Nesogale talazaci. The sequence continues at coordinate 96,048 of PVJH01000068.1, read as the reverse complement.
CCAGACTAAGAACAGAAACAAGGGAGTTACTCTGGACCCCACTTCAGAGGAAGGTGACACTGGGAACTTGTAGCATAGCTTTGAAACCCTGTCAGTTACTGACAAGGCCTAATGAAATGCAACAGAATGTCATTGAAAATGATGTCAGAGGATGGGTCCCTTGGGTGAAGGATACTCGAAACGTGACAGAGGAGGAACTGATTTCTCAGAATGGAGTCAACCATGGTGAGGTGAGTTGGGTAATGCCTATGGGAATGAAGCCTTCAGGATCTTCATTTGCTGATGGGGCATGAGTCAAGGTAGGGAGATATAAAAACATCTAATGATCAGAATTTGGAATTTTCAAAATATGAATCCAGAAAAGCTGGAAGTTATCGAAAAGAAATAGAAAACATAAGGATCAATATTCTAGGTATTAGTGAACTAAAAGGGAATGGAATTGGCCATGTTGAGCAAAAAAATCTTATGATTTACTATGCCGGGTATAACAGTCAACAAGAACAGTGTGGGATTCATTTTTTTAAAAAAAGGAGGCATTGCAAAATCAACCATGAGGTACAATGAAATGTGTAATAGGATAATACCTATCTGCCTTCAAGGAAATCCAATCAATGCAACTATTATTCAAAAATAAGGCACCGACAACTAAAGCTAGTGATGAAGAGATTGAAGAATTCTACTGGAGACCTCAGTCAGAAATTGATTAAACATGCAATCAAGATGCATTGATAATTTTTGGCAGTTGCAACACAGAAGTTGGAAGCAAAGAGGAAGGAACAATATTTAGAAAATATAGAGTTGGTGATAGAAAGGAATCTGGAGATCACATGACAGAATTTTCCAAAACCAATGACTTGTTCATAGAAAATACTTCTCTTAAATGTCTGGAATATCCAGAAATCGGAGTGACTCCATCTGTGGGAAGACACCATCGAGAATTTCAATCTCAGTAACTAAAGCCAGGCCAGGGACTGACTTGGAAAAGTTCATTAATTTCCATTATGTAAGTTTAGGATCAAGCTGAAGAAAATTAAATTGAGTTCATGACAGCCAAAATATGACTATGAGTCTATCCCATATGAATTTTGAGAATGTCTACAGAAACAATTCAATACATCAAACACTTATTACTGAAGACCTGATGAGCTGTAGAAGGACGTTAAGAACATAATTCATAAAGAAAGGAAAAGGTCATTAAGAAGACAGGAAAGAAAGAAAATATCAAGTTGATGTCAGCAGAGACTTGAAACTTTCTCTTAATTGTAGAGTAGCTAAAGCAAATTGAAGAAAGGAAGTCAAAGAAGTGAATAGAATATTTCAGATGGCAGCTTGGGAAGATAGCGTAAATTATTAAAACTAAAAAGACATAATTAGAAAATCCAAAGGGAAGAACATTCTTAGTCTATCTTCTTTTAAAAAATCATTTTATTGGGGGCTCATTCAACTCTTATCACAATCACAACATATCGTAAAAAACTAAAGACAAAAAATCAAGCATTGGGTTGCAATATTGCAAGATTCTATTGGCAAATATTAAATGATGCAGAAAACATCAAAATAATATGGAAGGAATATGCAGTGTTACTGTAACAAAAAGAACTAGTCTACATTTCACCATTGCAGGAGGTAACATATGAGCAAGAATTAATGGTACTGAAGGAAGAAGTTCAAATTGCAATGAAAGCATTAATGAGAAAGCTTCAGCATTTGATGGAATGCCAATTGAAATGCTTCAGCAAGCTGATAAAACACTGGAAACACTCCCTTTTTTATGCCAGGAAATTTGGAACACAGCTAGTTAACCAACTGACTGGAAGAGATACCTATTTGAACCTGTTCCAAGGAAAGGTTACCCAACAGAATGACCAAAATATAGCACAATATCATTGATATCATATGCAAGTAAAATTTTGCTGAAGATCATCCAACAATGGCTGTAGCATTGCATTGAAAGGGAGCTGCCAGAAATTTAAACTGTATTCAAAGAGGTTATGGAACAAGGAATATATCATTGCTGATGTAGATGGATTGTGGTTCAAAGCATAGACTACCAGAAATATGTTTACACATTTTAATTGACACTCCAATTGCATCCTATTATATGGGTTATGCCAAACTATCAATAACTTTAAGAAGAATGGGAATTCCAGAAAAGTTTATTGTGTTCATGGGGAACTTGTACATGGATTAAGCAGCATTTGTGAGAATAGAATAAGGGATACTGCATGATTTAAAATCAAGAAATGTGTGTGACAGTGTTGTATTTTCTCACTGTACTTATTCAATTTGTATTTAGAATAAATAATCAGAAAAACTTGCTTATGTGAAGAAATTTCAACAGGATTGGAGGAAAGTTTATTAATAACCTGAGATATGCAGATGAAAATAAACCTTGCTTGCTTGCTTGTTAGAAGGAATTGAGGCACTTGCTGATGAAGATCAATGATTTCAGCCTGTAGGGATGGATTGCAGCTCAATATAAAGAAGACCAAAATCCTCACTACTTGACCAAGAGGCAATATCCTGATAAAAGGAGAAAAGGTTGAAATCATCAAGGATTTTTGTCTTGCTTGGATTCACAATCAATGTTCATGGAAGTAGCAATTAAGGGATCAAAAGACAAGTTGCATTATGTAAATCTTCTGCACAATAAGTCTATAGAGTATTGAAAAACAAGAGTGTTCATTTGAGGATAAAGGTGTGCCTGACTTGATATTTTCCATTGCCACAAAGGCATGTGGAAGTTGAACATTAAAGAAAGAAGACAGAAGAAGATGAATTCATTTGAAATTTGGTGCTCAAGAAGAATGTTGAAAATTCCAAGGACTGCTGAAAGGATAAACAGATCTCTCTTTGAAAAAGTACAGACAGAGTGCTCCCTATAGTCAAAGAGGCCAGACTTCATCTTACATACTTTGGACTTGTTGTCAGGAGAGACCAGTCCCTGGAGATGGACATCATGTCATAATGGAGGAGAGTGATGCCTTCAAGGAAATGGATTGGCACCACTGCCATGAAAAAGAGCTGAAGCTTGAGAATAATTGTGAGGATGGCATAGACTGGGGAAGTGTTTGATTTTCTTATACATATGGGTTGGAATTGACTCAATGACACCTAACGACCACAGCAAAATCCCAAGTAAAGAGCTAGCCACGTTATAGTCCCTGAATCATGTGGGCTGGTTTGTGACAAGTAGAGAAACTGTTAAAATGGGGTGATTCATACACTCTTCAAAAAGGAGAAATTATTTAGTCTTTACGTAAAAGCTGGATAGTGAGCAAGAAAGAACAAATCTGGATTGATACTGTTGAATTATGGTGTCATTAAAAAATATGGAATATACCATGTACTGCCAGAAGAATGACCACATATTCTTTCTTGGAAGAAACACATTCAAAATGCCCATAGAAGGAAGGATAGTGAGACTTCATCTCATGTACTTGGGTATTTGGGACATGCTAGATAGAAGCGTCATGGAGTCCTGAAGGTGTGGTTAAGCTTTAGGTTGCTAACCACAAGTTTTGCTGTTCTAAATCACCAGCTACTCCAGGTAGAAAGATGAGGCTTTCTACTCCCATAATGAGTCATAGTCTCCAACCCTCCTCTGCCCCTCCATTGGGGCAATTCTACCCTGCCTTGTAGGGTCACTATATGGCAACTTAAAGTTGCCTAAAAGACAGTCATTTTTTTTTCTTTATCAAGAGGGACCAGTCCCTGGAGAAGGACATCATGCTTGTTAAAGTAGAGGTCAGTGATAAAAAGGAAGCCCTTTAGTGACACAGTGACTGCAAGAATGGGATGAAGCATAATAAAGATTGTGAGATTAGTATAGGATTGGATGTGGTTCTATTATACATAGGCTTGTTGGGAGTTGCAAGTAACTGGAGGGTCCTTACCAACAATGGTCTGGTGAAAGAGAGGCTTGTGGTATAAAGGATTAAGGAATCAGCTGCTAATGAAAGATTTGAGGTTCCACCCCACCCAGTAGCTTCACAGCAGTAGCTGCCCATCTATTCCCATAAACATTATAGTCAAGAAGACCCTAGAGGGTAGTGATACAGTCACATAGATATATGACACATAGATATATGAGTGAAAGTTGGCTAACAAGAAATCTGGACAAAGAATTTATGAAGAAATTCATTGTTGCTGTTGTGAGATCCCATATAGTCATCTGTGACCCATAGAAACCCTACTCACAGCAGAATGAAACAATGTACAAACCTACGCCATCCTCACAATTGCTCCTATGTCTGAGCCCATTGAGGCAGCCACTGTGGTTCTGATCTGATACAAGGACACTTTCTTTGAATTGTGCCCTACATCACCTTCTATTTTACAAAAGAGAAGAGAGAGAAGCAGCAGAGAAAGTACCACCAAGAAAGAAGAGCAGGGTATGGAGCACATCTGAGGTCCCTGCTTTCCAAAATGCAAGGTAAGATCAATGCCAAGAGGCATAGAGATCTTCAAGAAACCCTGGACTTATAGATGCTCAACTGTGGCAAGGATCTTTCTTTAGAGCCAACACAGAGAGAATGTCTTCCCCTTAAAGCTAGTATCCTGAATGTGGCCTTATAGCCTCCCAAACTGTGAGAGTAAACATTTCTGTTATTCTCTTAAGAAGGACAGTTGACATGTGGGTTTCTTCATAAGTGCATGGAAAAAGAAAAAACAGCAGAATATAGGAGGTTAGTACAAAGGGGGTATGGTGCATGCACAAAGACATCAATAACTAGCTATACGCAACAATAGTATCAATCATGTTGGCTAAAGTTGAGCAAAGTGATGCTGAATATATATATATATATATATATATATATGGGATATTGGAGAAAATTACTGCATGGAAAGAAATGTTTCACTATTGAGAAGCCCCTCTTTCTCTATGAATTTATAATTTCTTCAGGTCAAGCAATCCAAAGGTCCTAATACATAAGAATAATATCATACATAAAGATCATTTGGAAACTTCAATTATATTCAAAGTTAAAAATCCATCCACATACACCAATGTGGATAAGGCATCCAATTATCAAAATATCAAGACTATTTTGCTACATCAGATGTAGAAAGCACTTTCATAGAACTGTGAGCGTCAATGTATTCATGGGGTATTGTAAGGATTTTTATTTCAATGGTGAGAATTCTGTATCAGAAAAAGAGATCACAAGGAAACTTAAAGAAACATGGAATTATTTGTAACAAACTTGATTAACTGTGTTCCCTTCTTTCTGTGTTCAATCCATTAAGTTGGCCTGTAATAAAATAGTTACAATGACATAACTTAGAAGCAAGCAAAGCATATGTCAGCAATTTGGAGACAAGAAAGAAATCAAGAAGAAGCAAGGCATAAAGATACTTTTTTAGGTGGTAGAATAATAAGATAACCCATTATAATTTTCCAGAGATACAACAGGGTTGAGAATTTTCCTAAATATTGTGTAATATCTGTAAAGATGAGTTGATCACTATAAGTTAGAATGTTACAAAGAGAAGAAAAGAACTGTTTCTAGAGACAGATGTTCCAATTACCAAGATATTCTCTTCCATATTATTATGTTTTCAAATAAATTCTGACATGTATTTTTTTTAACATTGGAAAATAATACTAAACCAGCTTAAGTAGAAACAGGAAGTAAATCTTGGCAGAACTGCACACTCTCATAGCATTCAAATAATTCATTCCATTGCTGAGGAGAGTGAACAGAATTATTTTTAAAACCGCCCTTTAACTTAAGATGGTTTTACTGAAGTTGGAATTACAAACTGAAACTAGAAAAGTAAGGGAAATTTTTCATAATTATTAAATCAAAGAGTTCACTTGGACAATTTTAATTTGACCCTCATGTTTCAAAGTATCAAATGCTGCTGAAAAATCTTAGGAGCTTAACTCTCCATCCTCTGATGTGTGGTTTGCTAGATACCTGGTTAAAGATCTTGCTTGTGAATCCAATGGTTAGCAGCTCAACATGCCAAGCAGCTGAGAGGGATAAAGACATAGAGTTCTGCTTTTAGAAAAGACAGCCATTGAAATCCTGCCAGGTGACAGCATGGGGTCTTTGTCGGAGTCTCTGTGATGGGTAAGGTTTTCTGTCAACTTAACTGGGTCAGAATTCTTGGTGGTTAAGACCCAGTAATACACCATGACGGTGTTTCAATGCTATGCATAAAGTTTTCAAACTTGTACTCATTCCAAAGATGACTCAACAAAGTTCTCATATTACAGAATAATATTATTACCATGTGCAAGTAAAGTTTTGCTGAAGATCAGTGAACAATGGTTGTTAACAGTACACTGATAGGGAGCATCCAGAGGCTTGGTTGGGATTCAGAACAGGATGTGGAACATGGGATGTTATTGCTGATGTCAGAGGGATCTTGGCTGAAAGCAGACAATATCAGATGTTTGCTTGTATTTTATTGACTGTGTCAGGCATTCAATTGTGTGGATTATAACAAATTATGATAATATTGAGAAGAATGGGAATTCAAGAATACTTCATTGTGCTCATGGAGAACTTGTACATGGATTAAGAGGCAGCTGTGCAAACAGAACAAAGGAAGACTGCATTGTTTAAAATTAGAAGAGGTAGGTGCTGGGGACATATGAAGAATAATATAGAATGAAGCTGGGTTATATGAAGGATAATGTCGAATTAGAATTGAAAGAAGGCTTACTAACAGCCTGTGATATACAGATGATATAACCTTGCTTTTTGAAAGTGAGGAGGACTTGAGGCACTTGCTGGTGAAGATCAAAGATTTTAGTCTTCCTTCATTATAGATTGCAATTCAATGAAAAGGAAACCAAACTCATCACAACCGAACCATGAAGCAACATCTTGATAAATGGAGAAAATATCAAAATTGTGAAATATTTTGTTTTGCTTGGGCACACAATCAATTCACCTGGAAACAACAATTGAGTGACCAAAGGATGTGTTACATTGGGCAAATCCGCTATACAAGACTTCTTTAGAATATCAAAAAGCAGATGTTACTTGGCAGATTATGATACACCTGGCCCAAGTTACAGTATTTTCAATTGTCTCATATGGATGTAAAAGTTTAATATTAAGTAAGGACGACTGAAGAAGAATTGTCGTGATTGCATTGTGGTGTTGGTGAGAAAAATATTGACAGTACCATGGACTGCTAAAAGGGCAAACAAATCTGTCTTGGAAGAAGTATGGACAAAGATGAAAAGATTCCATCTTATATACTTTAGATATTTTATCAGAAAAGTCTGATCCCTGAAGGAGACCCCCATGCTTGGTAAAGTAGAGGGACAGCAAAAGGGAGGAAGACTATCAATAAGATGATGCTTCAATAAAGGGCTCAAGCAGAGGGAGAATTGTGAGGGTGGCCCAAGCCTTGACCGTGTTTTTTTCTGTTATGCATAGGCTTGCTATGTGTTGGAACTGCCTGTATGGCACCTAGCAAGAGTAATAATCCACCAGCATGTGATCTAAAACAATGTAACCACTTCTATGCTGAGATCTGTTATGAGTAACCAATTAGATGCAGGAAGATTAGGCTGGGATATAACACTTTTAGATCATACCCTTAATTCAGACAATTGAAAGGAAATACCCTGAGAGGTGTGGCCTGCTTGCAATGTAAATGGATATGGTGGGTATGGTTCTTCCATGTGAGTCATTGTGCTCATATCCTTGGAGTCATTCTCTTTTAGGAATCACGAAACATCTCCAGCCTAACATCTGACTCATGCTTAGATTTAGAACTGGCCCGCTTCTACAACCGTTTAAGCCATATTTTATGCAAATATTTTTCAATATATATGCGAATAAGCTTCACTGTTTTTTCAAATTTTTTCTTCATTCTTTAAAGAATTTTTTAATCATTTTACTGGGGGCTCATACAACTTTTATCATAATCAGTACATACATCAATTGTATGCAGACCACATTTGTACATTTTTTGCCACCATCATTCTGGAAACATCCTTTCCTTAGGCCCTTGATATCAGCTCCCCTTATATTCCCTTCTTCCTCACTTTCCCTCCCTCATGACCCTTAATAACTTACAAATTGTCATTTTTTGGTCATATCATATACTTTCTGATGTGTCCTTTCACCCACTTTCCTGTTGTCCGTACCCCAGGGAAGAGGTTATATGTCCATCTCTGCAATTGGTTCCCCCTTTCTACTCCACCTTCCATCCACTCTCCCGGAATCACCATTCTCACCACTGGTCCTGAAGGGTTCATCTGTCCTGAATTCCCCATGTTTCTGGCTCCAGTGTTCATGCCCCGGTCTAGCTGAATTTGTAAGCTAGAATTGGGATCATGATAGTGAGTGGGAGGAACGATTTAAGAACTAGAGGAAAGTTGCATATTTCATCGTTACTGCACTGAACCTTGATTGGTGCATCCCCTCCCTGCAACCCCTCTGTAAGGGGCTGTCACTTCACCTACTGGTGGGTTTTGGGTCCCCAATCTGTACTCCCCCTCATTTGTAATTATATAATTTTTAGTTCTAATGCCTGATACCTGATCCCTTCAACACCTCGTGGTCATACAGGCTGGTGTGCTTCTTATATTTGGGCTTTGTTACTTCTGAGCTAGATGGCTGCTTCTTTACTTCCAAGCCTTTAAGACCCCAGACACTATGTATACCTGGGCACCATCAGCTTACTTCACCATAGTTGCTTATGCACACATTTGTCATCAGTGACTTCACTGTTTTTTTCCTTCCCCAGAAAACCTAGCTTAAGATAATCAATGAGTTCGAATCAACTCTCTGGTATTGAACTTTTTTATTTTCAAATGGTGTGCATAATCACACATCTCTAAAAAAACCAACCCTATATACAGAATTTCAATTTTACTTTCATTATGTCCACTTATTATACATAGTTAAGATCAACATAGACACTTAAAGATGTTCACTCAACTTTTACCCTCTCCAACTACAATATCTCCCACTATCACTATAAAATGAGAATACCATGATAAATTTAGGAAGACTAGAACACTCTCACTTGAGACTTGGTCAGTTTTGCCATTCTACTTGGTATAAAATTAGGCCTCTCAGACAGAATAGCCTGTAGTAAACTATGTTCAAGATCCCTGCATGGAGATTAGATAAAGGAGCAACACCAAGCCCTTGAGATCAATGTATAACAATAGCATAAGCTACATCACCATTACCATCACATTCTCCCGCATATCTCGCATCATTATTACCATCATCACTACCATCACCAAATTATGCCCACATCAAACTTTGAGATGCCTGCAACTCTGGTTGGTCATCTATTTGCAACCTTATGAAAATTCCTAAAGACCCTTTCAGCATGCTACTCTTGGATTCGCTCAGATGTGTGTGCAGTGACAGATGTTTGTCATTGTCAGTTTTGGGGTAAATTGTTACACAGCAATAGATATTTAGTACAGCCACTATAACAATCATCCCCTTAAGTAGGGGTGCTAAAAAAACAGAATTTTTTTCAAGGCTATTAATTTACTTTTTTTTCACAAAAGAATCTTATCACTCTCAAAGTACTCTCCATTACACTTAATACATTTGTCAAGTCTACCCATTCTTGGAAACATTTTTTATACACATCTGTTTGGATGGCTGATAACACCTTCCTCGTTTTTTTCTTCACCTCTTATACATTATCAAGTTGTTCTTTCATGTGCAGAAATAATAAGAAGTTGCACAGAATGAGTCAGGTGAGTAAGTTGTGAGCAGCAAGGGAGGCATACTGTTTTTTTCCCCAAAAACTGGAGCACTGTGATGGTTGAGTGAGCCTTTGCATTGTTGTGGTGGCAAAACCAATCCCTGTCTGCCACAAATCAGACCTTTTTTGTCACACACATTTATGTAATCTTGTCAGAATCTCTAAATAGAAATATTGATTAATAGTCTGATCTGGTGGAACAAATTTTGAATGTACTACAAGTTGACATTTTTTGTCCATTCAGGGAGTTGAATGTTCAGAATGAGGCTTGTCATCAATCAACATGTCACCTTTTTTAAAATGAGAGAACCACTCATAACCTTGAGTTTTTCCAATAGCATTGCCCTTTTAAGCTGTGTTCAACAACACAACAGTTCCTGCATCATTTTTTCCAAGCAAGAAACAAAATTTCACAGTCCCATGCTGCTCTCTTAAATCAGCCATCACAATAATGAAGTTTGAGCAAAAATGCTTTTATAAAAAAATGCATCATGACCAGAGAGAACCGTCCCAAGTGACACCACTGGGCACACTAACTCAGAGTGAGTTGCTCTAGCACACTTAGCAGAAAAAATTGTACTGTGAAAACTCTGCTCCACCCAACACAATTCTGACTTTGAGGAGTATTCCCTCATAAATCATTACCACCACCACCACCACCATCATGATCACCACCCTCACTCTTGTTATCATCACTACCATCAACATCACCCTCCCTAACATTATCATCATCACCATCATAGCATCATTGATGCTATCACCATCATCACATCATTGAACGGATCACTATCATCATCAACATCATCACCATCATCATCATCATCACTACCAACATCACCATCAAAAGCAAACAAACAAAAAACCCGAGACACAGGGATAGACTTTCAGGCCTATGAAATGAGCAAAGCTGAATGAAGCTGTTTTTCAGAGTGGGATGTCTTTGCCTATTTATCAAAGATAAAAGAGTTTTTCTACCATGAGTTGGACTCAACTCAATGGCAATAAGTTTGAAGTTTCAGTTCTAAAAAGAGCTTTGCCATCAGTTAGAATGAATCAGAGGCCAAAATACTGTGTGGCTGAGGGGCTGTGGATTAGAGACATGTGCTGACTGAAAAGAGGCTCTGCAAACAAACAAAAAACGACTGTATCCTTAGCATTTTGGATCCTGGCTTACATTCTGTTAACATTCTTAATGAACCTCATAATCATAAGAATCTTCTGTGAGCTCTGTGTGGTCATTGCAATGGAGAAGTAGTCTGTATTGGGAAGGGCAATTTGAGTCACAAAAGGGTAAAAAAAGTTGAAGGAGGACCTCTGCTTCAGAGAAATCATCCTTCCCCCAGTGAAATTGGAGGATCTTAGTCATGGTCCCAACATCTTTTCTGCAGGCAGGATGAGGCTTCTTTTTCTACGCACCCTTACATATCTGCAAGAATTTGTGTCTGCTATAAAATCAGTGTGAAGGGATGAGGGGAGGGAGATGATATGTGGAAGAAAAACATGAAGAATGGCAAGATTGAAGATAAAATAATTTGAAGTCTGACTGCCTGGATACAGACTAATGTATGACATATGTAGACATAAGCTATTGAAATCAAAAGCAACAGGCTGGGGATAGTGCAAGGGAAGGATGTAAAATGGTTGTTTTCTTAAGCTGTCATTGATATCAGTTGATTGCTTGTCACTGGAAATAAGCTGAGAATCCCTTTTGTATAACACAGTGTTGAATCTCCGAAGATCTTATAAACATGTTTCAGTGCCGTTGGAAACCAGCATAAAGATTTCCATTTCAGTTCTGTTCTGTTCTGCGAGTTGTTGCCAATGTGATGATAATGATAATGATACATTATTTAGGGCAATATTTTAAGCCCTTTGGTTGCATTGTTTTTTCTAATATTCACAACATTGTTCCGATAATAGATGCTGTCATTCTTCCTGTTTTACAGATGAGAACATGGAGGCCCATAGAGTTAAATACTTTACTCAAGGTTTTAGTTACTCACCAAAACAAATAAACAAAAACAAACACTTAACAGGGTATTAAACAGAGAAGACTGACTTCAGAGGCTCTGCTCTAAACTGGAATGTAGGAGTCTTTCCATATATTGCAAATGCCAAACATGGTTTATATTTCAAGCTTTGTGAAACATTGGTCTCTGCCATTGCAGTGAAAAAGTCATTCCCCCCAAGAAGCTCACTGACATCACATCAATTCGGACTCCTGAGAATGGAATGCTATAAGGGAGTAGAATGCCTCTTCTTTCTCCTTTTCTAACCTTGTGATTAGCAGCCCAACATGTACCCCACTATGCCACCCTTTATATATATATTCTTATATATATACACAATATATACAACATAAATGAATGGATGTTCTATATTCCAATAAAGCTTAATTTTCAAAAGCAGGTGGGAGGCTCTGGTTTGCTAGCATCACTCTTTAACAGTCAAAATATATATTCACATTTCATGATGATATAAAAGAACTACACATTTCTACTTTTCAGGGATGGTTTCTATAAATAGGATTTCATATTCTTTTGTGGTGTAGTTAAACAATGTAGCCTCTTATTACTGACAAGAGTCACAGGGCATATTCTTAGAGGTGTCTTCCAGGAATGGGGATGAGTTTGCTTTGGGAAGTTCATGCTGTCTCACCTATGAGTCTCTGTGTTTGGAAATATGTATTTGTGAAGTAGTTTGTGAGACTCCAGGAGTGGGGTTTTCTCAATGGGACACTGAATTTACATCTGATAACTGTAACTCAACTGAGAGAGGATCAGAACTTCAGAGTGATTCAGACTTCTGTATCTGGAGCTTTGGTTTAATGAAGTGCACCAACCAAACAAGATTCATGGTCCTGAGGACCAGGTAAGTACATGAGCTTTCTTGTTTTAAAAAGGTAACATTCCATGTGAGCATTGCTAGAAAACACTGCCTCCTATTTCATGAAAACTGGGTGGGGACCTTCAGATGGTGTATTAATGAGCAACTTCATTATAATAAGTATCATTAATATCGGCTCTAGAAGATTCTCCATATCTTTAGGATTTCCATTCCTTCCATCTGTGACTAGAGACAGTGACAACTGCCAAAGTCCTCTGAACTGAGAAGATTGAATGAGGAATTAGACACCAGAAACATTGATGGTTCAGAGGTGTAAATAACTCTTGTTGCTAAGGGTATTGTTGAGATTATTTGTTTGCTGTCAGGAAATTTGACTTATTTCCTATGTGTGTATGTGGGTTGGTAAATTGATAGCAAAATAGGACTCTCAATATAGAACAATATCAGGCAATATTTTAACAATATGTATAAAAGTGCATGGGCTATAGTTATTGTAAATGACTCTAGAACCATCCAGGGCAAATTTATAAGCAGTGTATAAGGTGAGTGAAGGCATGTAGACAACTTGTGACCCAAAATGATGGGAGTAGATGTTAGTTGCTAATTCAAATACCTTATAGTAGTATTTGCTTTTTTGTTTTTAAAGCAAATTGTTCCCTATGTTTTAGAGAAAGATAGAAGCAGCAACAAACCAGTTGTCATTGTAACAAAACTGATGGAAACCAAGTTGTTATCTGTGAAGAGAGTTGGGTGAAAGAGAAAGATCCCTTTCTTTGGCTTTTTGTAGGCTTTACATTTGGATAAAATAATAATCACATCGAAATGACTTGAACAGTCTCAGTGACCACCAATCACATGGTGCTTCTGGGGAGACTGACATCTACATGAATGAAAAACGGAAACAACAGATAGCTATTATAGAGCTCATTTGATGTGTTCACACATTTTTATAAACAACTGAGGATTTAAAAAATTCCTATATGTATTTTGATCTCTCTGGACTTTATTATTATGATTATTTAAGGAGTTTGGCTTGATGACGGGACCATAAGCTTCGTAAGAAATCATGCTAAGGGTAATTTGATCATAGTAATGATGGTCAGTCCATTATGCTTCTAAATAAATGGTAAGTCCATTATGGTTCTAAATAAACTCACTAGAATTTTTATTATCAATATCCTAATAATTGAACACTCACTCTGTAAGTGTAGTGGTTACAAAGACAATGCATAAACTATTCATTTCTTTCCATGACAACTCAACCAAGAAACAAATTTGTTTCTTCCAGTTTTACAGATGAATAAAATGAGTATAGGTACGTTTCTAGTAAATGGAGGAAGTAAACTTTTAACCATGTTCTGTCTAACATCAAATCCCATGGTGCTTAATCATTATTAAAAAACTCTGCAGCATACCTGGGAGCTGAGTTATAACTAAGAGCATAGAGTTCTTCAGTAACTTTGAGGACATAATTAAAGGAGGGAAGAGAGCACTTATCTTTTCTTGTGAGGAAGAACAAAAGATCTCACTGTGGAAGACTACTTCCCAGCTGAGATCCCTAAGCCAACGTAATATGCCCTCCTCAAACCTGCTTGGAATAAAGTACTCTGTCTAAATTAAGTAGCCCCATGCTCTTGTTTCCCCCCCCCCCACCTCTCTCTCTTAACATTCTGTTTGTTTCTTTGATATGACCTGCTACAACTTGAAATTATTTCATTTATATAATTGTTTTTTGTTTATCTCATTCATGGCAACCATGAGTACTGGGTTCAGACTGCTTTGGTCGACATTGTATCCTAGCATCTACCACAGTCCCACCACACAAGAAGCACCTAAGTACACTTATTGAACACTTTTTATATGATAAATGCTCTTCCAAACACTTCACATGCACAATTTCTTTTTGCTGTCACCATAGCAGTCTGAGGGACACGTTAATATTAGATTGAGAGAAAGGAAGTGACTATGATCTTTTTGAATCATTTTTGGTTCTTTCCATTGTGAGCCCTTCACTCTCACTGCCTGCCATAAAAATAAGTAGTTTCATCCCTATGCATACAACAAAATGGCGATTTGCATATTTTTATTAGTTTATTATGTACATGTGTGTATATATACAGAGAGAAGTCTCAGTGGTAGTGTCTGGTAATCACTGGACTGTTTACATAAAGGTGAGCCGTTCAAATATACCAGGTACTCCTCCAGAGAAAGATGAGGCTGCCTGTTGCCATAAAGATTTACAGGCTTGGAAACTTGATACAGGGACTATTGTCCCTCATCAATGCAGATGCAGCACTTTTGCCCCTTGAAGCTTAAGAAACAACCTACAGAGACTGGGGCAAAGGAACACACACACACAAATGGATTTCTCTGATACCAAAAAGGGACCATTGTTTGTTATTTAATTGTTACATGTGCAGATTCACCTTCTGGCAGTTCATCTTTGCTAGTGTTTCATGGAGTCTTCTTGTTGGACCTCAGATACTAACAGCTATCATGTTGAAATAAAATCACTTCCCATACCAGCTAAGAAGAGAGAGAATCGGCTTCAAGGAAAAAAGCACATCTAGAAGAGGAAAAAAGAGAGTCAATTTAGCAGATATTTACTATTGCGCTTCTGCCCATTAATCTGAGCTGTGGTGGCATGGTGATTACACATTGGGCTACTAATGACAAGATCAGCAGTTTGAAACCACCAGCCACTCTGTGTGAAGGAGATGAGGGTTTTCTACTCCCATTAAGAACTGCACTCTTAGCAACTCCCAGATAGTTCTTCCCTGGATATAAGGTCAGGCATCAAGCTGATGTCAGTGAGTTAGAGTGTTTTATTTCTCCATTAATATTCCTATATTTATGACAATATAAATGAAAATCAAGGCTTAGTTCCAATTATTAAAGATGTGAAGGTGTGGGCATTTAGAAAAGTCTTTTGGGCATATGAAGCACATGTCCCCTGAGGTTTGAACAAAGCACTTGACTTATACATTGTTAAGTTGCGGGTAAAAGAGATTTATGAGGAACCATAGTTTGTGGGTTAGCAAATATGTACTTCCAAAAATGACCTAGTATATATTTTAAGGGAAAAGTAACCAAGAGATATCTAGATAATGTATAATATAAGATTATATTATCTCTCTCTTTTTTAATAGGAAAAATAATAGCAGTGTATGACTCTAGCTTAGAAGATCTGAGAGATAAGGGAAAATATTATTAAGCATTAGAAAAAGCTGAACTATTTCTGGGCAGAGGTGAAATTGTTAATAGAACTTGTACATAGTACACATTTGATCAATATTTATTTTGATTGATTTGATTTCAAGAGTGCTTATGAAAAGAAATAGCCTCCCTTTCCATACACATGTCAGTACAAGTCTTTCATTCAAGCAGGAGAGACTAGCTGTTTATTTTTAATCATCTCTGAGAACAAAGCTCATGGAAAGGATTGCATGATTATGCTATCTCCCTGCACCCTCATATCTTCTCACCATCATAAATCATTCTCTCTCTCTTCCACTCTGCTCTACTGATGGGACCTGAGACTCCCATTCTAACACCCTTCATGCCATATGGGTAAAAGAACAAAGTGAGGAATCATTTCCTTTGTCTGCTTCTGTAAACAGCTTAAGAACACTAGACCAGGTGTGTAAGAAACTTTATATATTGAAATGCACAGTGTGTTTCAGTTGTAGACTAGAGCAAAGAATGTGATGGAAGGAGATTAGAGGTTTCACCTTAAGAGAGTTTAAAAGAACATTGTCATCTAGAGAGTCATGCCACTAAGAGTCAGTCATGAAATTTTGTTTAAGGGTTATATTAACCTGCTTTTCTTTTTAGCATAAAGAACACCCATTATAGATTTTTCAGAAGTAAAAGACATGAGTGTAAACTGAAAATATAAAGTGAGAAATTGGAAAAGTGTATAAAATCACTGGTAGATATTATGCCCAAAGGATGTTTTGGGTCACTTTTGTATTGTGCCGAGATAGAGGCAATCTCTTGATTCTAGTGTTTGCCACATGAAGAATCCCTCTGCTTTCCAAGATGGAAATCTGTAATGAAAGCTTTTAGTGTAGTTTGCTTTATGAGAATATGCAGTGGACAAGAGGCAATATCTTTGATTATTAGTTTCCCAATTATCTAATCAAAGAGTAGAGATTAATTGCTCAAATTGCAAGAGTGTAAGTAGAAAATCCAGCAGATGGTCAGACTCTGCATAGATCCACAAGCCTGAAAATCTTACCCCCCCTCCCCCCACAAATGTTCACCACTAAAGATACTAGCATAGCTTCAAAGAGAAGATCTTACAAACACTCCTTGGTAACAACAATCTGTAATGCACACATGCAAACTATTTGTAATAATCCTCTGATCCTCTCACTGTTCACCACAGAAGAATTAAGGCTATACTGCTGTGTGCATTATATATGTTTCCCTTCATTCTTCCCCATGTGCCTTCCTCTCCTTCTTTGTGTATCAGCAATGAATAGATTTATGCACCTGTGGCAAATTTATTAGTTTAGTTAGATGTTGACCATATTTGAAAATTTAGCAGGACCTAAAAGAGATATAAATATGTAACAAATACTTCAGAAAGGATGGGTTGAAGAATTACTAAATATCTCTATGGAAATGTCTAACAGCATTCTTTTTATGTTGTTTTGTTTTCCCTGGGTAAAGTATGGGTATTTCTCTAGAATTTGCTGGATTCACGGCTAGCTCCAAAGAACCACTGATTCCTTTCACCTGGGGTTTTAGTTAACCTTCTGGGGTTATAAACTTTCATGAGAATCTGATTTAAGTAATGGACTATTACCCCAGAGAAATGTAGTGATCACCCACACATGCATGCATTCACATTTCACATACTTATATTATTTCCTGCCCTGCGGCTGTCAATTCCAGTATGACATGGTGGACTGAGCACAGACTCTCACTGACTGAAACACCTGGTTTCTACATGCCAGATCCATGACTTCAAATAAATGCTTACCTTTTTGGAGTTTCATTTAATTTGTTCAACTCTAATATGAAGATAATTATATCCACTCATACCTTGGTGACACAGTGATCAATTACTGGACTGGGATCCTCATGGCTGCCAGTTCAAAACCACCAGCAGCTCCATGGGAGAAAGACTGGGATTTCTCCTCCTCTAGCCAGTCAGTCTCAGAAACCTACAGGGGCTCCCTAAAGTAACTGCTCTGCTGGCAGTCCAAATCCACCAGTTGCTCTGCAGGAGACAGCTGTGTAGACTGACAACCAGCCTTGGAAATCAGACAGGCATTACTGTGTTCTCCACAGGCTTGCTTTGAGCTGCAATCAGCTCTAGAAGCACAGATTTAGATTGGTCAGACATCAAAGGAAATCGTTTTATTGCTCTTTTTTATTATCATTACCTGTGCTTTCAATTAGACCCCCAAATTTGGCTTGATATCATGTCATAAGAATTGACTTTTCTGAAATTTTGAGTGACATTTGCACATAATGGTCAGGGAAAATGGTCAAAGTTGTTAAATTAGAGCAAAGACCATTTTAGTAAATATTTAAACCTCACCAGTGAAAATACTTCTCTCTAACTTGGGAAAATTTAGACTTCATAACTACTAAAAATATTTTTTACTGGAAAGGGTAGATAAAAGGTTTTAGCAGTCTGACAAATGCAGCTGTAACATTTAACATTTTTAAGACAAAATTCTTGCCCTAGTCAGGGCCAGGCATATCATTTAGATTTTCATGGAGATATACATTTGTATTATATCTAGGAGAAAACAGCATGAAGTCAATTAGACCAACATAAAGGGTTACATTAATAAAACACTTCATCTTCCTGATTTTGTCTGTTTCTCTGACTTTAGTAATTTTTATTTTTTCCCTATGTTGAGTATTAAAGTATGTTCAGTTTGTAAGCAAACTATTGGTTTTCTTGTGGGTCATTTCTGTCTTGTATATTCTTTTAAATTGTTCCTTTTCCAGAGTTTCTGATGTCAGTCAGTGTAACATTTAA
Organism: Nesogale talazaci; assembly: GCA_004026705.1. Taxonomy (NCBI): domain Eukaryota; kingdom Metazoa; phylum Chordata; class Mammalia; order Afrosoricida; family Tenrecidae; genus Nesogale; species Nesogale talazaci. The sequence continues at coordinate 77,489 of PVJH01000068.1, read as the reverse complement.
CCTAATTTGAATTCTTTTTTTGCATTTGGTTTATAGCAATCATATCCAGATGTTGTTTTCATGACAGTCTAATTCTCATTCAGTAAATTTTGTGTCGTTCAGAATGGCTTACTACCAAAATCTCCCTTCACATTGTTTTCAATTCACAGTGACTTAAATCTTCCCATAATTTATTTGTTTATAAATTCCCATAATTTGCGTTGGAAATTTTCCAACATAGGGTCATATCTATGAAAAGAATGATAGAAGACATTTAATTAGTACAATCCTTTGTTTCAAAGCTGTAGAAACTGAATCCTGGAGAGATGTGACTAAGTCTAGTAATGAAGCTCACGTTCAGAAATTATAGAAAAACCATGGATCTCCTTTCCCCCGGGCAACTGCAGGTTTTAATATTGTATGGTTGGTCTATAAATTGATTTTGAGTTTTTGTTTTACATTTCTCTCATTTATCTAACTATATCTTAAATTTGACCCCAAAAGATGTTTAGCACTCCCAGGGAATGACTACAAATAAAAATGTCACAACTTTGCATTTCTTTCAATGTATAACTTTTAAAAACAAATCATTACTTCAAAGAAAATCCTGACTTTTGCATCTGAATTTGAAAGAAGACATTCAAATCTTTAAGTTCTATATTCTTTGAACATTTTTAAACAAGGTAAATCTTTAAGCAATAAGTCCTTGCTGTTTAAGAAGTTCCTGCAAGTAAAACGTGAACATGAAGTTCCATGACACCATCAATAGATCACATGTCATTTACAGACGTGTAGAACTTCAATGTTTTCCTTCTAGAGAAAGAAAAGCTTAAAATATAATCCATGTGGAAAAGGAAAACCAAGAAAAGCTAAGCCACTTATTGAGACCAAAGATAATATGATTTAGAAAATGTATACTGTGAATGATAGTACATAATAATGCCTCCATTTTAATTATAATCCACTTGATTTAAGTGGGATTGAAATGAAGAATGAGAAGGTAAATTTAAAGTCAGAGGTTTTGTTTTGTTTTGCTTTTTTTAATGGGATCTCTGCCAACGACTAGCAATTGAGTAATTATTTTTCCCCATAGGACACTTGGGGCTCATTGGAATGTGTCTTCAGATAATGAACAAATTGAAAGGAATTCTGATGCCAATGCAACATTGAATTTGCTTGCGATACTTTTATGTAAAATGCTAAGCTACAATTTAAAACAGTGGATTCCTATTGTGTTTAGCAGAATGCATTTTAGAACCTCAGATGTGTAGGGAAGACTTTATTTTTCCTAACCAGTCAAAAACACCCAGAAGACCCCTTTAAGAAAACAAAACAAAACAAAAACTATATAAACATGAGACATGAATGTAATTGCTCATCCTTCTTAATAATAACCCACCATTTGCTCATCCACCATTTAAGGAATATTGTGTGTGACACTGAGGATCAGAAATTATTTCTATTCAAGACAGAGTTATCCTTAAGTGAGCTCTGTCAAACACTACTTTAGTTTTTGATAAAATAAAATAAGCGTGGGGATATACATAAACCAAGAGTAACAGCTAAAACGTACCCCTCACACAGCTCTTCAAATACGCAGCAAGGAAAAACCTTTCAATAATTGGTTTAAATGTAAGTTCTTCAATATCTAGTATATGACTTAGACTGTCGACCACAGCTTCCTGTAGGCAGTAGACATATTCGCAAGCAGTTGAGAGTTTGTAAATTTTGAGGGAAAATAAACAATCTATCATTTGTTCTTTGCCTCTATGTTGGAGAATTGATACTGCTATCAGTATACAATTGGGTTGCTTACAGAAACAGGTCATAAAAAAATGCTGTTCTTAGCTCATGCTATTTTTTATTTACTTAAAAAGCATAACAATGGAAAAGAACTCTCATGATCGCTTGCTGTTGTTAGGTGTCATCAAGTTGGTTGTGAGTCAGAAGCTAAGCTCTACCCAGTCCTGCACCACCTCCATATTCATTGTCACGTTTTAACCTCATATGACAGCCACTGTGTCAAGCTGTCTCCTTGAGGGTCTTCATGTTTATCTTTTACCAATCGTGGTAACATTCTCCAGGAACTGATTTCTCCTGATAATCTGCAAAATGCATAAGACAAGTCATCTCATCTCCATTTCAAAGGAGCAATGTACTTCTGTCAAGACAGAAATTTTCATTTTTTTCTGTCAGTCTTAGGTATATTAAATATTCTTCATTAACACCTTGATTCAAATATATCAACTTTTCATCAACAGTTCATGCTCATTGTTGAATTTTCACATGCATATGAAGCTATTTGTCCTCAAAGTAACATCATTAAAAATTTCTTTTCACTCTGAATCAGGTAGCGGCTTACATTTCAGATAATCAATTTGTATGCAACAATTTACCTGTCAATCCCTATTTTCACCCCCTCATCCATCCCTTTTATAATTATTCTACCTCTTGTGGAATACTATTTCTCATTCATCTAAGTTAACAATCTTCTGCCCTCTAACCTATTAATTCATCTTCCTTTTCTCACCTCTACCCCTCCACAACATACCCCTGCCTTGGTAGCTGACAAAATGTTTTCTTTGGCATGAAAATCCTTTGTCTTGATTTTTTTTCCTTTTTAGCAGTAAACTCATACAATATTTATCCTTTTATGACCAACTAATTTCACTCGATACAATGTTCTCCTAGTTCGTTCATGTCACAGTTTCATCATTCTTTTTTAGCAATGTAAATAGTACAGTATATGCTCAAGTGTAAACCGATTCAAATATCAGCCAAGGCACCTCATTTTACCACAAAAACTTCATAAAACATGTACTAAAAACTCAACTTATAAATGAGTATATATGGTATTTCATTGTGTGTATGTACTAAAGTTTCTTTATCTATTCTTCTACTGATGGACATTTAAGTTGTTTTCATATTCTTGTTATTGTTAACAGGGCTGCTATGAACAGGAATGTGTATATGTCTGTTCATACTATGACTGTTATGTTGCTGGTATTTATATAGATATATACGTACAGAGATGTTTGTTGGTTTCCTAGATGTCTCCTTTGATGAACTATCTGTTCATGTCCCCTGCCCATTCTTAAACTGGATTATATATCATTTTCTTATCGAGATGTTGCCATTTTCTATATATTTTAGAGATAAGTTCAAGGTCTGAGGTGGCATTACCAAAATAATTTTTCTCAGTCTGGGACTTTTGCTTTTACTTTTTTGAATAAGATTTTTTGATGTACATAGGTTTCTTATCTTTAGTAGGCCTCAGTCATCTATTTTGACTTCTTTTGTGTGTGTGTTTTATTGTTTGATAGTATATGTTTATGCCTTGTATTAGGGCTTTTTAAGTTTACCACTACTTTCTCATTGATGATATTTGTATATCTGGCCTTTACATTTAGGTCTTTAATCCATTTTGAGTTCATTTTTGTATATTGGATGTGATAGGTTTCCAATTTCATTCATTTGCATATGGAGGTCCAATTTTAACATTGTTGCTTTTTAACTAAGTACTGAAAGAGATATTAAGCAGCAGATGTTTCCAATGCAATATTTCATTTGATTTATTGACTGCTGCTTTCATTAATATTGATTTTGGATCCAAGTAAAATGAAATCCTTGATAATTTCAATATTTCCCCTTTTATGTTGTTTATTGCTTTAGTTGTAAGTAATTTGTTTATGTTCAAGTGCCATCCTTACTGAAGACATCTCTCTTTGATACTCATCAATGAATGCTTTAAACTCTCTTCATTTTCTGCGCAATCTTCACATTGCAGATACTTCATGAGTTCTTTCCCAATTCTGAGGTTGAGTTCTTCTTCATGCAGTCCAGATTTTTGAAGAATTTGTGCAGCATACAGATGAAACCAGACACACTCATATGTGTGTAAGACAGAACTTTATATCAAGGAGCATTTGTACATTAAGAAAACATCCTAGCTAAGTTCAGATGAAGTCTGTAGTCTGATATTAACTGATATGTCTGATATCAGTTTATAATTTCCTCTTCAGACTTATGCAATACAAGCAAGGATGCCAAATTCTGGAAGATTACAGGCCAGTGGGTGGAAAGTCTTATGGATCCAGTGTGGTCCCAGTGGCGGTAGAAGCATCATAGCACTGGCAGGAATCTCCACATGGCTCCTTCATCTCCAGGGCTCTGGTTCCATCAGTGTTGCTCCATGTGTCTTGTCAACAGAAAGACAAAGCAGAGTGTCCCCCTCTTCCAGGGAGGAATACATGAGTTCCAAGAATCCTCAGGAAAAGGCCTGGCCCTCACAGAGGCCTCATTGGCTATGGCCTGATTGATAGGCTAGACTCCAACCCTTTGCAAGTTGACATGAGATCATGTACCTGCCACAACACACCTCTCCTGATTTAAAACAATTAAGTATCTGTTTTTTTCTATTTAAACAAATTCTATGTAGACATTACATAGAAGCACAATTAAATGTTCTGAAATTCCTATTTGTCACAATGCTAGTAACAGCCAAATTGCTATAATCCACAAAGTGGAGTTTCTTTGCATAGCCAGTAAAACATGGGTAAATTCTCTTCTCTTCTCTCAGAAGAGTCAAGTGACATCAGAAATGATATGGCTCCCGCTAGTCATTCTCTGTCTTTGTGGTCCTGCAACAATATTTTCATTATCTTCAGCAAAAATTGATTTCTGTATGCTACTAATTATATTGTTCCACAATTTCTGTATTCTGTTATATCATCATTCTTTGAAGTAGGCTTCTTCCAGTCAGTTGGCCTGATTAAGCTCACTGTCACCCAGTAGATGCTGACTCATAGAGACCCTTAGAGGGCAGGGTAGAACTGCCCCTGTGAGTTTCTATGACTATACTCTTTACAGGCCTAAGAAGCTCATCTTTCTCTCAAGTTGCTTGTGGTGGTTTTGAGCGGTTAACTTTGTGGTCTGCATCCCAAAACATAACCACTATGCAACCAGGGATTCTCAGCTGTCCAGATAGCATTTTACACTTCCTGGAATAGATGAATGGGTGCTTCGAGCTCATATGCATTCATTGAAACATCATAATTGGTCTTCTGTCAACTTCTAGGGCTGTGTTTCTTACTGAGGCCTTCAGTGTAAATCAGACTTCTTCCTTCAATACTATCAGTTCTTGATAACTCTGAAAATAGTTGGATGTCAATAAATGTTTGGGGGTACAGTGACTCTTTGTATTTCTCTAATCTCTTTTTGATGCTTCCTGCACATTTCAATATAGGATCCTTCCATACTTTAACTTGAGGCATCATTTATAAAAATTCAGTTCTTTTAGCTTGAGAAATGACGAACAATATTTTTCTTTGGATTCTCTTATGAGCCATGAACCTTTGAACCTTTGAAATCTTTGAAATGAAGCTATGAACCTTTGAAATCTTCTGTTTTGCTTATTCACTTTGCTTTAGCTAATTGATGGTCAAGAGTCTCTTTTAATATCAGAGTCTCTTTTAAGATCTATTTCAAATTTTTTCTTTTCTGTTTAATGATCTTTGCTTTTTCATGCATACTGTTCTTGAAATCATTCCTTAGCCACTAGTGTTCAATACAACAAATCTATTTTTATATTGTCTCTAAATTTAAATCAGATATACTCAATTTTGTATTTCGGTTTTATAGATTATAAAAAAATGTTTAAATGTCAACTAGAATTTGCATATTAGTAATTAGGCCTCTCTCCTCAATCATTCCCTTATCTCTCCATTGTCCTTATCCATAGCCATAGTCTACGTAACCCCTATGTACTCCATCTGATGAAGTCAAAGCGTGCACTTGCCATGTATTTCCAATCAACAATTCATTGATCTTACAAATTTCTATGAGGTAATTTTCGGGCCATTTCTGTGACCAAAGTCTAACTTTCCAGCTACTGATATTTCTTCCTTGTTTCCAACTTTTCCATTCCTTTCCAATACAGTCAAATAAATAAATAAAATTTTATTTTGTTTTAGGCCTGTTCCTGGGATTATTTGGGGCACTGATTCAGAAAATTGCAATAGACAGTTCACATAAGCTCTAAATTCTTTGAAATGGTGTTCCATTATATTTTCAGCTATTAAGTTTTGCTAGTTTACTAACTTATGATCTTAGTTCTAAATACAAGAATTAAACCCACAAATTACAGGGCAAGAAAAAAAGGTGAGATTTTAAAAATAATAATTTTATTGGAGAATCATACAGTTCTTACCACAATCCATCCATCCATCCATTGTGTCGAGCACATTTGTACCTATGTTGCCACCATGATTTTCAAAACATTTTCTTTTAGCAGTTAGTATCAGCTCATTTCCCACCCCCACCCTCTGTCCCTCATGAACCCTTGATAACTTATAAATACATATTCATGTCTTGCACCGAATGTTGTCCTCCTTCATTCACTCTTCTGTTGTCTGCCACCGCAGGAGGCATTTTGATTGGTTTCCCCTTTCTCCCTCCACCGTCCAAATTTACCCACTGGTACTGCTACTCTCATTATTGGCACTAAAAGGAATCTGTCCTGGATTCCCCAGGTTTCCACCTCTTATCTGTACCAGTATATGTGCTCTGGTCTAACCAGTAAGGTAGAATTGGGGTTTGGACAATATAGCTGAGAGGAATTATTGAAATAAAGGACAGAAATAGGAGGCAAAGGACATTTATAGAGGTCTAAATACAGGGATATAGATCTGTACCATTTTTATCTCCTCCAGAGTGTTTATCCAGCCTATCTTATCTAGGTAGACATGCAGAAATAATAACATGCACAAAAAACAAAACAGAGCAAAACAAGGCAACAAAAGAAAACAACAACAACAAAATCAATGCCCCAAAAGAAAAGCCTGTAAATAGCTCAAGGACTGTTTGTTGGCCTTTAGGAGTGTTTTCTAGTTGAGTCTGATGGGGTGCCATGTCTGGATCCCAAAGTCTTATTTTTGGTACTCCCTCGGGACTTCCTTGCTCTGCTCCCCTTACTGTTCTGTTGCACTCCGTCAGTGTTTTGCCTTGATGTAGTGGGGTCGGATCAGGAGCAATTCCCACAGTATCTCCAGTGTTGTCCGCTGTAGGGCTGTGGGTTAGTGAAGGATGTCGCATCCAGTAGTGGGACCAGCCATTTGTTTTTCTCTGTGGATTGGCTACTCTGAATAGGGATATCATCCTTAATGCTTGGTGGGCCAGGATGTGCTCCACTCTCTCTTGCTCACCCTTTATTTCTCCTGTGTGTTCTGATTAGGCATGTTCCTCTCCCTATTTATAGAAAAGCCTATAGATAGTTTTAGGTCTGTTTGTTGACTTTTAGGAGTCTTTTCTGGTCCAGTCTGATAGGATACCACGCTCTGGACCCAAAGTTTATTTTTGGTGTTCTTCAGAAAAGTCATTGTTTTGTTCCTTTTGCTGCTTGGTGTCATGCCCTGAGTGTTTCAGCGTGGTGGGGTCAGATTGGGGACAGCTTCAGTGCTGTCCTTTGAAGTAAATTCTTCTGGGGCGGGGGGGAGGAGCAGCTGTCCATGTAGTTGGGATTGGGGCCGACCCCTCAGTCCTCTCTACTGGTTCATAAGGGGCTTCTGGGGTAAGCTGTATATGTATTCCTGGTGGCTACTTGTGTACGTACTGAGCTGCTGATCAGTGGTTTGACCTCACCAGTCACTCTGTAGACTTTAAAAAATTCAAAGATTTGGAAACCCAAAGGGGCAACTATTTTTTGTTTTACAGGGTTACTATGAGTTAGAATTTATTAGATGACAGTGAGTTTTTCATTTTGCTGTGATGTGCCTTTCCACCCAAATCACTATCTGTCAATCAATCCTCTTGTTACTTCATTTCCATACACTTGTTCTCTTGAACTGTACATTTCCTTTGCTATACATATACTTGCCTTCTTTTTTATCCTTAAAATAGTTTTCTCTTATAATATTGGTCCTTCTGTGATTGACTAACTTCTTTCAGAATAATATTCCCTATGTCCATTTATGTGATGAAATGTTTTGTGGTTTCATCTTTTGTGTGTGTGATAAACGGTACTCCATTGTTCACATACCCACTTGTCTTAGGTAGTGCCATAATGTTTTCCACAATGATTCCAGACCCATCAGTAGTGTAGGAGAGTTCTAATCACTCTACACCCTCTCTAGCATTCACTGTTTTCTGTTTTTTTTTATTGTACTGTCATTGTGTTTTTAATGACATCTCCCAAATGATAAATGATCGTGAATAATTTTCATATATTTGTTAATCATTTGAATGCTCATTTTTGATGAACTGTTTGTTCATATTCCTTGATCACTTTTTTAATTGGATTTTTGGTTGTTTAACTTATTGAGGTGTGTCATTTTGGGTAGACTAGAGAAACAAATCTATTGAGACTTATATGTGTATAGGAAAGAGCATCATATACAAGATCAATTGAATATTAAAAAAAAACATGCCAGCTTAGTCCAGGTCAAGTCCATAAGTCTAATGTTAGCCCATATGTCAGATTCCAATCTATAATGTCCTCTTCAGACTCACTGTGTTCTCTAAAGAAACAAAACCAGGGCACTAGTAATTCCCTTTACATATTTATATAGACAAAAGGATATATAATATAAGATATAAACAGTTAACTAATCTATAAAGCAGTACAAATGACTCAGTGCAACTCACTTGTATGAGACAATTGGTAGACTGGTAGTCCTTGGAGTTTTGGGGGCCGCCAAGTAGTCCTCTGTAGAGCAATTCAGGCTAACCGATCACACAGGAAACAGAAAAGCAGGTCACCAACAGTCCACCAGATGCCAGAGTCCAACAGTCCCCAGCTCAAGAGATGTATATTCCATGAGCATGGTGAAGCAGGGCTTGAAGGAAGCTCAACTCACAGTAACACAGTCCACAGTGTCCCATGGGTAATGTTGCTTGGAGATTGAGGCACAGGACAAACAAGGAAGCTGGGTGGTCTGAAGATCCAAGAGCAAGAGAACAAGGGTAGGGCTCGCTGAGTCATTTCTTCTCTGCCCTTCAATTGATCTCGTGTGTTCATTGGCCATGTTGTCTCATAGACCTACCTGTCTTCTTTGGCCATTTTGACACAACAAGCCTACCTATCACATTCATTAAACATATGCTTGGTGCCAAATGCAGGAAGATCGAAGGCCAGTGAGTGGAAAGTCTTATGGATGAACTGGTGGTAGAAGCCTCTCAACACCTGTGTGGAACTCCATGTGGTGCTCCAACTCTAGCTCTCTAGCATTGGATCCATGTGTCTTGTCCACAGGAGTGTCTCACAGGGAGTCAGCATATGACTCACCTCCAGTGAGCTATTTATCTTCTTAGTGCCTCCAAATGAGATCATCAAGCTGCAACCTGATTGACCAGGCTAAACTCCATCCCTTCACTTTTAACTCTCAAACTGACAACAGATTATACTACTACCACATAAGGTATTATAGTTCTCAATCAATTTGTGAGTTTTCCCTTGTCTGTTGTGTCATTGCTAATTTTTTTCCCATTCCAAGGGTTCTTTATCTACTCATTTGATGAAGTCTTGATTCATAGAGATGTATTGTTTTTAGTAGGCTACAGTCATTTATTTTGTCTTCTACTCTGTGTGTGGGCTCAACCAAGAATTCAACCCAGACTTCAACACTGTCTTTGCTTAAATGTGCTGCCTGATCTAGAAATATTCTGTATACTTGTCAAGGAACACTCTATCTTCCCTTTGAGAATGACAGCAGTTATCTTCACTTTTCTGAGCTTATAGAATGTATTAGAGCTTACATTTCTAAGAACTAAAGTTGTGAGCTCTGGTAACATCGTAGGTTAGGCATTGACTGCAGCATCAGAAATTCTAAACGAACAGTTGTTTCTCAGAAGAAAAATGAGGCTCTCTATTCCTCTAAAGAGTTACAGGTAGAAGTCCTGGTGATATGGTGCTAATCACAGGTTAGCAGTTTGAAAGTACGAGCCACAACTTGGGAGGAAGATGAGGCTTTCTATCCAGCTAAAGAGTTACAATTTGACTCTTCTTCTCTGTCCTATGTGATTAGTGTGAGTCCGAAGAATTTCACTCAGAAACCCATCGGGGCAATTGCACTCTCTACAAAAGGGTCACTATGACTAGGAATTGCCTCAGTGTCAGTGAGCTAAATTTTGAGTAGTGGATAGTGAAAGCCCTAAATCTATTTAAGAATATCCACATAAACTCAAATGCCATTGAATTCCTTCTAATGAAAACCAGCAGCTTGGAGAGCTTTGCCCTTAGAAAGATACTATAAGGGAATATTACTTCCCTAGTCAGTCCAGGATGAAGCAGTGCATTTTGGGTGTGCCCTTAATGGAAATTTGAGTGTTAGGGTTGCATGGTCATGTCACACTTTTCCTACCTTGATGGTAAGGCATTCTACTAATCTTGTAAGCTCTTCTGTCTAGTATAATATATGTGTTCCAATCATGGTACCATTTCCATTTCTGTTTTCCCACCTGGAAGTGCTTCCAGTCATGCGTTTGTGAGAGCTTCCTTTGCCCCCCTCACCCCCACCCCACCATTTCTGAAGAAAAAAATCCAAATAAAAATATTGAAGCATATTCCATTGACATAATAGTGAATGATTCAGGAGGAGTCAAAAGAAGATGGAAGAAACACACAGAGTCACTTTACCAAATAGAATTGATCATAGTTCAACCATTTCAAGATAAAGGCATGGAAAAGAGACGTGCAAGTTACATTGAATGCATTAGCAAAAATAAGGCTCTGTACGTGAATGGAATACCAATGGAAATAAACAAAAGGACAGATAATTGGAAACACTTACTCACTAGTTCTTGCCAAGATATTTAGAAGTCAGCCAACGTATTTAGAAATCAATTGACTAGAAGAATCCATATTTGTGCCAATCCAAAGAAAAGTGACCCAATAGAACATGACAGTTTCCAATGATCTTATTAATGTCATATCAAAGTAAATGTTTTCTGAATTCACCTAACAATGGGTGCGGTAGGGAGCTGCCATCAATTCAAGTGAGATTTAGAAAAGGATGTAGAATGCAGGATAGCACTGATGGTATCAGATGGATGAAACTAGAGAATGTGAGAATGATATTTATGTGCTTTTTATTGAATATGAAAACCCATTCAACTGTATAAATCATACAAAACTATAGATAAAATTGTGAAGAATAAAATTCCCACAACACTTCATTGTGCTCATGGGCAATATATACATAGACCAATATGGTTTATTACATAGTTTAAATTATCAAAGGTGTGAGTCAGGGTTGTAGTTTTTCACCGTGCTTATTCAATCTGTATGCTAAGCAAATCATTTAAGAACCTGAGGAAGAATGGACAATCGGGATTTGAGGAATGATCATAATCAGTTTACTATGTACAGATGACATAGCCTTGGTTTCTGGAGGTGACGGAGAGTTGAAACACTTAGTGGTTTAATAAAACTACAGCCATCAGTAAGGATTATGACTCAAATTAAAGACAAAAGAATTTTTCATAGTTGGCCCCAAAATATAATATTATCCTAAATGAAGAAAATAAAGTTGTCAAGGATTTGATTTTTCTTGGATAGGAACTCATAGCTAATGGATTGTGGCAGTCATGTGCTTATGTTAATTTCATGATTTTGCTGTAAGGGTGGAGTCTAGCCTGTTAATCTGGAGATAGCCCTTGAGTAGCCAATGAGGCCTCTGTGTGGGTATGGCTTTCTCCTGAGACGTCTCGAAAATCTTGCGATATTTCCCTCATGGAGATGAGAAGCTATCCCCCTAGTTGTTGGGAGTTAGTCTGAGAGACAAGGAATTACAGACAAGATGGCAGTGTCCGAGCTGCTGCACGAGCCGGAGGAAAAGTCACATGGCCTTGCCCTGATGGAACCAGACCTCTGAAGCAGGAGAAGCCACATGGAGAGCTCTGCCAGTACTGAGTTGCTTCTACCACCACTGGATGCTGTTGATGGACTATGAGCCCTGCAAATGAGGAGCCATGAGGAGATCCCTCCCGGAGCCAAGACTCTGCACCCACTGGTCTGTGACTTTGTGAGTCGGAATGAGACTTTATAGACTGATATTGGGCATACGGGCTAATATTGGACTTACAACTTTGAACTGGACTAGGCTGGGATGCTTTTTCAATGTCCCATTCCTTTTGTATATAAACCTTTTCCTTATATCCATATGCATCTATGAAAGTTGTTCCTCTAGTCTACCCAGACTGACACATGGATACATCTGTCAAGAAATCCAACAATTACATATTTTATCTGGCAAATCCACTGCACACAACTTCTGTGACGTACTATAGAGCAAACATGTCACTTAGAGGACTAAGGTGAGCCTGAACAAAACCGTGGAGTTTTTATCACCTAATATGGATATGAAAGTTGGATGATCAATAAGAAAGACCAAGAAAGAACTGACACATATTAATTGTGATGTTGGTAAAGAATAGCGAATATTTTGTGAACTTCCTCCAAATCTGTCATGGAGGAAGTATAGCCAGAATGTTCCTTAGAATTCAGGATGGCAAAACTCAACTATGTTGAGCATGTTCTCATGCCACATCAATTCCTTGAAAAAGAAAATACACTTGGTAAAGTAGAAGATCAAGGGTAAAGAGTACATACCTCATCAAAATGGAATGACTCAGTGGCTATGACAAGATACTCAAACATAGTAATTCCAAATAAGGTACAAGATTGAGAAATGATTATAGGGTCACTGAGTTGGAGCTTACTCAATGGCATCTAAAATTTAAATTCAACATATTCAACCTCTAATATCACCTTTTTTAAACCATATTGTTTCCCAGTAATCACAGTCCACAATCATTAAGCATGGAAGCAACAGTTAAGAAAATAAATGATGTATTACAGTAAACATATCTGCAGCAAAATATTTCTTCAAAGTTAAAAGCAAAGGTTTGAGGACAAAGGTATACCTGACCCAAGACATGATAATTTTAATCAGCTCTTATGTATGATAATCAATGAAAAAGAAAGATTCTAGTAAACTTGATGCCTGTGAATTGCGATATTGGTGAAGACTTTCAAACATACTAGAAGAACAAACAAATCTGTCTTAGAAGGAATACAGCCAGATTTCTACTTAGAAGGAAAGCTAGCAAAATGTTGTCTTATCCACTTGCCATTTTATCAAAAGAGACACATCTCTGGATTAATACTATATACATCATGCTTGGTAAAATAGAGGATTAGTGAAAAGAGATGCATTCCTCATAAGATAAATTGACAAAGTAGCTGCAACAATGAGCTAATGCATCTGACTTATGCTATTAGCAAAGAAAATTGAAAGTACCATGGGCTGTGAGATAAATAAGCAAATTTGTCTTAGAAGTCAGCATGTTCTTTGGAGTCAAGGATGGTGAAACTTCATTTTTCACATTTTGGACATGTTGGTAAAGGGTCAGTGAAAAAGAAAACCTCCATCAAGATGGTTAGACACAGCACAGCAGCTATGACTTCAAACATAAAATCAATTGTGAGAATGGTGCAGAAGAATGTTTCTTCTGTTGTGTGTAGGGCTGTTAGCAGAACTAACTTGAAGGTACTTCACAAAACCAAGCAACATCTATACTTATCTACAGTTAGATTTCATCATTGCTTTGAATTGAATTGTGTTCCTTCTTCGCCCCATCTGTTTATAAATCTTAATTCTAAATTTGTGGCTATAATCCTGTTTGTAAATAGACTGTTTTAATTATGTTAATGAAGCAGCATTGGTGTAGACTCTGTCTTTAGTAGATTAAACAAGTAAGAGAGCAAGCAGAGACAGGAAAATATGAATGGCAAGCCACCAGGATATTTCCAAGTATCCAGAAAACAAGCTGAAGCAACAAAAACTTTCCTCGAAGCATACAGAGAGATAGACTTTCCCTAGGCCTAGCATTCTGGATTTGGACTTCCAGCCTCCCAAACTGTAAGGAAATAGATTTTTGTTTATTAAAACCATCCACTTGAGCACAGATTAATGTCTAGTAATGCTCCTGCTGTTCAATACTGCTGACAATACTGCTGACTATTGTTCCTAAATATAGGAAGAATATTGTATGTATATCATGAGACTCAACACCCCCATATGTTCCTTAACCCCGTTAAAATGAACATCTCACTGCCATAGAGTCAATGCTGACCCATCACAACCTTCTGTGGGCTGACTTCTGGGACTATTTCAAGAAGTAGAAAGCCCAGAATTCCTCCTGTTGATTTGCTAGTGGTTTCCAACTGCCACCCATGAAGATCACACCTTCACACATAGCCACTGCATCACTAGAGCTCTTCTGAGAATACTGTATATGTGTAAGTGCTTATTTGAAAGTTGAATTTAGGGCTGAGCCCCGGTGGTGTAGTGGTTGTGTGCGGGACTGCGGCCCACTGGGATGGAGGTTCAATTCCAGCACTGGGGCTGGGCCTCCTACTTCTACCGCCAGAGAACAGTGATGCCCACCCCCCCCCCAAAAAAAAAAGAAAGTTGAATTTAAGGAACTTAAGGATATCTATTTATGAGAACTAGCCCTTTATTTAAATTCACATAAAAAAGAAGGTGTGCTTGGTGTGCTGGATACAGTGTAGAGCCCTTTCTCCACTCTCTATCAACCGGGTTAAAGAGACGAACAATTGCAAATGACTAGTATTCTGCAAGAGCTATTATTTGGAGAAACCAGAAGAGGGTTAAACTGCATTAGCAGTTTGATTGAGATTATCGATTTGTGTATATCTGTGTTTTATTAATTGTAGTCTCTTAATTGATTAGGAAAGTGTAAATTTATATCCCCAAATCCAAAATGTGCCATCATTAAAGGCACAGTGGACTACAGCTATTATCAATCAATTCACACTTTTGTCCTATGGGTTTGACTGGATATTTTACATTGATATTAAAGAAGTATGTGAAGTATAATCGCTTCAACTACTACTGAGGAGACTTCTGCTCAGGACACCCATATTGTGAAGAAAGCTGCTTCCACTCTTGCAGTTGTAGAGGTCTTATGATAGAGATCTCTTTCCTCAGAGAACATGTGACATTCAATTGAAGCAGGTAGTGAAGATTCTTAGGTTTAATTAAGTTCAAAGGTAGTTTTATCAGCTAAAATGTTAACATTTAATCAGAATACTTACAGGATAAGTGACCTGGGGTACTTAAAGGTCCTTAAGGATGCTAAGATAGATCAGATATGAAAAGTGTAGTCTAAAAATAAGGGAGTAATCTTGCTTGAGTGCCCATCTCAATTTGCGTTTTGGACCTGAAAGAAGAAAAATCCATTTAAAATAGATTATCCGAAGACAGAGAGTCCAATTTATGAAAAGACGATTTAAGCTTCATACCAATGAAAGGAGATAAAATGCTTTCTTACTAAATCATAATCTTCATGAAATGAAACACATATAATGATAATACTCCAAACATGTCAGGAAGCCCTGCAATAATGTTGAGGTTGTAAATGGAAAAGATAGGAAAAAGATGATTTCATCAAAGGGGACCACACACTCCTTTTCTTACATTCATATATTTTGGCACATTGTCCAAGTACATTACTAGATCTACTGCGTTATTAGAAAGACAAGCAGGATTAATAGTAGGGGAACATTAGTTGCTGATTTTTCAATAAAATCATAGTAAAACATTTAGTTTAACTCCGCCATGAAGTGTGCAGCTGGCCAACAGGTATCTAGATGAAAATGAAGCAAAAATATTACCTGATAATATTTTAAGGAGATTCAGGTTTGGTACTTTCTTTTGAATCAAAATTCACTCTGCCTTCTCTTCATATTTAGTTATGACTTCATGAATATGGTTCTCGAGATAAGGTACACAGAAATCAAATTACATATAGTATACTTGAAGAAAGTGAACAGGGGAGTTTGAACACTTCAACACTTATTCATTCATTGATAAATTAGTAATTTGCCATTAAGCAAGTAGTTTCATCTCTTTTAATCTTGATTTTCTGAACTATCCAATAAATGGATTGGGCTAGAAAGTAAAAGTGTCCTGTAGGTTCTAATAAAAACAAAATTCTAAATTGCTGTGTGAGTTAAATTAACATTACCAATCTAGTTAATTTTGGACCACCACTTCCTTAAAATACAGAATCATTGGGCTGAGCCCCGGTGGTGTAGTGGTTGTGCGCGGGACTGCAGCCCACTGGGATGGAGGTTCAATTCCAGCTCCACAGGGGCAAAGGCTGGCCCTCATACTCCCACCACCCAGGCAGTGATGCCCTAAAAAAAAAAAAAAGTGCAGAATCATTATGTGAATGATATCTCCCACCCAAAAAAATTTAATTAATTTCTTCTCCACTTCACTTTGAACACACTGTCTCAGATGTTGTGTGCTTATTTATTTTTCCAAAGACCCTTTACTCTGATGATTTGATGAGAAATGATTTTTTAAAAAAGCAAAGATATTGAGATATTCCCTTGGTTTGTAATAGAGTAGATAAGTCCTTTGAGTTTTTAAATGAGTTTACATTTTCATTTCATCTCTTTGATTCAGGTTTGAAGGGATTCTATTTTGACTAGTTTATCTATTTGCCCCTAGGAAAACTAGACTTTAAGTTATCCCCAAAGTATCACTGGCAGTATTCCACACCATCTGTAATGCATAAATATATTCAGTTATTCAGTATATTCCAATTTAGCTAGCTCTAGTAACTTTATATTACTTGGGGTCTTTGAGAGAAAGAGCACTTATTCTTTACTGATTTATTCCACACTGTTAGTTCTGAACTTTTGATTCAGCTGACAAGTAATCTAATACCGAAACAAAATCCTAAGATTGCACACAATGAGTTAAATAGCAAATAGAAAGCTCTGGAGTGTATCCATTGTTTTTATTGAGGTTGACTCACTGAATATGTTTGAGCATCTTGACTGAGTCCAGATGTGAAGTTAGGAGAGGTAAGGCGGGTCCACTCAGTCTCAGTAAAGGTTGCTTGCGGTTGAGTCTCTTCACTGGGTAAAGCCTTCTTTTACCTTATGGATGATAATGCATTGGGATGCTCTGGACTATTTCTTCTCTATGAGAACATCTTTATTCACGTTGTTTCTTTCCATAATAGTAATAAAGAAAAAAACCTGCCTCTTTTCTACCTGTGTGGTTTGAAAATGGACTTTAAATTTTTAAATAAGGATTTTATGCTTTCATATACACACAGCTCCAACTACATAACAATTTACAATTACAGAAATGTTTATATGCTGTCGGTAATCTCTTGTAGTGCTAACTCTTAATGAAGCGATACCAGGGAGAACAAGGGTGATTCTGGGAAAATGCTTGGGCAGTGGTATAAAAAACAGAGAGAGAGAGAGAATGTACTCTAGTTTTCCCATTGCTGGTTATTTGACATTAAGAATGTCTTTTGGAATGAACTTATATGTCACTGAAGAATCCAGGTTCCTTCCACTTTCACTTTCATTTTTTTTTTTTAACCACTCAGACCAATGGCTGAATCCAAGGCATAAGGAATCTGGAAGTTACTGTTAATGTGATGCCCTCAGTCTCACTTCTAAAATTTTAATTTTATTTATTTGATTATTTATCTGTCTTTGGTTTTACAAAGAAAAACACCTTGTGCAGTTGTGCAGCCCATTGCATCAACTCAGATCAGTCATGTGCCATGTACCCTCCATAACAGTCCTTTCACCCTCCCTCCATAATGCTCTGTCCCTCCTCTCTCTGTTCCCTGCCCCCATCCATGTCCCTGGCCTTCTGGGAGTCTTCAAAGTCTCATGTATATTTGAAAGCCACTTTTTCTTTTCTCTGTTGTTCCTTATAGTAATGGTGTCATTAAAGGTTTGCCTTTATAACATTGACTAATTCTGATAAGCATGTTTTCTATCTTCACACTCTTGGCTTCAGTTTTTGACCTATATACAATGGGGACATCTGTAGATACGAAATTACATGAACCTATAAGATTTACTCTGCAGGGCAGGCAAATTATATTTAGGAGCTTATATTTAACCCTGTGCTTGTCTTTGGGTAGCATACAAAAAAGATCACAAATGTGGATACATTTTTTAAGGCATTTAAATTTTCATTGGAGTTTTTTGGTTACTTTGATAGATTGCAGTTGGATTCATACCCCATGAATTGATTCTTTCATTTGTTTAGAACTCACCATTCAACAAATGCTTCTTATAGCCCAGTGTTATCCTTAGAGCCTAGGGATTTATCAATAAAC
The DNA here is from genome assembly GCA_004026705.1 of Nesogale talazaci. Classification (NCBI taxonomy): domain Eukaryota; kingdom Metazoa; phylum Chordata; class Mammalia; order Afrosoricida; family Tenrecidae; genus Nesogale; species Nesogale talazaci. The sequence goes on along the minus strand of PVJH01000068.1, from coordinate 59,327 downwards.
AAAAGCACATAACTGGAGTTTATAAAATTTTATGATCGCAGCAGACTGCCTTCTGACCACCTAGACATAATTTAACTGAAGTGGACACTGGCTTCAGACTACCTGGGTTTAAATTTCAATCCTGTATATCTAGGCAAATTATTTTTGATTGTTTTAAAAATTATGTTCTTTCAATTTGCTCATTGTCTAAATGAGATCATTGCATTAATATAAAGACTATGCAAATAAAGTGGTATATATAAGTAACCTTGTATATATAATGATATCTAAAAAACCATTCTTAGGAAAAAAATTCTTAAGATATAATAAATACAACAAAATATTAGCTATCATCATTACTGTTGTTGATGATATACATTCCTTTCCAGATATATGAATGGAAGGTATCCATTAGCTCCTGGAAATCTCTTAGCTATCTCTACTGGCATCATCTCTCTGATGGCAGTGGCTTCTGTACATCTCTCTCTTTCTTCTCCCTCCACTCTGATAACTTCCATTTCCTTGGTTATATATGAAAAACACATATTTGATTTAGTACTCACAAATACCTTATATGATGTCTCAGCTACTAGTATCTTACTATTAATATTAATATTTTTAAAATATTAATATTTTTAGTGTTATAACTCATTGCCACTGAGTTGATTTTGACTCATAGCATGAGTCACATAATCTGGGGCTAGTAATTATCATTACAGTTGTGGCTGAGGACACCCCTGGAATAACTTTTCAACATTTGACAGAAAAAGGAAGACTTACACCTTCTTGACTCCTGTGGTAGTTACATAACTTTATGTCAACTTAAAGATATAAAAGTGTGAAGTTGAAGTATTGCCTGATGGGGCCTCCTTGTGGGTGTGACCTTCTGATAAGGATCGTGGGGAGGTCCCCACCTCTCTCTCTGGCTTGACTTTCACCAGTCCAGGAGTCATGCTGAGACCTTGGGATCTCTGCTATGCAACCTCCCTCCTTGGATCCACAAGCATTTTCACACCCAGGCTTGTATTTTACATCATTGTTTGAGATTGGGTGGGTCTGAAGAAGAATTTGTAGACTAGTGCTAGACTTTTGAACTTGATTTGGACTGGGCTGGGATGTTGCTCTCATTTATATGAGTGTCTCTGGATTTGTTTCTCTAGTCTACCCAGCTTAACTCAACTCCCAGGTAGGCACATGTAATAGAGGAATTGTAGAAGTGAAATGGGCGAAGTTGAGAGTGCCAATAAAATAATAGGAATTAAAAAGTAAGATATGTAAGTTTATATGTAGATGAATGAATTAATGGAGTGGGGGAATAATTAAAAAGCAAGGGAATCTGCCAGTGTCATGAAATAGACAGGATTCTCCCTCCTCTTTTTCTTTCTTGGCTTAGAAATTCCTTGCTTTTTAAAAATGACCATTCAATCAAGACACATTGTGTTCTTGAGACACTTAGTTCTTTTTTGTTCAGGTAGGACTTTTTTAATTTATAAGAATGAAAGGGTTTATCTATTAAAATAAAAATTAGAATTCTCATGGTAAACAAATCTTTGCTCACCCAAGTTACTTCCATAAAATCACAGCTCATTGATAGAAATTATAATGACAGCAGTAATAATAATAGTGATTTTGTTTTTATTGAAAGGCAGACCCTAGACTTTACAGATGCACTCAAAACCAAACCAAATTCACTTCCATTGAGTTGACAGCCCCTCATAGTGAGCATATAGGACAGGGTAGAAATACCCCCATGCATTTCTGAGACTAACTCTTTAAAGACAGAAAGCTCTAGGCTTCTCTAGCAGAGTGGCAGCTGGTGATTTCAAACTGTAGACCTTGAGGTTATCATCCCAACCCTAACCATTAGACAACAATTTCATTTAAATCTCCCAGAAACTCTATGTCACAAAGTTCAAACCAACTGCCATTTAGTTGATTGGCACAGATACATGTCACTCAGCTCCTATATAAGATTGTAGAGTCAAGAGCCCCTCTTTGTCCTGTAGAACAGTTGGTGGGTTTGGACCTCCAGCTTTGCGGTTAGCAGGCCAATGTTTAAGCACCAGCGCCACCAGGGATTGTTATTATCTCCATTTTATTTTGATCAAAAGGAACAGAGAGAAGGAAGTTAAAAGATATACCATATTTAAGATTACGTAGAGAAAACAAGCAGTCAAACTGTATTTGCACAGCAAAAACTGCTGTCTTGATTCATTTTGTTTCCATTGGACCCTTCATCACTGATTCTGTTGAAAAAATAGCATTTCATTCCTCATCAGCTGGTGTGCTGATCATTAAGGAGCCTTTTCTTTCCATTTATAATTAATGATTCCAGTTTGAAGAAGTGACATGAAAAAATGATAAGGGAAAAGAATGAACAACAAAGTCTCATCAGAAACATAGAATTTTACAAATGTTAAAACTAAAACATCAGAGAATCTGAGATACAGAGATGTTGGCTGTCTTGCTCAAGGTCAAATAACCAGTTTTATATCATCATATTTTTCTTTGTTATAGAAATTAAGTGTTTTTAAATAACTAATTTATTTTAATATTGAGAGATCTTTTTACATCTCCCTATATTACTTAGATAAATAATTCCCCACTAAAATTATTTTTCAGTAATTTTATTTGGTTACTATAGTGTGTGTTTTTCATAATCTCTAACACTGAATTTCTCATCAATTCCAATCTCTAGCTTTTATTAGGTTTTGGTTTTCGGGAAACAACACCATCAAAGCAGAGTTATCTTCACATAAGCAGTACAATTATATTGATATATCATGTGCTGTGTTTTAATTTCAAAATTATTGCCTCGTTGTTTTCTCCTGGAGCCCAGTTTTATTTCTTTTTTCTTATTTTTAAAGGTACAGCGACAAGTAATTCACTCTTTACAAAAGCCGAGGAAAGAAAAGATTTGCTTAAAAAAAATGTAGTTAGAAAAATATCCCACAGAGTGAAGTCCCATGGTGTTATGGAAGATGTAAATTTAGCTCAGTGTGATTCAAACAATCAAGTTAGGAATTTTAATTTAATGGTTTGTTTCTTTGAATTGTTAGCCGCTCACCTTATTCTGCAAGTGGTGTTTGAATCAGAGAAAATTAAACTAAAATGTGTTGCATTTGCTCCTATCAAGTTATTCTGGGAGGTCTCATTCACAGGCTGAATGAGACCCTAAAAAGAAGGAAGCAACATATGCTGGAGGAGGAGCCTGAAATTATTTCACTTTAATAATAATAATAACTCTAATATCTTTCAATATTTAAAATTTGAATACTTATGTTTTGTTGTGGTTATATCATCTTGGCAATTTTAATAGGCTTGGGAAATGATCTTATTTTCATTTAAATATAACTCAGAATTCCATGTTATTTGGTATGTTGGTCAGAAACCTCAGTGCCTCATAAATTAGAAGGTTTGTGAATCAGTTCCAGCCAGAATGATTTGGTTGTGCTAAAAAAAAAGTTGCTGGAGAAGGAAGGGAAAAAAATGTTGGATGAAAGAACAGAAGAGAATGAGGATCAATTTTCTTTGTTCTTTTTTTTTCTTAATGGTGTCCAAGAGAATAGTTCAGTAGACCAAGCAAGTCTAGACAATCACAGCTTATGCTTGCAATTATATAGTAGTAGGATTGGGTAAAATACAGCTACCTTTCTTAGAAAGCAAGCAACTATAAGCAACCATATAAAAGACTCATCAAAAGGAAAGTAACTTTGTTATAAGGTGTTTTACATGTTTACTCATAAAGAAATAAATGTTAATAAAATGAACTCTTTTAAAGTAATGGGATCCCCACCATTTGCAGGCTCTTAAAGTTAAACCTAGTAGGGACTTTGTAACCACATACACGAATAAGGCTCAATTTTATTTCATAGACATTGAGACTGAAGCTTGGGTAGTGGATGTGCCATAATGAAGTCCCACTGGTTCTACTTGAGTAATCAAAGGCTTTCCCTTCTTGTTCAATGCCACAGCATTCCCTTCTCTGCTCTTGGGAACACGTCGTCTCAAACAATTTTATTTCATTTTAATGTTTTTGCACCACATGCCTCTGTCCTTTTGCCTAGCCATGGCTGTATCACACATGGAAGTGATGTGAGGGCAGTGAGCTTGAGTCACAAAAACCAAACTCATTTCATCAAGTCAGTTCAGACTGAAATGATTCCAGCTTTTATAGAGTAGAACTGCTCCCTAAGGGTTTCTTGACTGTAACCTCAGCAGAAGGAGGCCACCAGAAAAGGTTGTATGGATTTAGACTCAGCGCCACCCTCTGTACAACAGAATGGAACACTGCTGAGACCTGCACCAGGATTGCAATGTGATAAGTGCCTTGTGGTAACCATTGGCAGTCCATCTCATTAGGGGTCTTCTTCTTTGTGCTGAACTTCGACTTCACTAAGCATGACATCCTTCTTCTCTAGGGAATGTCTCTTCTGACAATAGGTCCAAAGTACCATGCTCTATTTTAATGATCATTCTGACTATATTTCTGCCAGGACAGATATGGTCATTCTTCTGACAGTCCACAGTGATATCAATAGCTCCCCTCAACACCATAAATAGAAGCATTGATTACAATGAGTGCATTTGAACCACTAATCTTTCAGGTAGAAGCCAGATACAGACCATTTTTGTCACCTTTATTCTAGTTCCAAATGATGATCTCTATTCAAGTCACAAATCTTGATTGTATAAGTGGCTTTCTCTCTTTTTTTAATTGTTTGTTATTTTGTTACAGCCAAAGTAGTTCTGACTAATAAGCCCTCTGCAGGCAACTCCATCGAACATGTTTTGATAATTGAGACAGAAAATGTGGATTTTCTGCTCTGGTGGGAAAGCACTGACAAAGGTTAGCACAGGCAGATGGCTCTATCAGCTTCCTTTCAGTATTTATACAAGGCACCAATCTTGGGTCAATGAAACCTGTTAATGCAAAAACAACTAGCCCATGTAGAACAAAGGTAAACTGATAAGAAGCAAACTCTTTAATAAAGATGGAATATTCAGTTGGTCTGTGGTATGATCTTACCTACATGCCCTCCACAGCCAGGAAACTTGGGGTATTAAAGAGCTCAGAGGCCTAAGTCCAGCTGAGTCTCAGTTTCTTCACCTATAAATCAAGGCTCTGGAATGGCTTTGTGCTAAGATCCCTTTGAGTATTAGCGAGCTCAGTGGAAAAAAAAAAAAACATACCTGGGGTCAATTTTGAACTGTGGAAAGAATTAATAAAACGATATAGATCTTTTTAAAAATACTGATTAGAAAATGTCTCTCAGCTTCCCATTAGGCCCTAGTCCTTTAAAATAATGTAATGCTTTTCAGTATGTTAGCAATATTTTTGTTTATGGCTTACTTAGTACAGCACTTTTAGAAAATACTTCCCTCTCCATAATTCTCAACAAGCAATTCTAAACACTGACTGAGTGCAGGGCACTCTTGATGTCAAGAGATCAAGAAATTACAGAGTTTGGTTAGGGTCCTCAGAGGGGCTGTTAGAGAGAACAGGGTTATGATGGATGACACATTTAATTAAGTGGCAAATAAGTGATCTAGAGAATAATTGCAATTTGTGTCTATTTTTATTTAACCACTTAATTTTCATATATAGTGTATACCTGATCTTTAAACTCTATCGTGGTTTCAATAAATTTCCTAAGTGTTCACTAATCTAGCAGTGAGCAATTATTTTTCTTGAGGTAATTCTCAAGCATTTGTTTAAAATGTTCTTGCGTCACGAGTCTAATGAATTAAATAAATATTAATAAATATATGGATAATTTTATTTAAATAAAGTTAATTTATTAAATAAGTTTGATTAATTGATTACAAATAACTCCAGCATTTTTTTTAAAGAAATACGTCTTTTTAGTGTATGTTGTGCTATGTCAGCTCTGGTCTCTAACTACAAAGTAAAGTGTGAAGAAATGATTGGCTGACAATCATTGCTTATGACTAGTTAATAATCAAGATACTGGATGTTAGCTATCTCTATATTTGTTATATATTTTCTCCTTCCTTACCCACTGAATGTTCTTCAATTTGGTGCAGCATGTGTATCCTTAAAAAAAAAAACAGTACATTTCTATTTCTCTTGTAGAAAACCATGGTATCCTCGTTGCCTCATATGTATGTGGAAACTGGAAATTGAATAAGGGATTCAGTAGAAGAATTGATGCACTTGAATTATGGCATTGGCCATGGATATTGAACACAACATAGATTGCAGAAAACACGAAGCTATTTTGGAAGAAATATAGTCAGAAAGCTCCTTGGAAGTGAGGATGGTAAGAGTTTCTCTTATTTACTTTGTACATTATTAGAATGGATAATACCTAGCAAGGGATATATGCTGGGGAAAGGATAGCATCAGTGGAAAACAGGAAGACTCAATAAAATGGATTGACATAGTGGTTGCAACAATGGGTCAAACACAGCAATCATGATGAGGATAATGCAGACTTGTATATAGGTTTGCTATGCACTTGATCTCACTGGCATCAAGCCTGTTATCAAGAATAGAAATCCTATAGGACAGGATAGAGCTGATCTTGTGGGCTTCTGAAACTGTTTAAAAAAGTAGAAGACATTGTCTGTCTTGCATGCAGCTCCTCTAACAATAATGACAATGTGGCGGTCATGTGCTTATGTTAATTTCATGATTGAGATGTTCTAGCCTGTTAATCTGGAGATAGCCATTGAGTAGCCAGTGAGCGCTCTGTGTGGGCATGGCTTTGTCCTGAGACTTCTGGGAAATCTGATATTTCCCTGGTGGAGATGAGAAGCTATCTCCTGAGTTGTTGTGAGTGAGCCTCAGAGACAATGAATTACGGACAAGATGACAGCATCCAAGGAGCTGAAGGAGCCAGAGTAGAAGCCACATGGCCTTACCCTGATGGAACCAGACCTCTGAAGGTGGCGAAGCCACATGGAAATCCCTGCCAGTGCTGAGTTGCTTCCACCACCACTGGATGCTGTTGATGGACCCTGAGCTCTGGAAGTGAGGAGCCATGGGGAGATCCCTGCTGGCACTGTGACTCTGCACCCATTGGCCTGTGACTTCGTGAGTTGAAAGGAGATGTTATAGAATGGTATTGGGTATATGGGCTAATATTGGATTTATGAATTTGAACTGGACTGGGTTGAGATGCTTTCTTAATGTTCCATTCCTTTTGTATATAAACCATTCCCCTATATACATATACGAATCTATGAATTTGTTTCTCTAGTCTAGCCATACTAATACAAATGGCAACAACTTATTACAAAGGCAGTTATGTAAATAGTCTTAACCAATAAGAAATACAAGTAAATATAAGTCAGAGTGGGGTTGTGATAGTCAAGGCTTTGTGTCAACTGGGCCAGGATGCTCAGTTGATTGACAGTTAAGACCTAGTAATCATGATGGTTTGATATTACATATTGTAAAAGCAACCCCCCCCAAACTCATTGCCACCACATTGATTCCAACATATTGCAACCCTCTAGGACAAAGGATGACTGTCTCCAGGAGTTTGCAACAGTGTAACTCTTTAAAAGGGTAGAAAGTCTCATCGTTCTCCTTAGGAGCAGCCGGTGGATTTGAATGCAGTCCTAATGCTAGCAGTCCCACAGGTAGCCACTCCCCTACCAGGGTTACATAATAAGATTGTGTATGAGCAGTCAATCAATTGAAAGGCATTTCCTTAGGATGTTATCTCTTTTCAATATAAGTATGCAGTGTGGAAATGTTTGCTTGGTTTGTGTTCACTCTGGATCTGCATCTGACTCTTCTTCCAATCTCCTGTTCTTTGGACTTGAGTCAGCTGTTTCCTGCATTGTCATCCATTATAAGGATTGTTAGTGGCTTGCCATCTTACCTGTTGACTTTCTGTGCATTTTTCTCAGCAGCCAGAGTCCCTCTGTCTTACTAGATGAGTTTGGGTATATCACCCCCCTGTAGCTTCAAGAGTCAAGGTAAGTCTTTATCCAGACATATGATCCAGGGACTTGAAACTTAATTGTTTCTACAATGGTGTGGGCCATTTCCTTGACATAAGCTTCTCTAGATTTTTTCAGAGAGTTGCACACTGGTCTACACACATGGCTGCTAACCCCAAGGTCAGCAGTTTGAAACCAGAAGGCATTCCTGGGGAAAAGATGAGGCTTTCTACACTCATAAAGCATTACAGTCTTTGAAAATCACAGGTGTAGTTCTACTTAGACCCATAGTGTCACTGTGAGTCAGGACAGATTCAAAGGCATTGAATTTGGCTTGGCTTTTATGTGGATATATATATATATAAGCATTTTGTGTTTTGTTTCTCTAGAGAAAACCAACTAAAATGGAGGTTAATGGAGAAACTGATAAAAATAGCATCACAGATGCAATGCTAAATATAGAACAACCATGTTGAGTTCACAAGAGAACTGTGTGGAGAATAGGCTGGAGGCATCTCAAATATGGTAGAACACAGTTAGAAAGCGTTTCAGTAACAGATGGACTTGCTGGACTCCTAACTTCTAGAATTCTTATTCTTTGAGGAACATGAAACTCCTAATTTGTTGATGCTAGTTGGGGTTGGGGTTGTTTCTATCACTTGAAACTGAGCACCTCTTCTAACTGATATGAATGCATACCACATGCTACCTGCCAGGCCCTCTTGGGTATATAGAATGCTTTCAAGGATTTGTGCCCTAAACCTTCAGGATCATTCTCAATTTTTGTCACTCACCAATGCCTATTAGTTGGTAATCCCCATTTACTTTTCTGATTCATAAACAGGAAGTTCTTTCCTTTAAAATTCTGAGAAAACTGCTGAAACTTGTTCCCAGTAAAATGCTACTTCTTCAGTACCAATTTTGTATTTCTTTTTCCTATTATGTTTCCTATGTACCTTTGTATGTTCCTACACATGAATCAAGAGACAGTTGTGCAAACATAATAAGGGGACACTATACAGGATGAAATAAGACAAGATCTACGTCAGGGTTGTATCTTCTCCCCATACTTATTAAACTTTAAGCTGAGCACATAAACCAAGAAACTAGATTTATGAAGAAGAATGTGGCATTAGAATTAGAGGAAGTCTTATTAAGCACCTGTAGTAAGTAGATGACACACCTTGCTTGCTCAACTTGAACTTGAACTTGAGGAGAACTTGAAGTACTTGTTGATGGAGATCGAAGCTTGCACCTTTCAGTATGGATTACACTCAATAAAAAGAAGATCCCAAATCCTCACAACTGGATCAAGAGGTAACATCATGAAAAACAGAGAAAAGATTGAAGTTGCCCAGGATCTCATCCTGTTTGAATCTACAGTTAATGCTCATGGAAGCAACAGTACAGTGATCAAAAGGCATTTTAGAGTCATGAAAAGGAAGGCGTTGTTTTGAGGACTCAAGTGTGCTTGGTCTGAGTCCTGGTATTTTCAATTGCCTCATATACATGTGAACTTTGGACTTTGAATAAGGAAGAGTGAAGAAAAATGGATGCATTTCAATTGTGATGCTGGAGAAGAATGTTGAAAGTACTGTGGGCTACCAAAAGAACATCCAAATGGAGGAAGTACAGCCAGAATGCTCCTAGACCTAGATACAAAGAAGGTGAGACTTCATACCACATGATTTGGATTTGTTATCAGGAAAGACCACTTCCTGGGGGAAGATCATCATGCTTGGCAAAGTCAAGGGGCAGTGAAAAAGAAGACCCTCAATGAGGGTGCCTGGTGTTAGACCTTTTCCGTGAAGCTGCTCTCTTCAAAATGCAAAATACAAGTTCTCATGGCAGTCTTACAGTGTCATGGAATATCCTGGAAATTTGGGGCATGAGAGCTTTCTTATCTCAAATAAGGCTTAAGTCCAGAATCAAGCTCTTTTATAGTCTCAGCATCCTAGTTCTTGATATTAAGCAAAGATCTTCAGTAGGTTTGGTCCTAGTCTATTCACTGTGTCCATATGAATGATATTTCTTTTGGTATGTTAGGATATGATTAAGTTGCAAGTTCCAAAAATTCAAAAGCATTATGAACATCATGTTCTATCTCAAAGTTCCACTACATGTTTCTTGTTTCACAAAAGTCAACTCAAAGTTCATGGTATTTGCTAAAGCTGGAAGCTGCAGTCATCCTATTCACATTCTAGCCAGCAGAAAGAGTATGAGCCAGTGCATTGCTTTTAGGGTATATTAGTTTTCTATTGCTGGTATAACAAATACAGAGACTTTGAAGAACACAATCTTGTAACAGTTCTGTTCTTTCACTTAGAAGGCCTATACAAATCTCACTGGACTAAAGTCAAGATGTCAGCAGGCTGCATCCCCATTTATTTTGTTGATTATTTTTCCAATCAATATGGATATTTATCAGGTTATAGCCCAATAACATCTACTTAGTTGCTCAACTTATTCTAGTCCTAGCCAGGGGGAGCACTTTTAGTTGGTTCCCGGGCCTTATTGATAAAGCACTTCCTTATTTTATGCCATTACAAGATGCTACAGGCTCCAGGTTCATCTCTAGCACTCTATCTAGCTATCTATCTATAATGAATTATTATGTATATCATTCAGCATACATATAAAATATATATGAACTTTACAATCTGGCTCAGTGGTTATATATTGAGACACTAGCTACCTGGACAGCAGTTCAAACCACCAGTGTTTGCTTCTCAAAACAAAAATAGAACTTTCTACTCTCTTAAGAAATTGCAGTCTCAGAAACTCACTTGGGCAGTTCTGCTCTGTCTTATAGGGCCACTGTGAGTCAAAATCGACTGGCTGGCAGCAAATGAGCCTTTTCTTTGGGGATCTCTAGCTCCTTTTTTTGGATGGCAGTATTCGGCACTGAGACCCAGGTGCTTCCTAGATGTGTTCTTAGCCAGGTGTGTCACTAAGAGGTGCAGATAGCATACATAGCAGTGAGTGATACTGTCAGAAGGGATGATTTCAAAACAGCCATCAAAAAATATCATGCAATGTTTCAGTAGAAATTGATCATTCTTTCTTATAATTATATAATAGCAAGCTTGTTAGGCCAAGCTTCCAGTCACTGATTTTGTCATCATTTCTGGTGTTTTCTATAAAACTTGTGGGAGCTATCATTTATGAATCTATATCAAGAACTTTTTGGAGAATGTAGTAGTTAAGGAAATGAAGGAAAAACTTTTAAGGGATTCCACTAATGTTGTAACAAGGAATATCATAACTCAATCTAGAGAGATGTTACAAAACAGTTTCATTGTTAATATTCAGATAAGTTAACAAGAATGAGAGAGCTTCCGAAAGCTCACAGAAAATGGAATTGAAAGATAATGAAATTATTTTTTTAACAAAATGGTGAAGCTTCCTCATATCACATTTAGACAGTTTACAATTATAATGATGGCATATTATTCTATGATCAGAATAAATAATACACATCAGCAGTTCAAACTCACTAGCTACTCTGAGGGAGAAAGACTCAGCCTTCTCTTCCTATAAAATGTCATAGACTCAGAAAGCTACTGGAACAATTTTAGTCTGTCTCCCATGATCGCTGCCAGTTGGAATCAACATGAAGGCAGGGAGTTTTTATTCGGAAACTTTCCGTGTGATCTGTGACAAGAGGAGGTCCATGATGTCACAAAGTTACACCAGGAGTCACCACACTGGGTAGCATGACCCCTTGTGAAGCCACTACATGAAGACCATTGTTGATATTTTCACAAACACAGATAAGCAAGGTTTTCATTTTAACAGGGTTTAGTCATAAAGTAACAAGAATAAAATTTCTACTAGGGAATTTTAGCATTAAGGGAAAAGTGATACTGTTTTTAGGGTGTGGTTCAGGCTATTTTCCCTAGCAACACCCCTAATGAAAGGAGTCATTTTTTCAAATTAGAAATTAATCTTAAGCTTTCTTTGAGTCAGAAACTCCTTTGAGAAGTAGCTGAAAGGTAAATAGACCTTTTGCCCAGGAATATTAAAGAAGTGTCTATACCAGAGCACAGGCAGAATTTTGTCCATGATTTTTGCCGCTCATAGGCTTGCAGAAGTTTCGGGAACCGCAGAGTCAGGAAGCAGCAAGCTCCTTGCGTGTCCCACTTCCTTGGCAACCCTGCCAGTGGAGAAGGAAATTGTGTCTTTCAACAAATAAACCCAAAAAAATCTGATTCAATAATATAGTTTCTTTATTGTTTGATTACAAGTATTTTATTTTAAGCTGTTCCTTTTATATGAAATCATGTTGGAGTTTGTCTGGGCTCATGGTTTTTTTTTAAGTAACTTACACGAGCTTTTTAATTCATATCTCTTTCATATTGGTTTATGAGTCACTTCCCGTTTGCATCACCAGTTCCCATTTAAAACAGCACTGTGGGAAGTAAGGATATATTTAGCATAATGTTGTGCCTGTGAGAATTGACATTGATGGCAATGAAAGAGTTAATTGAGTTAAATCACAGCACATTTTTCTAAAGCCATGTTTAACACTGATTATTTCAAGGTGGTTTTTATAATCACTTCCAAATGTTTTAATGAGGCTGTTTTTCATTTTTCTCAAGACTTCTTTTAAAAAATTTTTCCTTTCCATATTGATTTTCCAGCCACTTTCCTTAATGCCGCCTTTGGCAGGCCTAGTAAATACACTTTGAAGGTTTGTTCCGGATGCTTCACTCACCTCCCAACCCGTCTCTCTTCCTGCCTCCTGAGCACTCTTGTCTATGGAAAATGCTCTTCTGGTCTGATTCCGTGTAGCTTCTCTTACAGACTTTGACTCAGGTTATAGACAGTATTTATTGCAAGCTCCAACTGTGAAGAGATACAATCTTGGAAACTCACAGGGCCAATGTAACCGTGTTCTCTAGAATGGCTATGAGTCGGTATTGCGTTGATGGCAGGGAGTTTGAGTTTCTTTTTTTTTTGTATCCAAAGTGGTTTTATTAGAATGGCTTGCCACACATCTTCATTCAGGGTCTTTTAGTGCTGCTTCCATCTGAAGGAGCGTCCGTCTGTAAGCCTGGTTTTTCCTCCTGTAGGCTGACAGAGGACAGGAGAGCAGCCAACACACAAAACTACCATTTGTGCATGACTGAAGACTGTGGTGATTTTATAGCATCCTGGGCACTTGACACCCATGAAGTAGGAGTTGGGGCTCTGCACCAGGTGCTTCTTCTTGTGTTTCTGCTTCTCATCTTCAGGAGAGGGATGCAACAGGTCCTTCACGAGAGGCATGAAGGACACCGAGGTCATCGGCGCCGGGAAAGCCGAGTTTCATTTTTATAGGTTTGCTATGTGTTGATGTCGATGCCTTGGAAGCAAGTTTGAGTTTGCTGATCAATCTTTGTCATAACTAACTCCTGTTGTAATTTTATTTCTTGAAGATACCTCTGGCTAATCAATATTTTAAAAGTTCTATCTAAAGTACATATTGTGAGCTTTGGAAAATGTGACGGATGTTTGTGTTTCTTCGGTTTTAGACTTGACCGTAGAAAGAGTTCTCTTCTGCAGATTGGCAAAGAGGCACTTCTTTGCTGTATCAGGTAGCGAGAGTCCATTAGGCTGCACAAGGGAGGCTGCGCTGTGACACTTGTCACATGCCATAGCTTGCGGACAGCTCTGTGTAAACACGTTACCAGCCAACACAGACTGATATCAGAGACGAGAGTCAGAATGTGCCTGCCATTCCTCCAGACAGAGGTCCTGTTAGGTCATGATAAATAGCCTCAAGATTTATGGATTCCCAAAGAGGAAAGTCAATTCTCCTGACTGTTGCAGGGAGTGATATCGGTATGCCGGACACTATCCTTGTTAACATCACGACACGACAACAAGATCTCTCATCAAATGTGTTGCTATAACGTGGGATGGAGTGTGTTGGGTAATTTCTCAGAAGCAGTGATAATAAATGGGCTTTCTTTCCCACTTTTCCTTAATCTCACTTGTCTATTTGAATCCTGGCCTGATTAGACTGAAAATATTTGTAAATATAGTGTTTAACTTTTGTTAAAATACTAAGACTACTTTTCACTATTCTCTCACTTTTCAATGTAATGCTACTCATAGAACAATAGAAAGTTATAGACAAATGACAAGATTCCACCTTTTTCCAGGAACCATTTAAATGAAACTGGAGAGGTTGGGCAAATCATTTATAAAATGTTGCCTTCCTCCCAAGCCCAGCTGCTTTCTTGATACAAATTTAAATGCCCGCATATTTGGAAATACCTGAGAATTTGGTCAGGTTCCTCTTGCTGGTTGCTATGGGAGTGGTTCGGACTCACAACAATCCTATGGACAACACCATAGGTGTTGCATCATTGTCACACTCATTGCTGTATTTGAGCTCATTGTTTCACCCATTCTGTTGCTTATTTTTATTGACTGTCTTCCTCTTTTTTCTCTCACCCTCTCCTTTAGTGAGTATCATGCCTTGCTTGATGGACTTGTGTCTCCTGTGTATATCCTTGTATCTAAAGACCATTCTCCATGTACTTCAAACTTCAAAGTTAGATTTGATACTTTTCTGCAAGTCCATGACATACTCAATAATGTTTGCTAACACTGTAATTCAAGGCATCAATTCTTAAGTCTTCTTTTTACTATTTATTCTTCAGTATTCTCATACATATGACTAAAAGCACCACAGCCTGGATCAGAGGCATCTTGTTCTTCAAATTAGCATACTTCAAAGAAGTTTTTTGCAGTATATTCACCCAAGGGCTCTCTATGGTGCTATTTCCTAACTTCTACTTCCATGGGTGTTTGATTGTGGATTCAAGGGAAATAAAATTTTTGGTGACTTCATTTTTTTCTGTCTGTTATCATGCTGTCCATTGGTCCAGTGGTGATGATTCTTATTTTCCCTTGTTCAAGTATAATCTTTGATTTTCATCAGTAAACCTTTGAAATATGCTTCACTTTCAGTAAGCAAAGTTGTGACTTTAGCAGATTGCAAGTTACTAATGAGTCTTCTTCCAAAATGCATTAGTTAGGAGTTAATATTTTCTCCTTCCAACCAGATATTTGACACCCTGTAGAAAGGGCAGAATAACTAGCCGTGTGACTAGAAAGAATGTATTAAGAATTTATCAGGATCAGAGGTTGAAGGACAAAGACTTCTGGGAAAAGATGTTTGGGAAAGCATAGGATTGGGGTCCCTTTACCATGAGGTGAGTTTCTAGAAAACATGCTTTCATGATTTCTTCATGGAGGTGCTTGATCTGATCCAAGTCTTGTTCTGCTTGAGTTGTTCCAAACTCAAGGGGGAAAATGTTGCTTGATTGTAGAGTCTCTTAGTAATGCAATTAATCAAGATAAAATTTAATAATTGAGAAATGACACCCAAAAGAAGATCAAATAGGGGTTCTAATGAGGTGCAGATACCCATCCCCAAGGCCATAAATATGAGACCCTCTGCCATGCTAATACAGGGGAAAGGAAAAACAAAATGTAGAGCTATAATGTGCAGTTGCAGAGTCCCTCCTAGCGGTACACACTGGCTGCCAATTCTGTTCCCCTTATTATCTCCAACTTGAAAATTCTGCTTTTGGAATTAAAATTCTCCATGCTTTATTTCACCCTAAAGGAATGCATTCAGTTTTTCTGTAAGTTTTTGTCTTTTCACTTTTATCAAGGAACTGATGTACTTTAGCAAACACAGGGCTGAGAGTCCCAGCATCAATTACTTCAGTCTCAGCACTGCCCCCAAAGGCCACAGAAAACACCAGTTCCCTCTCACTGGCATCTGAGTCCTCAGTGATGTTTTATCTTTTCTGGCAAGCATTTCCTTCTTTCAGTTTCTCTGAGTGTGACCAGTTGCAAGGTCAGCTTGAGTCCTTTTTGCTCCATGGCGTTATACAACTTAGGAGTTCTGTTCCCCTTGATCTCCCTTTCCTTCAGCTCTGATTGACACTGGTTCACAATTTTGTCCCTGTATTTACCTCTATTGTCCAAAACTTGTTAGCCTCCATCTCATCAGCCAGGCTGTATACTGGATGAATGACCAGAGGGGCTTGATCATAGCTGCAGGTATGAAGTCAGCATGTAACCTCTCTGACTTATTTGATTTGACGGATGTGGCCAACCAGAAGTTCCTCCTTCTTGTAGACCAGGAGGACCCAAAACAATTTACTGCAAAATATTTGCCAATTACACAGTTGCAGTGAAGCAAAATGACTGCATGGCTCTTCTGTCCATCATCTTAATGACCACCAAATGACTATGGGAGAGCTTGCAAATCAGATGGATTGAGTTCAGGGATAGGCCAGTTTTACCATTTTCTTGGGTATAAAATGAACCCTCTCAAAAACAGTAACATAGAATCACATGACTATTGACACAGAAAAGCCACCAGGGGAGCAAATACAAGATCCTTGTGTGAAGTGGCAGTGGTGGCAGCACAGGCATCAGAGGTCACAGCACAGACTGTGAAACACACTGGGGAGATCCCCACTTGCTCACAGAATGTCAAGCTGAGTCTCTTCAGTCAGAAGCCTGGCTTGCAGAGTGGGGTGCCTTTGGGGATTTATAAGCACTAAAGAAGCTTTATAACATTTTTGTGAGCAGGACAAAGACTGAGGTGCTGCATGGTAGGACAAAGACTCAGGTATTGCATGGTTAGGTTTCAGAGGACCAGCGAGAGATGCACCTGCTGGAATGGCTGAGAAGAGATACTGTGGACAAAAAAACTATATTTTTTTATGAAAATGGGTCACAATTTAATAAAGATTACTATATACTATCTCTGAAAGCCAAATTATTTCTGCAAGCTTCAAAGGAACAAGCCTGTACATTTGAAAATTAGAAGCCAAATTTCATATACTCTAAAGAATTATGGCTACTTGTGTATATTTTCCAGGCTATACAATGTACTAGACTTCTCACTCAGACACACAAAGTCACGTGAGAGGTGGTATGTGAGAACTTTGATCATGGTAGTTGCCACATAACCGGTTCTGACTCAGAGTCACTGTGTACAAATGGAAGAATCACCACATCATCCTGAGCCAGTCGCACCATTTTCTTAGGTTGGAGCTCATTGTTGCAGCCGCTCTTGTCAGCCCATCTTTTCGAGGTCCTTCCTTGATTTGCTGCATCTCCACTTCTCTACTCATGATAACCCACTCAAGGGACTCGTCCTGCCAGAGAACTTGTCTGAAGTTTGTTAGAGGAAGCCTTGCCATTCTTGTCTTTTTTGTTTTTTTTTTAATCATTTTATTGGGGGACTTATACAACTTTTATCACAATCCATCCATCCATCCATCCATTGTGTCAAGCACATTCGTATATCTGCTGTTATCATTGTTCTCAAAACATCTGCTTTCCATTTGAGTCCTTGGTATCGGCTCTTCACTTTTCCCCCTTCTTCAAGACCCCTGGATAATTTAAAGATCATTATTACTTTGTTATATCTTACACTGTCTGGCATCTCCCTTTACCCACTTTTCTATTGTCTGTCCCCCAGGGAGGAGGTTATCTGTAGATTCTTGTAATCATTTCCCCCTTTCTACCCCACCTTCCTCCCTCCTCCGGGTATGCCATTCTCACCATTGGTCTTGAAGGGATCCTCTGTCCTGGACTCCCTGTGCTTCTAATTCCTATCTGTAAATCCTCTGGTCTAGTTGGATTTGCAAGATAGAATTGGGATCATGATAGTTGGGTGGGTGGGGAGGAAGCATTTAAGAAATAGAAGAAAGTTGTATGCTTCAATGTTGCTACACTGCACCCTGACTAACTTATCTCCTCCCCATTGTTTTATTAAACTGGCATTCCACAATCTTCAATGCAAAAATAACTGCATTCTTAATGGTTTTTTATGCTGATTTGCAACCAGTTGACCTTCTTAATAAACTCCCATAATCATGAGTATGGTCTGTGAGTTTTATGTGGCCACTGCAATGGAGTATTGAATCCTACATTAAGTCGAGTTGGTTGGTATCTGAATAGAATCCAAGGGGAAGAATTGTGGACACCTGTCTTAGTGTGAAGTTGGATATTTCTCCTACTTGTATAGTCAGAGGAAGTTAAACATGGCCCCCACATAATTTCCTTAACCATTAATGCATTGCAAGGAATAACTGGAGTTCTGGAGAAAGTTGTCACAAGTTAATGGTTATTGCCTACTGTGAATAAATTTCAAAAAATGCTTAAGGCCAGTTATTTTAGACCAAGTTATCCTAACATCATTGTTTCAGTAAGTATCTGACAAATGCTATCTTTTCATAGTCTCTCAGGACAGCTGAACTGAGTCAGATCAGCACTTTATAGATTGCTTTTGCCAAGAGTTGAAATTTAAGAAATATGATTAAAATCACTTATAATGTCACTTTTCCCACTTGACCCAGATCGCATATTGCATTAAACCAGTGTTGTCCTAGGAATTGTTCTCACACTATTGGGGCAAGTTGGCTCTGGTGTTTTCAAGCAATAGAACAATGAGTACCACAGCTTTTAAAAAGAAAAGACTTATTTTAGGATGCAGTAGAAAAGACACAGCAGGCATATCAAATTTTAAAGGTATTATGAGTTGGGACAAAAGATGTAAAACCATTTTGAATTAGGTTAAAAAGATTCAAATAATTAAGTAATTTACTTACTTTTTTCTAAATTGGTGCATAGAAATTGGAAGAAGTATGAATTTGGTAAAAGAGTTCTGACTTACACATGCTCCAAAGCAGGGCTAGTCTTTCTATGATTGTGGCAGTCATGTGCTTATGTTAATTTTATGATTGAAATGCAGGAGTGGAGTCTAGCCTGTTAATATGGAGATAGCCATTGAGTAGCCAATGAGACCTCTATGTGGCCATGGCTTTCTCCTGAGACTTCTGGGAAATCTTGCACAGCTTTGCCCTCATAGAGCCAGACCTCTGAAGCTGGGATGGCCACATGGAGACCTCTGGCAGCGATGAGTTGCTTCCGCCACCATGGGATGCTGTTGATGGACCCTGAGCCCTGGAAGCGAGGAACCATGTGGAGACCCCTGCCAGCGCCGGGACTGCACCCACTGACCTGTGACTTCGTGAGTTAGAAGGAGACTTTATAGACTGATTTCGGGCATATGGGTTAATATCAGACTTATGACTTTGAATTGGACTGGGCTGGAATATTTTCTTAATGTCGTTTTCCTCTTGTATATAAACCTTTTCCTTATATCTGTAAGCATGTTTATGAAATTTGTTCCTCTAGTCTACCCGGACTGACACAGTGATGATGAGAGAAGTGCTATCTAGTAGTGTGCAATCTTAACGTGATCTATGAGAAAGAAACCTGTTCTTCAAATGGTTCTCAGCAGGGTGAAATCATAACCCTGCTGTCCTGATAGGGCCTTGGCTCAGGGGGGGATGCCATGTTTCAAAGTGTGGCTGGCCATATGGTCCTCTCTGTGCATTGGCTGATCTGAGTGGGGATAGCGACTTCAAGGCTGGGTGGCCAGGATGCACTCCACACTCTCTTCGTCCCCCTTCATTTGTTTTTGTGTGCTCTGGTCAGACATGCCACTCTCCCTGAGCTGCAGCATCAGTGCTGTCCTCCAAAGAAAACTTCCCTGTGGGAAAGGCATCTGTCCAAATAGTTGGGGTTGGGATTGGGACCTCAGACCCCCTCCACTGGCTCCCCGCTCCATGCAATCACATTGCGTTCACTTCCTGGAACACCGGGTTTAAGTTTGGTCCCTCTTTTCCTGCAGAGATGTAAACAATATGCTACCCTTGGGTGGGTTAGTACCCCATACCCAACCACACCAAGACAAAACACTAAAGGAGAGCAGCAGGGGGAGCACAGTATGGAGTTCCCGAGGGATTTCCAAGGATAGTCATTGGGTCCAGGGTGTGGTAGCTCATAGGACTCAACTGAGGGACACTCTGGAAGGTTAACCAACAGACCATGAACTATTTACAGGTTTTTATTTTGTTATTTTTTAAGTATTTTACTTTTTAATATATTTTTCTGGACATTGGACTTTTTTTTGTTGTTGGTATAATCATTTTGCTTTCTTTGGTCACTTCATCTTATGATGCCTTGGTTTTTTGGTACATATTATTATCTCTGCAAGTCTATCTAGATAAGATAGGCTGGATGAACAGTCTGGAGGAGAAAACAATGGGACTGACAGTTCCAGGGGGACGGGGGAGATGGGGAGGTGGAGGAAAGGAGGTGGTATTCACCATTCCAGGGATAAGGGAACAAGTGATTCAAAATCAGTGACATGGTGGGTATGAGAAGCCTGATAGGGGTTGATCAAGGGTAATATAACAGAGAGAAATTACGGAAACCCAAATGAAGGATGAGCATGAGAGTGGGACAAGAGGAAAGTAAAAGGAAATAGAGGAAGGAACTGGAGGGTAAAGGGCATTTATAGAGGTCTAAATACTGGCATGTACATAGGTAAATATATTAATATATGATGATGGGGAACTAGATTTATGTGCATATACTTATAGGGTTAATATTATGACAGAAACTGGGCATTGGACCTCCACTGGAGTACTTCCTCAATGCAAGATCTCTTTGTTCTGTTAAATTGGCATTTCATGACACAATTGCTTCCTGACACAATGACTGCAGACAAATATGTGCATAAGCAAAAGTGGTGAAGAAAGCTGATGTTGCTCAGCTATCAAAAGATATAGCACCTGGGGTCCTAAAGATTTGAAAGCAAACAAGCAGCCATCTAGCTCAGAAGCAACAAGCCCACATGGACGAAGCACAACAGCCTGTGTGACCACGGGATGTCAAAGGGATAAGGTATCAGGCATCAAAGAACTAAAAAGTATATCATTATAAATGAGAGGGAGTGCAGATTGGGGGCCCAAAGCCCATCCCTTACAGAAGGTTTGTGGGGAAGAGATGAGCCAGTCAAGGTACATGGTAACAACAATGAAATGTGCAACTGTCCTCTAGTTCTTAAATACCTCCTTCCACTCCCCTACCCCCCCCCCACTATCATGGTCCCAATTCTACCTTACAAATATGGCTAGACCAGGGGATGTACACACTGGTGGGAATAGGAGCCAAGAACACAGGAATTCAGGACAGATGTGCAATTCAGGACCAGAGGTGAAAATGGTGATACCTGGAGGGTGAAGGGAAGGTGGAGTAGAAAGGGGGAACTGATAGTAGGGATCTATATATAACCTCCTTCCTGGAGTACAGGCAACAGGGAAGTAGGTGATTTGACAAAATAATGGTAATTTGTAAATTATCAAGTAATTTGTAAATTATCAAGGGTTCATGAGGGAGTAGGAAGCAGAAGGGAGGGGAAATGTGTGGAGCTGATACTAAGGGCTTAAGTAGAAGGGGGATGTTTTGAGAATAATAGTGGCAACAAATGTACAAATGTGGTTTGCATACAATAGATGAATGTATTGATTATGATAAGAGTTGTGTGAGCCCCCAATAAAAAAACTTTTTTTAAAAAAAACCTATTCTCTTCCTGTCAACCCCTATGCATTTCTATCACGGGCTTTCTTGGTGAAAGTGCCCTTATGACTTAGCAGTAGGTTGAACATACCTTGAAGTCATTGCTGATCTCACAGTGTCCTTGTAGCTAGCAAAAAGAGACTTTGGGGTTACTTCACACTGGTGTGTTTTGAGCAGTATGTCACAAATAATTTTCTAATAAAAGCCATTGTTATATCACAGCAGAAGGGATTCTCTTTTAATTATAAAATAAAGATCTCATAGCATCTTAGGAGATATCCTTGAGTTCATTCACATCCCATTGCTTTTTCTTGAGAGAGGTAAATATATATGAGAGAGTTGAAATGACTCTGTCTCCAGGTCCAGGCTTCTTGGGATTGTGTCATAATCAGGGCTGTAATCAGTCCTTTAGGTTAGCCCTTCTAAAATATCTTATTATAATCCTACATCTTCTTTATCCTTAGCTGGAAGCATGGATATGTGCTTCAAAATATATATATTCTTGATTTCTACATCTGTTCATTTAGATTTATAAATTTGTTACATGCAATGTTACAAGAGGTGAATTATGTAGTTGTGAGATGGCCATGCCAGTAATTGCAAAAATGCGGAAAACAGAGAAAGAAGATATTTAAGGCACAGAAGCATTCATGACAATCTAATTTATTTATGAGTTTTAAATGTTTCATTACTGAAAGAATATTTGTTTACAGCTAGTTTCTGCAATTCATTGATATTTTAGATATCAATAACTTCCACAGAATGATGAGGTCCAAATACTAACTATTATTGAGTCAATTCTGACTCTTAATAACCCTATTGGATAGGATCAAACTGCCTTGTGGATCTCTTTAATTAATTTCTTTCTCTGGAAGAGATGCTGATAGTTTCGTACTGCTGACTTTATGGTTGACAGCCCAACACGTAACCACTACTCTACCAGGACTCTCAAATGAACAGGTAGGACTATGCAAATGTGAGGTACTTGTGGCCTTCCAAGAGGATTTGATAGTTTGTTAATGAGATAAATAAAACACAATGCCCCTTGTGGGATGAAATCACGTAAACAAGGTGTATAGAACTGAGCTATCAGGGCTGAGCCCCGGTGGCGTAGTGGTTGTGCGCGGGACTGCGGCCCACTGGGACGGAGGTTCAATTCCAGCAGTGGGACTGGGCCTCCTACTCCCACAGTCGGAGAGCAGTGATGCCCCCCCAAAAAACAAACAAAAAAAGAACTGAGCTATCCAGGAAGTGGGAAGGGATGATCTCACTCCCTGAGAAATAAGAGCCAGGAAGGGAGGGTAGATGTTGGACCTAAGATCCCTGCACTGAACTTCCTTGATCCAGGAGGCAGAAAGCTGTGTATGATACCATAAATAGTGAGAGATAGCAAGAAGCAGCAGCAAGGATGCAGCAGCAGAAGAACTAGGAGGCAGAGTGAGTTTTGAGCCCCTGTGCTCCTATTGTACTTAAGAGGTAGATATTACAAGAAAACTGAGTGCCCAGAGAGCGCAGTTAAAAGAGGGGCATTCTGTTTGCCAACCCGCAGAACTGGAGTTGAAAGCCTTTAGGCTGAGGCATAATGATGTTGTGAAGTGCTTTTGAACTTTTATCAGAAGAGCTAAAAAGAGCTTTGTAACACTTGCTCAAGCAGGGCAGAGGCCCCAAAGCTGAGAAAGGCTACAGGTGTGAGCATACTTGCTGGCACTACTGGGAGGACTGAAAAACTGTCCTGACTGAAAAACTGCAACCTGAATGTTCTGATCCTGAATTGTAGCCTGTTACTACCTTATAAGCCTCCAATTTGTGAGTACAGTCTTTGTGTTGTCTGGCCATTGCAAAGAATTTTGGAGGTTAACATAAAAGGAGAGAGTTGACTAGGAGGAGCAGTTGATGTCAGAATCGGTAAAGAGTGCTCCAGGGTGCACACATGTCTGACCTGAAGCTCATGGGAAACAGTCTTGGGCTAATGCTGATGGTCATTTTCCTCTATCTCTCTTGTGACTCTCTAGAGCAAGTAGTTGATGCCTCTACCCCATTTCTAGTTTTTCACTGACTTTGGTAAGTAATAGTTGTTTTCAACAACTCCAGTAGTGAAAGGTACCATTTAGTCAATATTTAGTAACACTTTAAGCAAAACAAAACATTGATTTAGGCTGAAATGAGAATCCTTATCTTTCCCATCACTATGAATTCTCCATTAGGCACAATTGGATAATAATGTAGTGTGACCACTGTTGTTCTCCATCTCCTTTGGCTTCCACATCAAGGTAATAATTCTCATGATTACAAATGTGCTCATTGGAAATCAAGAATATTACAGAATTGCTAAAGCCAATGGTTTCAAAGTTTACAGATCATTAATGTGACTTAAATTGATTTAGTGACTCAAATATTGCAATTATCCTCTGCTGAACCCCTCAGTAGGGGATTAGAAAATGTTGTAAACAGAAGTACTGATTTAGAATAGGAATTAGAATGGGTAATCTTGTCTTCCTTTCCCCTCCCCTTCCCTCTCTCCTCTTTGCCTCCTCTCCCTCATCTCACTCCCTCCCTCTGTCCTTCTTCCTTCCTCCAGTATAACTAGACTTAGCATTAATTTCATCTGGATTGCTCTGGTTTAAATATCTGAGGAAATGAAAACAATATTTCTGGCTACTGTTCTTTCTTAATACAGGAGCCTGGTTTATAATGGCAAACATTTCTTCTAATGACAAACATTCTGCATTAAGTGCTTATTACATTACTTATAAGCCTTAAATCTTAATTTATTTGTGCAAAACTGAAGCAGTACAAAGGAAAATCAAAATAATTTGATTATAAAGACATTTCAATTTGTGAAACATCCTAGGAACAGGAAAGTGATGTTTGTGTTAAATGCAATTTTATTTACTACTGTATTACCTGAATGAATTTAACACATCAGTAATTTAGATATCTAATTCCTTTAAGACTGTGGATTTGGAGCCTTCTTATTAGATGAAAAAAAAAGCATCCTGCAGTGTCCTTTGCTTAGGGAATCCAACCTATGTCTATAAACTTTTGCAAGGTTTTTTTGGTTCACTGCAGGGGGCTGTAATAGGTAAGCAGACAAAGATGTTTTAAAATGAAAAAGGAAAAAATTCATTCTGTCATAATGACAGTTCTATAATACATCTGAGGAATAATGTTAATGATCAGTACTGGCAAAGGAAACAATGTGTGTGTGTGTGTGTGAACATTTTACATTTTCATGGGCATTTGAAAAGGGACAGATGGGGAAAGCAGAAGTGCTAATAACATGTTAGACAAGATATCAGCAAAAAAAAAAAGATAGAAAAACATAGGAATTATCTAGAAAGGGTTAAGATGTGCCTATGCATAACCTTCTACCATATTTGTTTTCTTTATATAATTTCAAATAGCAGAACTCTTTTTTCTCCCCTAAACATAATTCAGAACATCGATAGGAAAAAAAAGTAGAGCAATTCTGAAATCACATTAAGACTTGGAGTTCTGGTCACTGTGACTTACCATTGACAAGAGGGCTCTACAAAGCCATTTCCTCTATGGACTTTTCTAGAATGGGGTGTATTGATTCATATAAAGATCAGAGCCACAATGGAAAATCTGGGCAGATTTTCACTTTCTGCCATGACTTGCCTACCTTCAATCTTATCCTCATTCTCTTTTATTAAAAAGCAGAACATGGATCGAGATGAGGTGAGCTTGAATTCGGGGGAGAGATGAAGGAAGCAAAAAGTAATGTGCACTTGACTATATCAGAGTGACGTAATCAGAAGGACCGGGCATTTGGGAAACACTCTTAGAACATATATGGACAAAAGAAAATTAAAATACATGAGAGAGGATGTTGAAGGAGAGGAAGTGGACTGTGAACTTATACCAGTGCTTTCCTTTATCTTGCGACCTTCTCTAGATTTGAAGATCTGGATCTGTCATTGCTGCTTTGGTGAAAGGTCTCATTCGAGTTGGAGACGCGCTAGGGCCTGTTCATTGAGGTGATCACTTGAGAGATCAATGCTGTACTCCAGAAAAGAAAAAACATTGGCCAGATTTGCCACATGTTCCTGATGTAGGTCTTGGCTGCTGGGGCACCTTTTCTTTGAGGAGCTACTTGAGAGTATTCTGGTGCTCAACTAGTAAGGAACTGCTGAGTCCATCCTTGGCTTAATGATATGTCCCCCAGAATGCCACAGAAATAAGGATGTGCAAAAATGTTTTATTTTAGATGTGCCCTGGTTTTTGTGCAGCCTCAAATTCTTTCCTTGGCTTTTATGATAAGTTGGATGAAAGTTCTAAGAAGTTATTCTCAGTGGTGGTGGAGGGAGGGGGATTTATGTGTAAAGAAATGCAGGTAAGCAACACTGTAGTCAATTCTTGGCTCACTTGCTTAGAATTTAGGCATATAAAATAATAAGGGGAATGCAGATTAAAGTGACCTACTATTCTTTCTCTCATCTACTAAAATGTCTGTTTTTGCTCTCATTGTCTTATATCTTAAGTATCTGGCACATGCATGAGGAGTAACATGATAAAATGTAGGCACCTCCATTTTTCTTTTTATGGAAGCACTTACTCTGAATACTTGTACATGCAATGCCCTCAATGTGGAAAATTTCACATATGGTTTGCATTTGGGGGGTTTAGTTTGAAGCACAAGGATGTGTTCCAATATTATGCATTAGTGTTTTCTTTAAATATTTTTTCTCCTCCATTATCACCCGATCTCCTCTTTGAGAATCTAGCCACAGATACTTATGGCCATTTAAGATTGTCTAACAGGTCCTTAAAAATTATAGTCCTGTTTTTTCTCAAACTTTTTTCTCTCTTCTGATTGGATCATTTCTATTTGCCTCTTTTTTCCTCTGTCATCTCCAGCCAGTGGGATTTTTTATTTATTCCATATTTTTCAGTTCTAGAATCTCTATCTTTTATAGTGTCTCTTATTGTGCTGAATATTTTTCATTTTTCTGAGCACATTTTTCTTATATTATAGAACATAGTTTAATAAATACCTTAAAATTATTATCTGATAATTTCACCATCTATAGCACATCAGAATTGATTAGTATGTATTATACAAATTTTCTCTTGGAATTAAGTAGTATTATCTTCTTTCATTACATTTTAAATAATTTTCTATTGTTTTGGGACATTGTAAATAACATGCTATGGAGAGTCTTGATTCTGTTCTATTCCCCCTCAAGTACTGATTTATTTTATTTCTTTTCCTTTTAGTAGGCAATTTCACTGGTTCAATTCAAGTTGCGTAAGACCCTGGTGATGCTGTCAGGTCAGTCCTGAATTGCTGACGGCAAGGTTGGAGGGTGAAACGCACCAACCACTCCACTGGGGAGAGATGAGGCTAGCTGGGCCTGTAAAGATTTTCAGCATCAGAAACCTTTATCAGGTCATTAGGAGTCGGAAACACCTTTATGCCCATGAGTAATTTAAAGTACAAAACACTGTCTCCTCTTGTGGATGGGAATTCTAATTACAGATTAGTTATTTTATCTTTAGCTCAGCTACCCTATACATGTGCTCAAATGTCAGCCAGAGATATGGCCAGAGTTTGGGAGTTACACTCTAATTTCCCCCCACTGATAATTTTTTTATCTCTTTCCCGCTATGTTAGTTGCGCTGAACCATGCTTTATGAAACTACTCTCCATAGACTTTGCATCCATTTTTTCACAATTCACAACACCGATGGTAGTTAAATTAAAAACAAAACCTGAAGCTTATGCCTTACTGTTTTCTTACTTCAGGTGGTAACTCTTCTCTGGCAATGCCTTGCTTAGTTATTACCTGCTGTCTTTGGGTATTTTTACATTCATGTATTTTATTTATTCAGAATTCATAATTACTGCCTTGCTAGTATTGCTTTTTATATGATTGTTCATAAGTGCCTTGAGGTTACTCAGACTCGTAGTGAACCTATGCATAACAGAAAGATACATTGTGCAATCCTGTGTACACGTCCCAATTGTCGTCAAATTGGAGCCTGTTCTTGGAGCCACTGGGACCATCCATCTTGCTGAGAGTAGTCCTCCTTTTCACTGACGTTCTGCTTTCCCAAGCATGATGCCCTTTCCTAGATGCCCTTTCCTCTCCTGATAATATGTAAGAACCTAAGAAAAAGTCATGCCATCCTAAATTCTAAGGCGCTTTCTGGTTGAACTTTTTGGAATACAAATGTGTTTGTTCTTCGGGAAGTCCAAGGTGCTTTCAAAATTCATCACCTGGTCATCAAAATGGCCTGCTTGCTCTTCCACACTTTAGAGAGGGGCTGTGCAGCAGATTCACTCCTTGCAATGGGTTGTTTAAATTCTAGACAGCTACTTCCAGGAGTTTGGATTGTGAATCCGAGTAAAATGGAATCTTTGACAACTTTGGTCTCTTCTCTGTTCATCATGATGTCTATCACTCCAATTGCGAAGATTTTTGCTTTCTTTAAATTGAATTATAATTAATTCTGAAGACTGAAATATTTGATCCTCATTAGCACATATCTCAAAGAGGTTTTTTTGTTGCTTTCAGCAAAGAAAGTTGTAACTTTATAATGATCCTTCCTCAACCCTGATGACTCATTCTTCTTTATTTTGCCCAGTTTCCCAGATTATTTGCTCAGCATAGAGATATAATTATGCTGAAAAAAAAATACAGCCATTACACACCTTTATTTGATTTTAAACTATGTAATATCCCCTGGTTCTGTTTGAACAAATTACCTCTTGGTCCATTTGCAGGTTCCCCATGAATGCAATAAAGTGTTCTGAAATTCTTTGTAGTGTCATCTATAGTTTGTTCTGACCCACAAAACCTTTGCTTAATCAATAAGGCACAAGTAATTACCTTTCTAATATTCTCTGCTTTAAGCCAATGTGCATTTGCTGTAGACAATGATATGCCTCATTCCACATCCTTGTCTGAATCCAGCCCAGAGTGTGAAAGGTCCCTGTTGATCTAACATTGCAACTGTTTTTGAATTCAGTTCAACAAGATGTTACTTGCATATGATATCAATTGTATCATTCACATATAAATATTTAATCTATCAAAAATCCATCTATTTTTATGTTGTTAATTGGAAGTGCTATTTGCACTGTCTCTACAGGGAGATAGCTTTCCCATTTCAATGACAAAACAGACTGTCTCAGCTCCCAGTGATTTTCCTTTTTCATACACTCACTCCCAGATACCATGACATGCCTTTGAGAGCTTTATTCTATTTGGTTTTCTTTTTTTGATCTTTTAAGTATAACATTTTTGAAGTGCGCTTGCCAGCGGAAATTGCCTCTTCCCTCTCCCTCAACCACCCAACACCTCCCTTTTCTATGGTCTTCATTTTCAGATTTGACTTAGTTACAATATGGTCACTATGACTCAGAACCAACTGGTAGTGTTGAGTTTGGTTTGGTTTTGATAGGTTTGAATATATTTTTCATATGTCTTACAAAATAAGTTAATCACATTATTCAAAAATTCTTTAGGAATATGGATATATTAAATAAGTCAATGCAAGTAGTACTATGGAATGTCTTCTCCCTTATTAAAATTTGTATTTATGACTTTTATAGTTTTTAGAAGTCTGGATCACATAGTGGTTGAGCTGTTAGCTCCAAAGTCAGCAATTCAAAAAAACATCAAGCCATTCCCTGAGAGATGAAGGCTTCTACTCCAATGAATTTAAAGTTTTGGAAACCCATAGGGGCAGTTCTACTTTGTCCTATAGGATTCTTATGGATTGGGATAGACCTATGACAGTGAGTAAGGTGAGCTATAGTTTTAACAGCTAGTCCTTAAGAACAAAAACATTTTAAATAGCAATTAGCAGAAAAAATGTCCTTAAAATAAAAGAAAAGTAGGTTAATTAAATATAAAATTATTGACTGAAAAATATATACATTCTCTGCTAATTTCTTGAATATGTATAGCATTTTTCTATAATCAATGACCTTTTCTATTATTTCTTTGTTGTTATTTTATGGTTAGTGTAGAAGAAAGTTACTCATTTTGTTTACTTTTTCACAAAAGTGTAAATTATACTTATTAAATCATCACACCTTCAGAACTAGAAAAGAGTAAATCCGTGTTACCTTAACTATTGAATTTACAGTAGTCTATTAAAACAAAAATAGAAATGTAGTAAATTTCTGGTACAGTACTAGTTTCTAGATCTTTTCATTGTATCAAAATCCAGTGCCATTGGGTTGGTTCTAACTCGTAGCAACCTTACAGGATTTGAGAAGCTCTAAGTATTGATGGGAGTACATAGCCTCTTGTGACACCCTCAGAGTGACTGGTCAAACTGGGGGGGGGGGCTGTTGACTACTAGCCTTGCTGTTAGTATTCCAGTGGGAAATCATATTCTAGAAGATAAAACACATACTTTGCTTTCTGTGTTGCTTCAAAGTTAAATCCAGTGAGGTTTTACTTCACCACATTGAATTTACATTAGTATCTTCCCTCTTCTCCCATTCTGAAAAATCTCAATTCTCAATGAGAAAGAAGAAAGGGGAAACAAACAAACCAAACAAAAACAATTATTCTATTTTAGATTACAAATCTATCAGATTTAGAATGATAACAAAATTGCTATCACCAAAAATATACTGTCAAGGTTGTTGTTTTATTATAGTATATCCTGTATAAAATATGTAATGAAACTATTGCCTTAAAATATTGCAATAGATCTTCTCTGATTGAATATGCTAATAAGTGGATGATTTATATACATAATCTGTTTCATATTTTAAATTATTTATGATTGCTTTTAGATTAGATCTGATTTTATAACCATTTTTCTTTATGTTTCAACATATAAATTTATATGTCAAAGAAGTTTGGCTTGTAGCTCTATCCTTTCCACTGTTCCTTTCTTCTTTATAAGTATTGTCTTCTAAATCCTTGGACAAATAACATTGATTTTTTTCAAAATAACTCAGAGAACACTTGCTCATTGCTATGTGTTAGCAATGCAAATTTTAAAATATGGTTCATAGTAATACATTATAAACCTCCTTTGAATTATCTTCAGAGTTACAATTACCAACCAATGACCCATTTTTTTCATCTATCTCCCTTGTTCCCTTGTACTTTCATTATTTTGAAACAAAATTCCATATATCACAGCATTACATTAATAACTATTTTAGTATCTTTGAACAATAAAAGATTAATAATAAACAAAATGATTGCATTTGAAATGTATCAGTGATTCTTTGATAGGAAGAAATATGAAGAGTTTTCTTCCCTTCAAAGGATATCTCTAACAGACTTTTTTTAAAAAGATCATTTCATTGGGGACTCTTCCAACTCTTATAACAATCCATACATCAATTGTGTCAACTACATTCGTGGTTACTATCATCATCTTCTAAGCATTTTCTTTCTATTTGAGCCCTTTATATCAATTTCTCTTTTTTCCCTCTCTCCCCCATCATCCTACACTTGTGAACTCTTGCAAATTGTAAATTATTATTATGTTCATATCTTACACCATCTACTGTCTCCCTTCACCACAGTTCTGTTATTCATCTTCTTGAGTGTGTGTGTGGAAGGTGGGGGGGTATATGTTGTTCATTGCATTCAGTTCCCCATTTCTCTCCCTTTCTCTCTACCTTCATGGTACTTATGGTGTTGCTACTCCCATTACTGTTCCTGAGGGGTTTATTTGTTCTGGTTTCCATGTGTTGAGGGGTCTTAATGAAAAAAACTGAGTCATAATAGTGGTGGGGAAGAAACTAGAGGGATATTGTGTGTTTACTTGGTGCTATACTGAACCCTGGATGACTCATTCCTTCCTTGTGAGGGGATGTCCATTCTGTGAGGGGATATCCTGTTGTCCATAGATGGGCTTGAGTCTCTACTCCCTGTCTCCTCATTTGCATTGAAATGGTTGCTCGTTTTGGTTCTTCTGATGTGTGACCCATCGACAACCCCTTGATCATACATGCTGGTAAGTTCTTCCATGTGGGTTTTGTTGGCCACTTGTTTAACTTCAAACCTTTAGGACTCCAGAAGCTATATTGTCTAATAGCCAGGCACCATCAGCTGTCTTTTCCACATTTGTTTATGTACCCATTTTGTCTGCAGTGATCATGCCAGGAAGGTAGTATCACAGAATGCCAGGTCATCAGAACAAAGTGTTCTTGTGTTAAGGAAGGGTTTGAGTAGAGGCCCAATGTCCATCTGGTACCTTAATACGTAACATATAAATATATGTGCATAGACCTTTCCTTATCATTATATATTAATGCATTTACATGTATACACGACTCTATTTATACCTCTATAAATGTTTTTTGCCTCCTAATTCTTTCCTCTATTTCCTTTTACTTTCCTCCTGCCCCACACTCATGTTTTCCCTTCATTGGACTCTCTGTAATTCCACTAGACTACATTCCTCTTGATCAAACCCTATCAGGCATTCTACACTCTCTTTGTCATCAATTTTAAATGTCTTGTTGCCCTGTTCCTGAGTTTATTGGCTCCCGTCTCCCTTTTTCCTACCTCCTCCACTCCTATGACCTCAGCCCCACCCCAGAACCTGGCCTGGTTTTTACCTTGTGATTGTTGATCCTGACTCTCTTATGTAGACAGACATATGGAGAAAATGGGAGAGGTGGGGTGAAGGAAAAAAGAACTATAAATTGTTTCAGGCTTGTCTGCTGACCATTATGAATGTTTTCTGATCAGGTCTGATGAGGTGTCAAGCCCAGCCTCCCAAGTCAGAAGTCTATTTTGGGTACTTCTCAGAAACTTTGTTGCCTTACTCCCTTGCTTCTCTATTGTACTCCTTCGTGTTTCACTCCTGTGTGAAGCAGTCAGATTGGGTACAATTCCCACACTGTGTCTCCAGTGCTGTCCCCCATAGTGCTGTAGTACATACGTCTGGGGAGGGGATCGACATAACTAAGATTGGAGGCAATCTGCAAACCACTCTGTCAATTCATTGCTTCATGCTGGTCTGTTGCCCTCATGGCTTGCCACACCAGGTTGAAGTCTGGTCCCTCTCTCCCTTGCCCATGGAGACATAAGTAATACCTTTCCCATGGATTAGTGCCCTGTTCCTCCACACCCCCCTTTTGTTCTACTTTGTTATTCCCCTCCTTTTTTTCTGTTGTTGTTTTGGGCATCACTGTATTCCCCTCCTTTTTATTTGACTGCCTTTTGCATACCTGGGTTGGGACTTACCAGCGTATCTGGACCCTACTCCAGGAATTCAGTGATTTTTTCTCTATGCCCTCTGTGCTTTTTAAATTTACCTCAATGGACTCATTTTATGTGTCCTTTTGTGTTTGGCTTATTTCACATAGCATAATTTCTTCCAACTCGTCCCATGTGATGATGAGGGTCCTCACACTCTTGCCTCCTTTGCACCATTGAGCCAGTGCTTTCTTGGGGGCAGTTTTGATGTGCTGATCTCTGTGTGGAGTTGCTCTATGTGGTGGTTTCCTATTTGTTCTGAGGTGCTTTAACATATTATTTGAGTTTTCTTTTTTGGAGACGACTCTTACTTTTCCATCTTTGATAGATAATTTTGCTGGGTAGGGTATTCTTGGATTTGTATTATTTTCTTCAAATTTCAGAAGCTGTTACTTCACTCTCTCTTCTCTATGTTGTCTGTTGATAGGTCTGAGCTTATTAACTGCTTTGGTAAATTCTTCATGAGATTCAGTCTAGCTGGTGTTCTCGCAGCTTTCTCAATGGTTTCCTGATTCTTTTTCATCAAACTGGGGAAGTTTTCTTCTAGGTCTTCCTCACTATTTTTGTCATCGACTTCTTCCTTGTGTCTTGCCATGATAATCCAGTTATTCTACTGTCTTTCCTGTCCATAGCACCAGACAAAAACTTAAGGTTTTCTTCAACTTTTCTGAGTATCATATTTGAATGTCTTTTCCATTTGTTGATGTCTGCCTTGAGGTCACTGGTAAAACTCTGTTTCTTCTAGTCTGCTAGTGAAATCTGTAAACTTGGTATTTGCTTTTGTTACCTTGTACCTTTACTCTTTAATTTCCCTTTGGTGTGTAACCTTTATTCCCTCCATCATTTTACCTTTTTTCTGTTTGCTTTCCTCATATCATGTATGACTCCAGACAGCATTCTGAATATTTCTTTCTGTGGTAGATCAATTTCTGCTTCTCCTCTGCAGGTTGATAGATTCAGGACTTCCTCCAACATTGTGTTTTGTTTCTCCTGGGTTTTGTTGTTGTTGTTGTTGTTATTTTTTGAGCTTGTTGTGGTTGGTTGGTATCTGTGTCTTTTTGGAAGAGCTTGGTGCTATTTTCCAGGGAATCAAAGAGCCCTGGCCTTTCTTTTTGGCATGCTGGTGGGAATGCTTCTGCAGGCTGCCTATAGTCAATTGTCCTGTGGGTTCAAGTTTCCACTTTTTCCCACTAGAGTTGCCCTCTCACCCTAGCCCATGGAGCTTCTGTTGTTTGGAGAACTGGTTGGATGGCCCTCTCTGGCAGCAGGGACTACTGTCAGACTGGGTCATATTAGAGCACCACTAGTTAGGAGTCTGTTCACAGCTGTAGAAACCTCAGATGCATGTTTGACAGATTGACTGCAGGGGCACAGGCCACAATCCGAATATTAGTGCTGGTCCTGGCATGGGAGCATAAGAGGTATGTGTTGGTAGGGTGGGGGCAGCAATACTGAGGTGTCTGTCCATGGTTAGAAGCACTACAGGCGGGCTTGTGGCAGAGGCCCTGGAGGGGGAGGATGGGAGAATGTTAGTCATGAAAGAGGTATCCATCAGTGGGTGGAAGGAGAGTCCCAGGCCTGTCAGGGAAAGTCATGCGCTGAAGGTGGCAGTTCAGGGTGTCAAACCATGTTTCAAGAGCCTCTGCTAAATGGTTCATGAGCCTGAGGCACAGCAACACGGGTGCAAAGGACAACTGAAAGTGGGTAGCAGTGGTGGCATATGTAGTAGTGCAGGAATCTCAGGCTGGAGTAGTCTTTGCACCAGACTACCGTCCCTGGAACTCTACAGTGCATGTAGAATACAGGGTGAAAATCAGTTCCCAGTTCGGGGAGGTACTCTGGACTGTCCCAGAGATCAACCGACAGCCTCTGGTGCCCCACTGGGTCTCCTGATCTCCTTACTCACAGATCTCCACAGAGCTCCTAGCACAGGCAGCTGACCTGGTTGCCATCTTGCCAGACATCTCCTCTGATTTAAATATGAAGAGTCTAAATTTCTATGACAATAGTTATTTTTTTAGTTCATTTTGTATTAACTAGAATTGAAATAAGGATAACCCATTATATATGATTTCTCTAAGAATCTTTAAAAAAAACTCTAGGTTTCCACTCCATAGTTTTTATACCTGGTTCTACCCCTTACCACCCCCTTCACCCCCTTTTCTTGCTATTAATAAAATCAGATTAGTTCTCCTGATAATTTTCCCAGATTTGACATTTTATGATTACATTCCTGCTTACAGCATGCTTCTCTGTCCACTCTATTTTCTGTAATTTGGAGTCTTGGTATGATTTCTTCAAAAATCAAAAAGCTTTGTTTTATTAACCAAGAGGCAAATGCTGTATCATTCTCTCTATTTTATTCATTTGTAATAATCAATACCTATGTCCATTAATTAGAGGTTTCAAAATGATGAAATAATTTCATCATGATTCTAGTAATTTTTAGTTATAATTCTTCTCGAATATGACACTTGTCATTAACTAATTGGTTACACAGAATTCATATAAAGGGCAGTATGAATATTCGAAGCTTTCCTTTTATTTACATATTTTGAAAATGATAAATTGCCTTGGTTGTATTCTTAGACAGCTATTGTTACCTTTTTCCTTTTCATTATCTTTTTAAGTTTTAGGTATTCACGAACCCTTGTATTTAGATGTACTTGATGCTTTTTAATTTATTGAGATTATTTTCATTATTGATATTAAAACAGGGCTGCAGAAGCCTCTTCTGTTTGGCTTGTATATCCTTTTGACACAATCATAGTAGTTTTTAATATCTTCCTTGGCTTTCTGGGCTTATATTTCATGCTTGTCTTGTACATTTCTTGCATTGAATCTAAAATCAGTCATTTTTATAAAGAGTATTGTTCTTAGAGGAAAATACTATTTCGAAACCATAATCTGGATGCCTATTTCAAGATCATAATCTGGATGCCAGGACTGAATATAACTTATCAGTGAATCACTCATTACTTTTACATCTTTTCATAGATATAAATGGGAATATAATTAACTTTTATTGTTCTAACTCAGGGATCAATTTGCTTATTGTTGTCTTCTAAATTTATTTTGCATTACATCTGTACATTCTCTGCCCCACAATGAGGAACCCAGGTGCCAATAAAAAAATGAACCTGGTAGAATGAATATTTAGCCCAAAGATTCACTTGCTGTATTTCACATTAAATACAAAACAGTATCAGTTGGATTAACAATAGCTACATGGTTATTGAAACAATTTAATGTTATTGTGTTTCTTTAGATTTCTGTTCTTTTAAAAGCTTTACTATGTACCTCATAGGGCTATAGAATAAAATTACTATACTTGTAAGCTTCTAGGAATAGTTCCTCAATGAGAAGTTATGTCATCAATTGAATAAATTTTCATTTGTTTCACTTTGTTTTCACATTTTACAAATTGTATTGTGTAATTCCATTTTGTCTTCTAATTTGCATAATTCCAGTCAACAAACAACATGAAACATATATTTAGAGAAGTCTAATTTTGTACCTCTTCTTCCATCCTGTTTTTCCCTTCTTTTATAGGCAGCCACTTTAAGAATAGCTTCTCTTTTTTAAAAATCAAGGCATATATGTATATAGACATATTTTTTCTAAATTTGTTGGTCTACCAACCAATTTTCTACCAAATTTTCAACAAATATTCTACCAAAATACATAGTGGTAGAGGAACTGATGGCAGGCTACCACCCCTCTCACTTCCTTTCTCACCTGTGTTTTGTTCTGTTGATTTATGATTGTCGTAAAAACATGCAACATTATAGATTAGTCTGCATTTTTTAAAAAGGTAATTTTCCCCAAGGTTTTGGATTATGCATTTCCTATAAAACCAGATATGTTTTCTACTTCTTCCAGGCACAGGAATAGTATCAGGTATATTTGGACCATATGAATATATAATATATATTATTATATATTATATAATATATATAAAAATCAAACATTTTTTCTAGAATCCCTGGTGAAGGTGTGGTTACTCAGAACGTTTGAAGTTCATAACTACCAGCTGCGCTGCTGAAGAAAGACGATGATTTCTGCTCTGGTAGACAGTTAAGAATCTTAGAAATTCACAGGGCAGTTCTGCCCTGTGCTGTCGGGTTGCTGTACACACACACACACACACACACACACGTGTATATTATGTATGCATAAATATTCTGTATGTCAGCACGTGGCAGTTACCTAATCTGGTGTCAACTTGAGGATTAAGAGTGTGAGTGTGGAGTTTACCCTATCAATCTGGAAATAGCCAATGATACCTCTGTGTGGGCATGGCCTTCTCCTCGGAGAATTCTGGCAAATCTGGTTCTCCCTTCTCGGAAGCAGGAGACATGCTTTCACTTGCTTAGAGATTCTATACTGGCAAGGCTGACTTCCTACAAGACATCCCTGAGGAGAAGCCACATGGAGCTAGTGCCCTGAGCTGAATAAGCCTCATGCATGCAACCAGACCTCTGAAGCTGGGGAAGCCACGAGAGATCCCTACCAGCACAGAGATGTTTACAACATCACTGGACCCAAAGACTTTCTACTCACTGGTTTCTGGTCATTCTGTATTTGGCATCATTGCATGTGTTTCATGAGTCTGAAGAGGATTTTGTAGATTGTATCAGACATATGAGCTAATATCGGATTTATGACCTTGGACTGTAGTGGGTTGGGATGTTTCCTTAATGTACAATTGCTCTTGTTTATAAAACTCTTTCTTATACAAATATGAGTTTTTATGAATTTGTTTCTGTAGACTACCCAAACTTCCACACAATAGTTCTCAACCTGTAAGGTTGCGACTCCTTTGGGAATCAAATGATACTTTCACAGAGGTCTCCCAATTCATAACAGTAGCAAGTTTACAGTTATGAAATAGGAACAGGCTGAGCCCCGGCGGCGTAGTGATTGTGCGTGGGACTGCGGCCCACTGGGATGGAGGTTCGATTCCAGCTCCACGGAGCAAAGGCTGGGGCTCCTGTTCCCACCACCTGAGGGCAGTGATGCCCCCCCCCCCAAAAAAAAGAAATAGGAACAAATAATTTTGTGGTTATGTGGTCACTACAACATGAGGAACTGTATTAAAGCGACGGGGCATAAGGGAGATTGGAACCAATGCTTTATATAAATATATAAATATATTGTAAATATGTAGTCTAATATCATATGGTATACTATATACACATACATATATACCATAGTCTGTATATTTAAGTATTCTCTCTATACATATATTGTATTATCATATGATATATGCACACACATACATAAAATCAAATGCACTCTTTTGAACTGATTCCAACTCACAGTAGCCCCGTGTAGAGTTTTGAAGACAGTGAGTATTTATAGGAACAGCTTCCTCTTTCTTCCAAGGTGCTACTGGTGGTTGTGAACCTCCAATCTGGGGCTTAGTAGTCCCATATTTGCTGATAGTACTACCAAAAATCTTTATAGATATATTGGCATTGTTGTAATTCCCATGTGAAACAATTTTGACAGTGATTTTGTGTGAGAGATTTCTCCAACTATGATTTTATCTTATGGAAAATGAACTGTCAATTTTTTTTACTCTATGTTGTAATTATCTAAAAAAAGAATCTTATTCTTTTCATGTTGATTTATTTATCTTCTCTATTTTCCCCTCCAATGCATAAGTATCTCCTAATGCATTGTTTCTGTACTTGTTAATTGTTCAAGAATTTAGGTTGAAGTTTGTTTTAGATGCACTTTTATTTATGCTGTCCTTATATTTTTTTACTATAGAGCATTTTAAAAGGTTTGATTTACTTTTTTTTTACTTCCTCATTTACGTCCCACAATTCTAAAAATACCCTTATAGATTTAGGTCTATTTTTGTTTGAGTATTTGCCCTAATGGGGATTTGAAGGTAGAACCTTGGGAACTTCTGATGCTAGGAATAACTGCTGTGAATACCTGATCTTGAGAATATCTATTGGGAATTACATTGTGTCCCTGCCAACAATGTGTCCACTTGTCTGGGCCATTAATCCCAGTCGTTTGGAAGTTATATAATGTTGTAATCATTCTCTGAGATCTGATGTGATCTGTCAATCATTTGTAAGGAGTTTAGAGGGACTGTAACTTCCTGTGCATCTGATATAATGGGAATTCCCTGGGAGTGGTTTGCTAGATATAAAAGGGAAGAGTATACAGCAGCGAAGGAGAGATCTTTGTACTACCAAGAAAGAAGAGTCAGGAGTGGAGGGTTATTTTTTAGCCTGCTGTGGGAACGTCCTACACCCAGGGGAAGATAGAAGGCAATGCGGATGGAGATCTTTAAGGAACTCCTGAGCACAGATGTTGAAAGAAGACAAAGACATTCCCACAGAGTCACCAGAAGGAGAAAACCCTCTCCTAGAGCTGGAACCTTGCATTTGAACTTCTAGCCTCCTAAACTATGAGAGAATATATGTTTATTTGTTAAATCCATCCACATGTGTTATATTTGCTGTGGTAGCACTAGCTAAGTAAGATAATATCACCCCCCCACCCTCCACCCTTTACCACAGATTTACATGGAAATTTGAAAAGCATGAAATTTGCAGTAAAAATCATTTTTCTGTGGATTATGTTATAATATATTGTAATATATTGTCCTCTCATTTATCTTCAGTCTAATTCTTTTTTCTTTTAAATATTTCTATTCTTCACTTCTTTCTGGATTTTGCAGTTTTTCTTTGTATTTTTTTTTTGGGGGGGGGGGAGGCTTCACTGCCCTCTGGTGGTGGGAGTAGGAGGCCCAGCCTTTGCTCCTGTGAAGCCTCTGCTGGAATTGAACCTCCATCCTAGTGGGCTGAAAACAGCCTACTTTGTATTTGATGTGATTAAATTTTACTAAAATATATTTAAGTGTAGAGTTTTCTCTATTATTTGGTACTTACAGTGCCTCGTTTAAATATTTTCCATTGTCTTTCAATTAGGGAAATGTGATTTCTTTATTAAGTATTTCTTCCTCTCTTTTGAAGTCTCCAACTAGAACTTCTACATTCATTTGGTTTTAATTCTATTCCCCAGACCTGTTATTTTCTTTTATATTTCACATCTCATTATTTTTTTGTTCTGCCTTTTGGGAAAGTTTTTTAATCTAGTGTTCAAACTCACTAATTTGTTCTACAAAGTGGTGTTCTTTATTCAACTACCATAATTTTTCAAGTCCAGGATATCGCTTTGTTTTTTTTTCCTGCTTTCCTGATAATGCATAACATGAATAATAGTCTCTATCTGTTTGATAATATTGACTATGTGTATTTGCATAGTTTGTTCCAATAATTTGTCCCAGTGTGATTATTGCTTTTGTTAATCAATTTTTATTTTATAGATTTTATATCCTCAAGACACTATATGATCCTTAGGGACAAAAGTCATTTTGGACCTTCTTTGGATGGAAGACAATATACAATGGGAATATCTATGAATTCAAATAGCCCAGCAATCATGGAGATGGCCCAAGATTAGACAAAAGTTTGTCCTGTTATATAAAAGATCACAAAGCTGACTCAATAGCAACTAACACTTAAAACCCCAAACTAAGCCCACTGCCCTCAAGGCAATTCTATCTTGTGTTCAAAGGTACAGATGTTTATAGGAACTGGTAGCCTTATCTTTTTTCCTGCAGCATTGTAAATGGGTTTGAACCACTGATCTCATGGCTAGCAGCGCAAGCCTTAAAGATGGAGATCTTTAAGGAACTCCTGAGCACAGATGTTGAAAGAAGACAAAGACATTCCCACAGAGTCACCAGAAGGAGAAAACCCTCTCCTAGAGCTGGAACCTTGAATTTGAACTTCTAGCCTCCTAAACTATGAGAGAATATATGTTTATTTGTTAAATCCATCCACATGTGTTATATTTGCTGTGGTAGCACTAGCTAAGTAAGATAATATCACCCCCCCACCCTCCACCCTTTACCGCAGATTTACATGGAAATTTGAAAAGCATGAAATTTGCAGTAAAAATCATTTTTCTTTGGATTATAAGTTATAATATATTGTCTTCTCATTTATCTTCAGTCTAATTCTTTTTTCTTTTAAATATTTCTATTCTTCACTTCTTTCTGGATTTTGCAGTTTTTCTTTGTATTTTTTTTTGGGGGGGGGAGGCTTCACTGCCCTCTGGTGCTTACCCAACACCATCACCAGAGCTCCAAACAGCCAAAACAAACCTCCCACAAATCCAATTGTTTGCTATGTATTTGATAGGTTCTCCAGTGTTGACTGCTCCATAGGTTTTTTTGGTGACGGGATAAGATCCCCGAAGTCTTTCTTGTGTGGGTCCACTCAATGGATGTGAACCTCCAACCACTCTGCTAGTCACTGAGCACAAAGTACTGAGAACAAACACATCAAAATGTGTTTCAAACTTTCTTGACCTTTCTATACAATAGGAAAGCAGGATCAAGAGAATAACTGGAAATTGCTATTTGTCATAACTTTGGTTTCAGGACTGTTTGCATTATAGCATTTATCTTAGTTGTTCTTGATTCTTACATCCTCTCAGAGTCTTCATTTACCTTGATCACGTTGTGTTGACTTCACCGATTCTGTACATTGCCTTTCCTTTCACCATAATTAATACTTTTATACTATCTAGTTAATTATTTTCAATTCCTTATTCTTGTATTTCTGGTAACATCAAAGAATATTTCTTTCTGTGTATAAACTTATACTTGACTTCTTCTATAAGAGGTCACAATATTTAACCCCTTCTCACATTTCACTCAGCATAGTATCCTACAGATTCACCGATGTTGTAAGATGTTTTGTGGATTCATAACTATTATTT
This sequence comes from Nesogale talazaci, assembly GCA_004026705.1. Taxonomy (NCBI): domain Eukaryota; kingdom Metazoa; phylum Chordata; class Mammalia; order Afrosoricida; family Tenrecidae; genus Nesogale; species Nesogale talazaci. Next base: position 17,946 of record PVJH01000068.1, on the reverse strand, counting down.
ATTGTTGTGTAGTATTACATTATATGTATGTAAAATTTTTTCTTTATTCATTAGTCCTTGACTAGCACTTAGTTTGCTTCTTTTTTTTTTTTGGTTATTGTGAGTATTGCTGTGATAAACATAGGTGTTCATATTGCTATTCATAAATAGTGTGCACACTTGAGTTTAAGCCAATCAGAATATCAGCCAAGGCACCTAATTTTACCACTAAAACTGCAATAAAAAAGTGCTGATAAACTTGACTTACAGATGAGTGTATACGGTAACTCTTACTTCTCTAAGATATGTCCTGGGGAGCAGGATTGCTGAATTGTGTGGCATTTCTCTATCTAGATTTTTACAAAATCTTTTATTGTGATTTTGATAAATATGTATAGAGTTTTCCTTTCAGCCATTCATATTTTATGATAAAAAACATATTTTGTGCACTGATTGGAATTCTCACACTATAATACCATACCTCCCACTTCTCTGCATTTGCTAATTCCATTGTCCATTTTTCCTTTCTCTTCATTAGTCCTGAGCAAATGCTACTCTTTTTATCACATACAACTGATTTCTTTTATATTTATTTTTTAACAAATGATTTATTTATTAAATCTATAACACCCTGGCATTCACCATAAAGGCTGTTCTGTCATTTGACTGAATATTGAGATATAGGGATGAATTCAGTTCAAAACATAAATGTTACCTAAGGATCAGAATTTTGAGGGTTCTCCCAGTCTGTATCATATAAGTACATCTGTTCTTTTTCTTATTTGTAGTTTTGTTCTATATTTTCTCTCACTCTATCCAGAAACTCCTTTTCAATCCCTTTCAGAGTGGTCAAGGGTGGTTTCTAGGTAATGTCTAACTCTTCTAAACTCAGTAATGAACTCTTCTGATGTTCACATTGTCCATTAATCACTGGGGCTAATCATTTCCTCACATCTTTGATTTTCTATACCTTTCCCCTCTCTTTGGACTATGAAAAACCAAAACAGTGCCCTGAAGACCATCCCAGTCCCTAGTGGCCAGATAGGAGACAGTGAACCTGCTCCAGAGAATTCCAATATTATAAATTTATACAGAAGGAGACTGCCTTGTTTTCCCTTTGGAGTGGTCTTGGGTTTGAACCATTGATCTTTGGGTTAGCAGCCAACACTTATTCCATTGTGCCAATATCTGCACCCTAAAATGGCTGCTCACAATTTTTTAAAACCCAATTACTGCTCTTCAACTGCTCCAATGTTTTAGAATGTAGAACATGGTCTATGTCAGTGGTTTTCAACCTTTCTAATGCTGCGACCCTTTAATATAATTTCTCATGTTCTAGTGATTCCCCAACCATGAAATTATTTTTATTGCTATTTCATAACTGTAATTTTGCTATGGGTATGAATCAGCCAACTCCTGTGAAAGGGTCATTTGACCCCCAAAAGAGTGGTGGCCCACAAGTTGAGAACCACTGCTCTCTGTGGGCTGTATTATGCCAATTGAATTTTAAATGTGCAGAGACTACGGTGTTGAAACCCTAGGCACAGTGATTCATCCCCTCAAGGTATGCTTGATTATGGCACAGAAGTTTGCCAATCTGGACTCCTGGATGCCCTAAAATATCCATGACTATATTTATAGTATATACATATGTAGAAATATCATTTGTCAAATGTGTTTATATTTATGGATGTCATCCCATTTTGTTTTCCACTATGGTTCAACTTGTATGTACATCTATGTGTCCATAATAGCTTATTGTTATTACTTTCATTGTGGATTAGGTATGTGATAAAATTTACTTTTTTGTAGGTGCATTTAACTCTTAAGATTCTCCCAGTGTCTTCTTTTACCTTGATCATTTTGTGCTTATCTTTTTCATATTGCTGTTGCCTTTTCCTTCACTCATGTTAATATTGCTCTGTTAATATTGCAAGTTAATTACATCTCATTCTGCCTGTGACTCGCATCTCTCCAGTGGCAAGGAAAGGAGGCCGGGTGGCACTGTAGATAAGCATGGGCTGCTAACATTAAAGTTGGCAATTCAAGTCTAAAGACTAATCTGTGGGAGAAAGATGGGCTGTGTCTTTCCATAATAAGTGACTATTGGGACACTTCTGCTCTATCTTGTAGGATTTTTCTGAGTTAGAATTGACTCAGTGAAAGTAGGTAATGGTTATTGATTCCAAACATTGTATCCTGCATTTGTTAGTCACTTAAAAGTCTCCTTCAGTGAGATATCAGCTCATATCCTTTGCCCACTTTAAAAATTGGATTGTCTTTTTGTTGTTTAGGTTTTGGCGTTTTCTATCCAAATGTAGAGATTAATTCCTTTCACATATGCTGCTGCCAAAATTCTTTTCCCCCAACCATTTTTAGGTTCTCTTTTTACTATTTTGATGAAGTCATATGAGAGCCTAAATATTTAATTTTCAGGCACTCACATTTATCTATTTAATATTTCTTTGCTTGTTTTTAATGATATGTATTTGTTGTTGTTGTTCGGTATCCTAGAGTCAATTTGTTTTCAACCCATATATAATATGACCCTATGTACAATAGAATGAAACAATGGCCTGTCCTCACAAATATTTCTACCGTTGAGCCCATTGAAGCAGCCCCTGTGTTAATCCTTCTTGGCCAGGGCCTTTTACATTGCATCTTTTCCGAGCATCGTGCTCTTTCTTCTCCAGGATTTGTTCTTTCCTGACACTATGTCCAAACTATGTGACATGAAGTTTTGCCATCATTGCTTCTTAAGAGCATTTTGGCTGTATTTCATCCAAGACAAATTTTGGAAATTCATAGTACTTCAAAATTCTTTGCCAACACCACAATTCAAATGCACCAACCCTTCTTCAATATTCCTTGTTTAATATCCAAAATTTCACATTTATATGAGGTGATTGAAAAGACTATGACTTGGATCAGGTGCACCTTATTTCTCTAAGTAATGCCATTGCTTTTCAGTACTTTAAAGAGATCTCATGCAGCAGATTTTTCCAATGCAATGTATCATTTGTTTTCCTGACTGTTGCTTCCTTGTGATGTGATTGTGGATCCAAGGAAGATGAAATCCTTGATAATGTGAATCTTTTATTCTTTTATATCTTTTATCTATTATATTATTTACTGGTGCAGTTGTGAAGGTGTTGGTCTTATTTACATTGAGTTTTCATCCACTCTGAAGGCTGAAATCCTTGCTCTTCTCAGCAAGTGCTTCAAATATCCCTCCTTTCAGCAAGCAGTGTTGTGTCATCTACATATGTCAGGTTGTTACTAATCCTTCCTCCAACCCTGATGCCACATGCTTCTTCAAATAAGCCAGCTTCTTTATTTTCCCAGCAGATAGACTGAATATGAATGGTGTGATGATACAACTCTGATGCCAACCTTTCTTGATTTTAAAGTGTGCAGTATTCCCTTGTACTGTTTGCACAACTGCCTCTTGATTCATGTATAGGTTCCTGGTGAACAAAATGTAGTGTTCTGGAACCCTCAATCTTCTCAAGGCTAGCTGTAGTGTGCTTTGGTCCACTTGGACGGATGTCTTTGCATAGGCAATAAACACAATTAAATATCTTTGGGGCTAATAATTTCAGTGCAGTTCAAACTTCTTCCTTTATCACCATTGGTTCTTGCTTATATGTTACCCCTTGAAATGGCTGGATATCAACTAGTTCTTTTTGGTAAAGTGGCTGTATGCTTTAAATCTTCTTTTGCTCTTTCCTATATAATTTAATATTTTTCCCATAGAATCTTTCAATATTACAACTTGAAGCTTGATATTTTTCTTCTGCATTGCTTTTGGTTTAAGATATGGTGAGAGTGATCTTCATATTTAGTTTTATTATTCTAGGTATTTTCACATTTCATGGTGATATTTTACTTTGTCTTCTCAAGATGCCCTATGGAATTTCCTATTCAGCTCTTTGACTTTCTAATTTCTTCCATTCGCCTTAGCTGTTCTATGATTGTCTGACATTCACTTTGATCTTTGCTCTATTTCCTTTTAGCTTTCTTCTGTATGATGCTCTTGATGCCACCCCCCTTTTCATTGGGTCTTCTCTCACCAATTTTCAATGCATTGAATCTGTTCTTGAGGTGTTCTTGAAATTCAGGAGGGATAGACTAAAGTTGTGTTTCAGTTTTGGCGGACTTGTTTTCATTTTCTTAAGGTTCATCCAGAAATTATATTTGAGCCATTATTAATTTGTCCCACAATAAACTCCTGCTCTTAACTGGTGCTGGGCTTATCGATCATCTCTTCCCGAAGGTGTAGTAAATTTTATTTATGTGCATTCCCTCTAGAGAAGACTTTTATGCCATTGAAGAAAGGCATATTTTCAATGAAGTCATTGATCAGATAAAATTCTATCACCACTTGTTTCTGTCACCAAGACCATATTTTTCGTTTCGCTTTCTTATTCTTTGCTTTCCACTTCTGCATCAATTGTCGATAATTTTCACAGCATCTTGATTGGATGTCTGACTAATTCCTGACTGATGAGGTTGGATAAGAATTCTTCATTTTTTTCCTCACTAGCTTCAGTAGTTGCTACATACTTTGGAATTTAATTGTATTGATGGGGTTTTTGTTTCTGTATGTGGATTGAATTATCATAGACAGCATTGTACTTCAAGATATCTGCCATTCCTGTCAAAGTAAACCATATGATTTTTGGATTCAAAATTGCCAATACCATTCAATTTCCACTCACTAATACCTAAAGTGTCGATTTTTATGCATTCCTTTATTTTTTGCAATTTCCAATTTTCCTGGATGCATACTTCTACATTCAAAATTTTACTTATTAATTGAAGTTTCAACTGTTTCTCCTCATTCTGAATGATGACCCCATCAGCAATTGACAGTTTCAATGTTTTTTCCCAAAGTCTTTGTTCTATCCATGTTATTATGTTCAACTCTAGTTTTAAAACAGAGTCGTCATCAGTTATATTTTGAGTGGTTTCCATCTTGAGAGACTCCTCCTCTGGCACTATCGCTGAGAGTGTTCTGCTTTTTTTTCATAAGAGTCATAGATTTTTTTTCAGTCACTGATTCCACAGAATTGGAAACTCTGCTAAAACCATATTACTTTGGGTGACCCTTCTAGCATTTGAAATACCAGTGACACAGTTTCCATCATCACAGCAACACACACGCCACCACAGTATGACAAAATGACTGAAATGTGATGGTATGTTTATTTAGTTATTCCTAGTTATGATATAAATTAGGGTCCTTCTTTTATCTCTGTTTTTCTATATGAATGCTATGGTTTTAATCTTTGTTCCATTCTGAGTAACTTGTTTGATAGTGGGAGCTATGAATTCTGTCTCATTTCTAAGCAAATGAGTATCCAGTTTTATGAAAGTCACTCTAATCTCTTCCCTGTTTATTGGACTTTAACCCTTGTTGAAAATCAGATGTCCATATGTGATGGCAGATAAATAGTTCTTTTCCTTCTATTGTCTTTCCACAGATAATTTTACTGGAGAAAACCAGAAGCCCAGTGTAAATATTTTTCACAAAAGACCACCATTTATAAACTCCACAATTCATATTTTTTTTATTGGTTAAATATTCAATGATAAATCTGAGACCAGTCTTTCTAATAATAAAATCAGTCAAAGAATCTACATACAGCTTTCCTTTTCATTTTTTAAAACTTAACCTTTTCATTGTATCTTTTATGTGTTGTCCTTCTAGGAGACATTCACAAGCAGCTCAGGGCAAGCTTCATTAATACATTACATTTGGCAATGTTTATACAAACATAGCCAAACAGGGGACGTTAATAGCTAAATACAGAGGGGATGTAGTCAATCTGCATAGCTTAGGGAAAACCATCTCTGCATTTGCTTGAATCATGTGGTTCATTAAAGAGAATTCAGGTCACTGCTTTTGCTGGGGGTACATTGTGTCCCCTATGTGGAGATAAGACCTCATTGGGGGTGAGCCTACTAGTAAATGCAGTTGGCCTCTAAATTTATAGTATGATGAAAAGGCCTCAAAAAATTTTTCTCTCCCTGCCAAAGAACCTCTGTATCTGCAATTTTTCTGCAGTTTGGCATTGATTTCTGTCCTGGTTTGAAATTGTTATACATCATTTATTTGCATTGCAAAGACTAGAATTATTTCTTAATGTCATTGACAATAGTTATTTTAGATTTTAACACACATTAAAATATCAACGTTGTTATTGTCCTTCTTAATTCCAGTTCGTTGGGTAATCTCTTCTTGGATTTCATTATCTTTCTACACATCAATGCTTTCCTCTTCTATGTCCCCATTCTCTCCACACTGCTGCCATTCGTCCTGTGTTCCATAGTGATCTTCATGGCTTTGTTTTCGCCACTCCATGACCTACCTTTGTTACTTTGAACTTCTAAATTCCTTTAGAATCTACACATTTCTTTCCATCCCTGCCACTGCCATCTTAGACATCTTGATCTACTGATAACTACTCCAAGTCTCTGATTAGTCGCCAAGTGTTCTTTTTTGATTCTTGCAGTCCATTTTAAAAATTGTGCTCCAATATAGTTGAAGAGATCAATTCTTTGTTTAAACTCTTTGATGTCTTCCAATTGTCTTTGAAGTGGTTTTCAGATGCTTCCCTAATAAAGATAAGTCCAAGAGATATGACAAAATTCCATTAATATCAACAACAAAAGCAACTCATCTTGTGGTTTGACACCTACTAAAGAAGGAAAGAAAGCTACAGGAGAGTATATCTGAATCTCTGAAATGAGAAGAACATTTATGACACATTATAGGCACTTTTGAGTGATTAAAGAGGACAAAACAACAAACAAACACACAAACTTATTGCTATTGAGTTGATACCAATTCATAATGACCCTAGAGGACAGGGTAGAACTGGTCCGTGTGAGTTTCTGAGACAGTAGCTTTTTATGGGAGGGGAAAGCCCTATCTCTCTCAGGATGGCTGGTGACTTCGAACTGCTGGCCTTGCAATTAACAGTCCAACTCATAACCACTTCATCACCAGAGGACATAGAAAAGGTAAATTTGACAAAAAAGGCCACTGAAGCCAAGTCTACATCATAAAATTATGTGAAAAGAGGGCAGCTGAGAACACTAAGAACATAGGGAACTACATTGTGGTGTGTATGTATATGCCTGCATGTGCACATATGTGTACCTGTAACTTACTCCATGCAATGGATTCAACCTTCTAAGACAGAGTAGAACTCCCCCTCAATTACTGAGATTATTTCTTTACAGAAGTAGAAAGCCTCATCTTTCTCCCAAGGAGTAGATGCTGGTTTCAAACTCCTAACCTGGAGGTTAGCAGTCAAAGATGCCATCAGGCTGCCTATTTGTACACATGTGAGCTGGTCATTTATTGCTCTTCATTTGGAGGTCTATCAATACTTATCAAGTAGAAAGTTTAAAAGATAAATTTTAATACAATTTTACCTGTGTGTTGGGTAGGTTTGTTATGCCAACACGGCCACAGAAGATTGGTGGGTCTGTTGTGACGGCACGGCCAATGAACAAGTGGCATCAATTGAAGGACAGATATAGGAAGGGCTCAGCGAGTCCCGCCCTCTCTCTTGCTTCTGGATCTTCGGACCAGAGAGCTGCCTTGTTCATCCTGTGCCTCGACCTCCAAGCAACACTACCCGTGGGACACCTAATCGTAGATTGTGTTGCTGTGAGTTGAGGATCCTTCAAACCCTACTTTGCCACGCTCCTGGGATACACATCTCTTGAGCTGGGGACTATTAGATTCTGTCATCTGGCTGACTGTTGGTGACCTGCTCTGCCGTTTGCTGCCTGTAACCAGAGAGCCTGAATTGCTCTACAGAGGACTACTCAGCGGCCCTCAAGATTTGAAGGACTGCCAGTTTACTAGTTGCCTCACGCAAGTGAGTGGCACCAAGCAATCTGTATTACTTTATAATTAACTTCTTCTTTCTTATCTTATATACCTTTCTCAATATACAAATATATAAAAAGAACTACTAGTGTCCTGAATTTTATTTCTCTAAGAGAACCCTGCCTGACACACCTGGGCTAATTTAATTTCTTGCCTACTTTGGCTGAGAGAGGAGCATCAGTTCACAAATGGATTTTCGAGTTCACCTCATATTCCTAGCACAATTTAATACTGTTTCTCAATATATTATTTGTAAGAATTCTTCCTAAGAAAAATAGGCTTCTATGATACATAACTTTTCTATGGTGATTATAACAAACTACCACAAACTCAGTACTTAACACAAATATATTCTTCTATAGTTCTGGAGGTCAAATGTCTGAAATGAGTCTCACTGGGCTAAAATCAAAGTATAGGCAGAATTATATTCTTTCTAGAAGCCTAAGAACCCAACTTTCTATGTATTTTCCATTTTAGACTTCTAAAGGCATTCCTTGGCCTCTACAAAACCAGCAAGTCCCAGTCTGGTCATTCCCATGCTACAACATATAAACATTAATTTCCTTGCCACCCTGTTTCTTTCAAAGATTCCTTCACAATGGCAATTCAAACCATTAGCTAGGCAACTTAGTAGATAGTGTGTTTATACTCACAGAGGAGGAACAACTTGGAACAAAGGTGAAGAATGATTCCACAAGACCAGGAATATAAACAATGTCATTGAATTGTACATGCACACATTTTTCTAATTGGTTTGTGTCCTGGTCTTTATATTTTCAACAAGAAGAAGAAATAAATGTGCTTTTTTTTACAGAAGCTTTTTGGTTATATTGCATCCACCTGGATATTTCAGAATAATTTCCATCTCTAATTTAGTTGATTAGCAATATTATGCTACCTGTGTCAAGACTCCCCCTTTTTTCATGTAGCATAACATACAGGTTCCTGGGATTAGGATGTGAACATCTTCCCAAACCGCATTTATCATCATTACTTTGATTCTGACCTATAGCAACTCTATAAGACAGAGTAAAGTCACCCTTGTGGATTTCTGGGACTCTAACTCTTTATGGGAGTGGAAAGTCTTGTCCTTTTCCCAAGGAGAGGTTGGTGGTTCTGAACGGCTAGGGAATGCAGCCTGCTATGTATCCACAGAACCCCCTGGCTCGCTCTCTCTCTGTGTGTGTGTGTGTGTGTGTGTGTGTGTGTGTAGGAATGGGGAGTATTATCATGCTTACCACACTTGATTGTGATTTCTCTGAGAGATTCTCAGAAATTACAGAACACAATATTAGCATCCTCTATTTTTCTTAGGTGCTGTGGGTCAATTTAAATTCATTATGATGCCATATGACAGAGTAGAACCACCCTATAGTTTTTGATAGGCTGCAATCTTAGTGGTCACCACTTGCCTGTCAGTTTGCCATTCTCTGGTGATTTGTGTGCTATGATGCTTAAAGCTGTGCCACTGGATTTTCAAAGACCAGCAGGGTCACCCACTGTAATAAGATTTCAACATAGTTTCAACCAAGGCCAAGGAAGAAGGAAAAAGCAATCCACTTTTGAGGACTTAGCCATTAGAACTTATGACTAGCAGAGGACTATTTTCCAGTTAGAAGGCACTAAAATACGATTGTGGAAGAGCTGCTTCCTTAAAGTTGACTTTACTTTAATGATGTGGACGGAGAAAACTTTTTGAGACTTCATTTGCTGATGGAACATGACTTTATGGAACATGAAGCAATACCTGTAAATTGGAATATGAGTCAAGGAAAATAAAAACTCATCAAATATGAAAGGTATAAACGTCGATATCCTAGGTATTAGTAGGTTGTTAAAAAGTGCTGGTCTCAGAGTAGTTACTAAAAGAAGCAGTTGGAAGACAGCGACCTCTCCATGGGAATGAGATAAAACTTTCTAATTTCGTAATGAGTTATAACCTCAGAAACCTACAGGGAAATTCTATTCTGTCCTATGGGATCATTATGAGTCAGACTGTGAACCATAGCAGCGAATTTGATTTTTTTAAGGAAGATGAAAGGGATCATATTGATTAGTCATTTTGAATCAGATATTGATATAGTTTACTATGCCAAGAATGACCAATTGAATCTTTCAAGATCTATCTTGAAATAAAATTCTGTTAGGACTGTATCTATAGTCTTATAAGGAACAAAATTAAGAAAATTATATTCAAACTTATGTGCCATCCAAGAAAGCCAATGATAAAGAAGTTGAAGAATACCCCCAACCAAATTCTTTTGTCTGAAATGGATGAAATATGCAAACAAGATGTACTGACAATAACTAGTGATCAGAATGTAAAAGCTGGAAGCAAAAAGTAAATATTGATAGTTGGGAAATATGATCTTGATGATAGAAACAAAGTTGGAGACTTCATGGTAGAATTTTATGAGACAATGGCTTATTCATTATAAATATTTTAACCACATCAGTAGTAATTATACACGTGGATCTGTCCAGATGGAATAGACAAGACTTAAACTGATTACATATGTGGAAAGAGACAATGGAGTAAAGCAATATTAACAAAACCAGACCAGGTACTGACTGTGGAAGAACCCAGCAACTGCACATATGTAAATTGAAATTGAAGCTGAAAAAAACTAAAGCAAGCTTACAAGAGCCAAAATATGACCCTGCGGCTCAGCCTCCGTGGTGTAGCGGTTGAGTGCAGGAGTGCGAGACTGCAGCCCACAGGCATGGCGGTTCAAATCCAGCAGCAGCTCTGCAGGAGCAAGGCTGGGTAGCTCCCATGTCCACCAGAGGGCACTGATGCCCCAAAACAGACAAACAAAAATATGACCTTGCACATACCGCAGTTTAATTTAGAGAAAACTCAAGAATGGATTTAACACACTGAACATGAATACCCAGATATTAGGAGAATTGTGGGATGACAGAGAGCTATCATACATGAAGAAAGCAATGGTCATGGAAAAGAAAAAAACATGGATGTCAATAGAGACTCTGAAACTTGATTCTTGAATGTAGAGAAGATAGTTGGATGGGGAACAAATAAGCATGACTCAGAAAGACTACACAGAACATTTCAAAGCACAGCTAGAGACAACAAAGTAAAGTAGTAAAATGAAATGTGGAAATACTTGGAGTTAGGAAACCAAATTGGAAGAAAACACTCAGAAAGACTCAAGTTTAAAGAACTGAAAAAAAAACATCAAGCTTCAAATTGCAATGCTGAAGCTTTCTATGGGAAAAATATCAACCTTGTACTCAAAACTCCAGATTTTTTGCCTTCAAGGTGATCCCATTTCACAGTTACTCTATGGGATAGGTGAAAATGCCCCATGTGAGTTCCAAGGAAGCAATTCTTTACAGAATGACCCCAGGAGCGCTAGTCGATTCAAGCTGCTCAGTCTACCATTCAACCTACGACACCACTAGGGTTCCTTGTAGTTGGAAGTATTAAATGAGGATGGAAGGGATACACAGAGTCACTGTACCAAAAACACCTGACTGGCACTCAACCATTTCAAGAGCTAGCATATGATCAAGAACATATACTATTGAAGAAAGAATTCCTTGCTGTACTGAATAGATTGACACACAGCAAGCCTCCAGGAATTGACAGATAATCAAAAGGTTTCCACAAACTGATGCCGCACTAGAAGCACTTGCTTGTGTATTCCTAGAAACTTAGAAGACAGATACTAGTCCATTCCAAGGAATGATGACCCAATGGAATGTGAAAATTATCAAACAGTATTACTAGCATCACATAGAAGGAAAATGTTGTTGATCATTAAAAAATGGTACCAATGGTACACCAACATGGACATTTAAGCCATATTCCAAGAACTTTTCGTGGTTCTCTGCTAATATCTAATTGGTGTTCATTGACTGCTGAGAATACCAAAAAAAAAAAAATGCTGACGTTACTTGGTTTATATTGACTATGCATAGGCATTTATCTATATGGATTATGACAAATTATAGATTACATAGCTAAGAATTGAGAACACTTAGCTGTGCTCATAAGGAACCTGTACATTAAGCAATATACAATTTTTCATACAGCACAAGATGATATTAGGTCGTTTAAATCAGAAAGGCATGTTTCAGAGTTATAATACTTTACCATATTTACTCAACTTATATGCTGAACAAATTGAAAAATTGCATTATATGCTTCTCTTCCAGATATTAAAATATACATACATATATAGTGATTAAAGCAGAGATACACTGACAGAGAATAGACAACATAAGGGAGTATAATAGAAGAAACTGGGCTGAGCCCCGGTGGTGTAGTGGTTGTGCGCGGGACTGCGGCCCACTGGGATGAAGGTTCAATTCCCACTCCCCTGAGCAACGGCTGGGTCTCCTACTCCCACCACCTGAGGGCAGTGATGCCTAAAAAAAAATTTTTTTTAATTAAAAAAATTAAAAAAAAAGAAACTGAAATAGTTTCACTTAAAAAAATTTTAAAGTCACTTTTGAACTTTCTTCATATACATTTAACTTTATTTTGTGCACCAATATTCCTAAATTAATCTACCACTTTAGCATTTGGTTTTCTCTATCAGCTAATCATTAACTGCTTTGTTCTAGAGCTTGCTTCTGGTTGATAAGTACAATTTTTGGACTCATTTTATTATGCTTGATAGCAGAATTTGAGGTGCTTTTGAAATTATTTAAAAATGTATCCTTGGGACTTTATTATGAAGTGAAAAGGAAATATGAAAGTATTCATGTCATTGATACTACATTTTAGGTAAAATCGAAAATTATGAAATAAGCCACAGTGTTCTATCTTTATTTTTCTTGATGATATTGCTTGGGTTTAATTAACTATCTGTTTCTTGAAGTAAAGTTGTTGAAGTAATAGTCTAAAATTAAAGGCAATGAACTGAATCATAGAACTATATTATAGAACATGTGTTCTTTTTTCCCTAAACATGAAATATAGTGATAAAGACTTACAAAATACACTCCAGGTATTTAAATTTTTCTACTTCCATTTTCATATAACTTATTATCCCAGGCTTTTTATTGTACACCATATTAAATTCCAAAGGGAAAAGAGATGCAAGAGCATAAATGTTTTTTTTAAAGTCTATAAAAATTACAAGTGTTAGAAGAGACTGAGTTAATTTCTTTATAGCCGGGAATTTGGGGAAACATTTATAAATATGACTGAAAATTTACAAGCAATCAAAGAAGAGAGTAATAAATTTGATTATACAAGCTAAATAAAAATTGCATGGCTAATTAAACATAGTAAAAAGGCAAATTAATGACTGGGGAAATATTTGCAGTTTATCACAGACAAAAGCTAATAATCCCTAAAATATAAAAAGCTTCTGAAAATAGAGAAGAAAAATGCCTTACAGAAAGATATGTTATTTACATGAACCAGCAATAGTTCACAGAAATAGAAATTCAAATGACTCTTAACCATATGAAAAGATGCTTAACCTCATTTATAACAAACACAATGCAAATTAAAAGTATAGTTAGAAATACTGCTTACCTATCAGATGGGGGGAAAATCCATCATCTAACTATGTATTTGCATGAAATAGGCTGTGAGTAAATTCACTTTTACAAAAAATGACAATTGAAAGGCTAAAGCCTCAAAGGAGGGGGATTTCCCAATATCTAACAAATATTTGCATTGCCATTTGATCAGGCAATAAAACTAGTAAGGTTCTATTATAATGAAATGCTATCACATAATTGGAAAGGTGCAAAAGATTAAGCATTAAGGCCAATAGAAAAGACTAGAATTTTCAAATATCCCTCAGTAAGAGATTTCTTGCAAAAACTGTTGCATGGCTACAAAATGGCATAAGAAATCTCTTTCAATATTCTTATGTAACTATCTCCAGTTATATTGCTAAGTGCAAAAAATTGGTAAAGAATATACTAGTGTTTGTTACATGAAGAGTGTATATAAGTATTCATTGATTAATGTGCAAATAATCAACATACAACTATTATGTTAGTCCAAGTAGTCTAGAATAACAATTTTAGTGTCCCTCGAATATGTGCACCAAAGAGCTTTATATCAAGTGGTAGTTACACATCATTAAAGGAGCACAGTCCAACTGGAGTCTAACTCAAGTCTTATTCAGGCACACATAGCAGCAGTCCGGTGGCACAGTAAGGTCTACCGGGAGCAACAAGATCACAAGCCAGTGGGCGAAGAATCTTATGGATTCCAGATTAGTGGGGACATGGTTGGGTACTGACAGCACTTAGGGTTCAACAGGCCACATGGGGCCACCTCGAGAGACAGACCCAGAGTGAAGCCCCAGTTAGGAAGAAGGCAAAGTGGCAGAGAGGCAGTTCCCAGTGTTCCTCATGCTTAGACAAAAGGTCACACCCCTTAGGAGGTGTCATCAGCCTACCACTTGATGGACAAGTTTGACTCCACCCATTGCCAGGTGTGCCAGGTTGACATAAAATCATTCAAGTACCACAACTATATATTTTTAAAAGGGGTATCTATAGTTGTAGTGTTAGGTGGTAATAGAGTACAGGAGGCAAATAGCTTTCTTTATACTTTGCATTATGGGTTACATTTGGTCCCCCACCCCACACCCAAAATAAGCTTCGATATCCCAGTATTCTTGCAACTGCTTTCCTGTATGAAAACAGGGTTTTCCATGTTAGGTTATTGAGATTGTCTAGGAGGGTGTGTCCTAAACCTACCTATTTTGAGTTACAAAGAAGCAGATTACATACAGAGGAAGGTACAGCCTGGGGAGGACAGATGCAATGTAAGAAGTACAGAGAAGTGAGAAATACCCAGGGCTACTGTACAGTAACTTCCAAAAGTGCAGCTTCTTCTTTAAGAAATTGTGGTGTTTGTGCTTCAGCCTCACTAAGAAATCCTGTTTTAAAAATACAACTTTATAAATCTAATCTTTTTATTTATTTTTTATTAACATTTTTCTATAGGCTTACCCAAGGTGAACAGGTTTTATCAGAGATTCCAGCCTAGGAATGACTAACAAGAGAAAATAGGTGCTACATCTTTGAGGAATTAACCATGAAAACCTTATGAGCAGAAGAGGGATATTGTCTGATAGAGTGCATACAAATAGCAAGAGCTGTCCTTTGAAATTGCTTTGGGACTCCTTACCCCTTTCATCCTACAGCCCTGACTTTGTTGTATGCCATTGAGTCGGTTCGGACCTAGAATGACCCTACGCACACCTGAACAAAACACTGCCTGGTCCTGCACCATCCTCACAATGGTTCATATGCTTCAGCCCACTGTGGCCACCACTGTGGCCATCCATCTCAGTCAGGGCGTCCCTCTTCTAAAACACCATTCTACTTTATCAAGCATGATAAAGTTCCTTTCTCCAGGAACGAGTCTCTCATGAAGCCTGCCCAAGTATTTAGGAGGAAATCTCACCATTCTTCTGGCAAAAGTTAGAGCAGTATTTCACAAAGTGGGCAATACTATCCCCTGGTGGGTGCTAGAATAATCCAAACAAAAAAAAAAACAATTTTTACCACCTAGTCAATTTGGACTTATAACGACACTATAGGACAGAGTAGAACTGCTTTTGACAGTTTCCAAGACTGTAACCCTTACCATCTTCCTTCCTGGGAGCCCTGAGACTTTCACACTGTGGTCCTTGAAGTTAGCAGCCCAGCATGCAGCCATTACACCACCAAGGCTCCCTACCCATTACAGTGAAAGCATGTGTAATTACCAGGAGTGTGCTGAGTCTTTTATTTCTTTCTGAAAAGGGGGCGATAGGCCAAATAGATCTGGAAACCTCTGGATTAGAAGGATGGCAACACCACCTTTAGTTTACAGATCTAAATGAAGGATATATTTTAATTTGATAAAGCTTTCTGGAACTTTTTGGCAATAATTTTTGACATACCTTTGGGAAATCAAACCCAGGTCTTCTTCATGAAAGGCAAGAATTCTACTATTGGACTTTGTAACCAACAATCCAAAGCCATTTCTGTCCAGTTCATGATGGCTCCGAAGCAAACATCATCATTATTGCCAAACCTCACCTTTCTACCCCCTTCCAACAGTATAGAGAATTAGCCTGCCATTTTGATATATGAGAAAGTGTCATTTCATTCTTGTATTAATTTGCATTTATTTAATTATGAAAAAGAATATATGAATTTTGTTTAACATAGATACTGATGATTTGCAGTTCTTTACGTGTACATCACTTATTTGTATCCTTAGTCCATTTTTCTATTAGAAGGATCATTTTTCTCATTTTTCCATAAGTGCTCTTACTATATTAAAAGTATTAATTCTATATCACTCATTTTACACATATTTGTCAATTAGCCACTTATCTTCGACCTTTTGGTGAAAAATGTCATGTCTTCAAACCTATAAATCTTTTCATGTAGTTTTTGCCCTTATATTATGTAAAGCAATCATTCGTCAAACACAGTCAGATAGACATTTGTCAATATTTTCTATTATATTACTTTTATGGCTCCATTTTAAAATATAAATTTAATCTCCGTCAAATTAATTTCAGTACAAAATCTGAAATAAGTACATTATTTGATTGTTTTTTCAGCTACTTATATGATTAGAACAATACAACAAAAATATAATCAATACTTTGTTCATTAGTGTGATTTTTCATTTTTATTACAGAACAAGAATTTCCTCATTATATACCTAATATCATTTAAAATATATATGACCATAGAATGAAAAGATTGGGTAATAAAGGCATATGTTAAAAGGGTTGGGGAGTGATTCCTTAACAGATATTAAAATAAATGGAACTCTAAATATGGTAGTTATGTCTAATTCTTACAAAAATTTGAGTGTGTCAATGAATATAAAATTGTTTTAAAACCAAAGTCAATATGAAATTAAACCATAAAATTAAAATTCCAAAGTTATTCCTTTCATCAAAATCTAGTTCACTCAGTTTCTTAAAATGACTTTTATGAAATAGAGAAAATTGATTGGAAAGAAAATTTGCCAGTGTTAAGCTTGAGCAAGTAATTGAGTTTCTCGCTTTAATGGCATCTTATTAACTTTCTTGAAATATTAATCAAGAAATGCTAAACATCAAAATTCTTCTCTTTTTATAGGAGAAGAATTCTTGCTATTAGGACTTCACAAACGAATTAATGAAAACGTTTAAAGATTTTTATTATGGAAATTTTCAAACACATGCAGAAGTAGAGAAAATGGAATAATAAATCTGTTGTACAAACCACCTAGTTTTAACAATTACTTACTTCTTGGTTAGAGCAATTATCACTGTGAAAAAATGCAAGTCATTTTCTTAAAACCCTGACATATTCATTAGTGTTTCCATATCCTCAATTACATATATGTGTGTGTGTAGTTTTCATAGATGGATACTTAAATAAGGTTTGTGCATTGTTATATGTATCTTATATTATTATAGACTTTTATTATAGTGTCTTGCATGCTGCTATGATGCCTGAAACCATACTATTGTTCTTTCAAATACTAGCAGGTCCTCCTCACTGGGAAATAGATTTCAAGGAAGCTTCAAGACTCAGATAGACTAGGAAGAAAGATCTGGCCACTTACTGATGAAAATTAGCTAATGAAAATCTTATGAATAAATAAAATCAGATCCTGAGACCTACTTGTTGGCAGCTAGCCACAACATCTGTATAAATTTTAGCAAAGCAAATTTTCCTCTCAAAATATATTCTTAAAAAGTAACCAAGCTCCTCTTTAAAGAGGAGCTTGTACCAAGGGCTCAAGTAGAAAATGTTTGGAAATGTATGTGGCAGCATGTGTGCAAATGTGCTTGATACAGATGATGTACTGAATGTTGTAGTAGCTGCAAGAGACCCCAATAAAATTATTTTTTAAAATAAGTAACCAAGCAAAAGGAGAAGTACAGTATGAGCCCACTGAGATAAGTGTAACCAATATGGTAGGTATAGAAGGGAAGTCCCCTATAACATAAGAGTTGGTCAGAGACCCAGGGAAAGGGGAAGAGGTGGAACCAAAACCAGGGATATACATGTTGGACACAGCACAGCAAGGGAAGACGAAAGGGGGAGAGAGAAAA